>CM039679.1:6024148-6289148 GCA_022537955.1 Schmidtea mediterranea | reverse complement strand
AAAAATAAATAATTATAAAATTTTAAATTTATTTCAACCGTCTTTTTAAAATGCTCTAATTAATTTTAAAAACTAGAACTCAAAATGCACTTTTACTTAAAATAATTTAACGTCTTTTACTTAAATGTCCTAAAACCTTTACGATGCCTTTGCTTAGTTATTTTTTATCGTAAAGATTTGGATCTCGGTAATAGGTTTTGAGGAAGCAAGGTTGGAGGGGTTCACTATACAAAGGCCAATATACTACAAGGACATCATAAAATTAACTGAGTTTATTTATATAAATAATAATGAGAGCTCAGCAACTAAATTAACCAACAAAATAAAACAAACTTTATAAGATATTTAACGCGTGCTCACTTGAACATGTGGAACTCTGAAAAACTTTTTAGATATTTAGATATAGTTATATTTCAATAGCAATGAGGTTAACCTTTGTACAATTAAATTATATATGATCTCTATGAAATTTTAATGCCATGGAACAATGACTCCAGATTTCAAGTTCAGAAAACCAAATAACCATTTAAGCGCAATAGAACGGGCTGCGTTTGTTTTTGTATTTTCGGGGGTCCCTGCTAAAGGAGAGTTATATTTTGCTTAATTTCATCCGAATAAACAGTTTTATTTAATGTTAGTATTGTAGGAATTCGATGAATGTATCAATAAAATGACAAAAAGTCAAATTTTTGTTCAGTAACGCAATTTGAGTATTCTTTCTTTTTAGGAATTAGTTCCAGGATAAATCCTCCAGTTAGAATAGATGGCATTCTAAGGAGCCGTAAAAGTTAGGATTTAGAACCTGTGAACTTCTGTAAAAGAATGGAAAAATATTCATTGATTTAAAATATTAAAAAAATTACTTTAAGTAGCAAACTTGAAAATTTAAAAATTTTCAATTGAAAATAAATAATAATAAATGGCATTATTTTTTTTATTAAATTAATTCCAATTTAATTTCTTTTTAATTATTCGAAGTTGAAATGTGTCATTTTGAAAAAATAAAAGTTATACAAAATGATATTTGCAAAAATTTTTATTGTATTTGTAACGTTTTGGTACGAATAAAGAATAAAAATTTTAAAACATTAAAGAAATCGTGAATTCAAAAAAAATTCTAAATAAAAACATCAGATTCATTTTAAAATGAAATTAATTTCATTGTGATCAAAACATTAGTTACTTTAATTATAGAAGCATTTCGTTGGACTAAAATTAACCCTTATTTTATTGCAGGAGTCACTTTATTTCCCCATCTATCTTTATTTGTTTTCCAGCCTTTCATAATTTGTTCTTATAGGCTACAAACTAATGAATTTTTTCAACAACCCCTATGTTTCTTATGGATATTTTTTAATTATAAAATTAATATATATATATATATATATATATATATATATATATATATATATCAGTATTACCAGGGAGCATAGGGGTGTTTGCCTCCCCCAAAAAAATAAATTATAGATTATCAAATATAAATTAGAGATGAAATATTTTCCATCAAAATGATATTGATTGTAACAAAAATACTCTTGAATATGAGTTAAAGCTGTGGTACAAAAATTTGAAAAAATTTAAATCAATATGTAATGCAATTTTTTATAAAAATATTTATATTCTTTTCACAATATTTGCTACTTTGCCGGTATCAATTTGCACAGCAGAGCGTTCTTATTCATCACTTAAATACCTGAAGTCATATTTAAGAAATACCATGTATGAAAAAAGGTTAAACGGTTTGGCTTTGTTTTATATTCATCAAGACATTAAAATAAGTCCGGATGAAATATGTGATAATAATAATTATATATTATGTGATTTTTTAATTTTGGTGAAGTAAGGGTAAGGCAATCTGTATAAAATATATAAATTTAAAATAATGCATAAGAGAAATTTTTAAGAAATAATTTCACAATTCAAATAGTTAGAAACACTATTTACATTATTTACTCGTTTAATGATTTGTAGATTACAAAGTGTATAAAATCATAAAATGATGTGAACAATTGAATGCATGTCGATTAGTTGTCATTGTTTTCGAATGATTTGATTAATTAATTTGTTATGTGTAATCCCTCGATTTACAGTTTCGAAATTTATTTTTAAAAACATGTGTTTTAACTAATTAAACGCTCTCCACTAGCGCGCTTCGACTTGGTAGGGAACTGTAAGCATATTTTTGAACAAATATCCCGATATAGAATAAGCCTAGAAGTTTCAAATAACAATAAAAACGTTCTTAGTCAGTATGAAGCAATTTACAAAGCTGTATACCAAATTAAGCAAGTGTTGATCACTGATTTCGTATTACCAAACAAAAGGAAACCTATTATAATTACCGAACTCAAAACCAGCCAGCAGTTCAACTCGTGAAGTCGTCATGACAACCGCAGTGACAATACAGAGCAATTCCACAGATTAAATTTATAATCCTAGCTAATGAAAGCTAAGACGAAAAAAATTCAACCTCAGTTTTATTCATTAACCTTTATCCTGCCAAACATTGATACACTTTACTATTCAACTTTTAGTATTATAATCCTTTTTTATTATAATTTTATTATGTCAGTTATTCTGAACCTCTATTTCTTCCTTTCCCATTTTAAATACAAATAGGAAGTGATTTTACTGATGAACGTGGCCATATATATATATATATTGCTTATTATAAAAAGGTCAGTGTAAATCATAATAAAATAAATTAATAAAACAAAATAAACATTAAATAATTTAAAGTTTTATGCAATTTTTCGCGGTATATTTTAAATAAATATGGCAAAAACTTATACAATATTATTCTAAAACAAAATATTTACCTCAAACGGGTCATTATGTTCTGTTTTTGATCTGCAGTAGTTAAATTGGTATTATTCTTATTTTCTAGAAAACTAACGACCTTTGTAAAATCTGGAATACATCTGTCGAGTACTAAAATTAAAAGTCAATTTCCGTGAAAAATACGCAGAAAAAGTCGGTTAGCAGGTTATGGTTTGTAAGGTGATTTTCCCCTTATATTTTGGCATTTTCGCAAATTTACATGATGCTGCTACACAGATCTTATATGGTTTACTATAGATGCTTATGAAAAGTTTTATCAATAAACCTAAAACCTGAGCCAATATAGAAGCAGGGTTGCCAATAATTGAGTACCAAAAAAGAGAAACTTTTTTTCAATAAATTTATTTTCTTTATATACTTTTATCGGATACACGTTTTTTACAATAATTATGTAAGATAGGTAACTTACTTCCTACCATTTTTCTTATATCACTTTTTTTTCTTTCATCACTTGTGTCGACAACACTAGGTTGATTAGATCAAAATTTAAAAGAAACTCATTTAAATAAATAATAAAGAAAACAAAAATATTTTCTTAATAGAGAGAACATGTTCTCTTGAAAAGAGGCCTATTGGCAATCCTATATAGATGTACAAATAAAGATTCTGTAAAAAAAAATTTATATTCAGTATGTGTTATTTAAAAGTTATATTGTGCAAAAGATATTTTATCAATCAGCAATAACAAGGTTGTGATTGGGTAGTTGTCTGTTAATTCATCCCGATTTTTATTTTTTTTACAGAAATGAATGCAAAATCATTTATTCATGGCAATATATGTGTAGATATTATCTGAAAAACGGTGGCTGCTGTTCTGAAACATTTACCAGTTTGTCGACATTTACCTCCAAATACCCACTGTTGCGGTAATATTCGACCTAGATAGTTTTTGCTTCGAGTAAACCGACTTTCGTCTATTGCAACAGTTGTGTTAGGTTCACCTATGACAATGGAATTATTGATCAACGTATTGGAGCTCATCTCTCTAATATAGTTATTCCAGTCTATAACAGATGACTTGAAAATGTTAAGTTTGGTTTCACAGAAACGAAATATGGTCAAATATTTTGACCCGTAACAAATGAACAAAACAATATGCCTGTATGATAGCCGTGATCCTTGTAACCATCTCCCTAGCCGAAAAGGTATATCCTGCCGAGATGAACTCTGATGACATCTCCAACGATCCTGACGATCTATCAGCGACAAAATCATGACATGTTTGTTTGAACAATGACTCAAATTATGCATAATTCCATGTTGTTGAAGGAACTGTAGACTACGCTTTTATCATTACATAAAGCGGATAATTGTAACAAATTCATAAAAAAAATAAATCCTGCTTGTACTAGTTTATCTATCTATCTATCTATCTATCTATCTATCTATCTATCTATCTATCTATCTATCTATCTCGAGATATCTTGAGAGATAAAAATTATTTTATCCAAACATAATTTATGTCATCAAAAAACTCTTTTTCAGTATAACTACATATCATTTCATCAATTACACACAGTTCCTTAACAATTCCATACATTTTTTTCTTTACCATTAGTAGTGGGATACCGGCCATCTAGCTCACATACCCCCCCCAGAAAAAAAATTTTTTTCAAAGTTAAAAAGTACAAATTTTTTAGAACAGAGACAATGACTCATCAAAATATAAGTAGTACATATTTTGTAATTTTATTTTCATTAATATTTTTTATTAATATTTTATATTATTATTATTATTTTTTTATTACTTTTTAATATTCTATTATTGCTTATAAAATCTTTTTTTTTATTATTATTATTATTATTATTATTATTATTATTATTAATATATTTATAACTTATAAAAATTTTATTAATATTATTATTACTTTTCATTATTCTATTATTACTTATAACAATTTTATTAATACTTATAAAAACTTTAATTATTATTTTTATTAATATTATTATTGTCAAGGTCATTGGAAGACTCATCATATTTTTTTTCAAGGTCATTCAAAATTTCTCAAGGTCATATTATTTTTTTAAAAATTTTTAATTTAAATTTACTATTTATTTTTATAAGTAGTATATATTTTGTAAATATATTTTATTATTATTTTTATTATTATTATTATTATTAATATTTTTATTATTATTATTTTTATTATAAATTTACTACTTATTTTTTTATATACCTTGTTTTAAATATTATTATTTTATTATTATTTTTATTTTTATTATTATTAATAATATTTTTATTATTATTATTATTATTGTTATTATTATTAATATTATTATTAATGTCAAGGTCATTGGATGACTCATCACATTTTTTCAAGGTCATTCAAAAGTAGGTCAAGGTCATTGGATGACTCATCAAAAAAATTTCAAAATCATATTATTTTTAAACATTTTAAAAATTTTAACTTACTACTTATTTTTATAAGTAGTATATAATTTGTAAATTTATTTTATTATTATTTTTATTACTATTATTATTAATATTTTTATTATTTTATTATTATTTTTATTATTATAATTATTATTAATTTTATTATTATTATTGTTATTTTTATTATTATTATTATTTTTATTATTATTTTTATTATTATTATTATTATTAATATTTATATTATTATTTTTATTAAGATTTTTATTATTATCTTTGGATGACTCGTCATATTTTTTTAAGGTCAATCAAAATTTCTAAAGGTCATATTATTTTTACATTTTTAAATAATTTTACTACTTATTTTTATAAATAGTATATATTTTGTAAATTTATATAATTATTAATATTATTACTTTTTGTTATTCTATTATTACTTATAAAATCTTTTATTATTATTATTATTATTATTAATATTATTCATATTATTATTATTATTATTAATATTTTTATTTTGTTATAATTTTATTATTATTATTTATAATATAATTATTATTTTTATTATTATTATTTTTATTATTATTATTAATAATATTTTTATTAATATTATTATTAATATTTTTATTATAAATTTACTACTTGTTTTTTTTTAATATTGTTTTAAATATTATTATTTTATTATTATTTTTATTATTATTTTTACTTTTATAATTTCAAGTAATTATAATTTACTACTTATTTTTATACGTAATGTTTTAATATTTTTTAATTTTAATTTTATTATTATTTTCAAGGTCATTGGATGACTCATCATATTTTTTCAAGGTCATTCAAAAGTAGGTCAAGGTCATAGTATTTTTAAATATTTTAAATTTTAATATACTACTTATTTTTATAAGTAGGGTTTTAATATTTTTTAATTTTTATTCTATTATTATTATTATTATTATTATTATTATCACTAAAATTATGATTACAAGTTTTTATTATTATTATGATTTTTATTATTATTTTATATAAATTTTCAACAAAGTATATAAAATTAATAATGAATAGAAAAAGTTTGTTCAATTGTGGTTCATAGTAGACAGGGATAGAATAATTGTAAATGTTTGTAAAAAGTTAAAGAAAAATTCTATATTTTTAAGAAAATATGTGCAAATAAATATCAAAACTAATTATTGCTAAAAATGTGTGTGTTAAACCATCAATATGTTACAGTGTTTATGGAAAAACTTTAATGAAAATATGTGTTATTTTTCAAAAATTTATGAAATATTTATTTTATGGCTAATAATGTGTATGTGTTAAATGATAAAAATAGTTCAATATTTATGTAAAGTTTGAGATTGTTAAGAAAAAATGTAAATAATTTATGATACACACGTGTTTTTTTTTATTGTAATATGGGTGTTTGTTTTACCTATATAAGAAAAACTATGGACAATTTTTAAGAAAATACACGTTATCATTGGATTAGAATTTGATTTAAGTTGTGAGAAAGTTGTTAAATTTGAGACCTTAAAATAAGATCTTCAGCAAATTGGTAAGAAAATAGTAGTTATTGAGTAATATTTATTAAAATTACAAAAGTTTTATAATTTTTGACAAGTCTTGATAGATCTTTAATAAAATTTGTTAGTACTTTGAATAAGAATTTTAAAAAAAAAAGTTTCAACAAAGTAGCAAATTGTAAAGCAAATAGTACTTATCAGTTAATTAAATTAACTAAGTTGTAAAATATTTGAAAAAATTTGTTAGATTTTCAAAAATTTTAAGATTGTTAGGTACTTGTTGAATGAAAATAATGTATGTTATCAACAGCTCATAGTTTTTAATCTTACAATTTCTCTTCATTCCTGGAAATAATCGTAAATATTTAAATTATTCAGAAAATTGTCAATAACAACATAAGCAATGGGTAACATAAATTTTTTAAATACTAATCAATTTTAGTTTTTAATTAAATTACAAATATAATAATAAAATCAACTAAATACTTGAATCGAACAATTTCTTAGAACTGAACACGTATCGTATATTTTAATCAGATTCCAATAATATCATTAAAATTAACCAAAACCTTATTGTTATATTTTGATAACCCTTAAGTCAATGAAACTGTATCGATTTCACTAAGTATACATCTTTTGACATTGATATACAACCGAATAAATCACCCTAAAAATAAATTCCTCCTCTTGACCTATCGTTTCACCCCTTAAATAATATAAAATTTACTCTCAATCAATCATTTCTCTTTAAATAACAATTGTTCCAGCCATATTCATTATTTTTCATAAAACTCCCAATTTAGATAATATTTATACTGATAACCACACTGAGCATCTCATTAAAAATCTCTAAATTATACTATTTTTGTGATTGTTATCTATGAAATCAATATTAGAATTGAAAATGAAAGTAATTATTGACCCCCCTTTTTTACACTGTAAAATCAATTAAAATTTTAGGTTTCACTAAAATATTTTTAAAAATTAACTGATTTAATCAACTATTTAAATAGAACATAAAATTATAATTAAAATATCATTTACTATTCAAAATCTATCAGTCAAATTGGATTCTAATTAAATAGATGTTTCATAAACATTTTGATCCTAAATTTAACTTTTATTTAAAATAATCCTAAAATCAAGTCAAATCTAATAAATTAAGAAGAAATTAATTGTTTCTAAAGTTATAGATTTACCCTAATTTCTTCAATAATTTCATTAAAAACATAATCAAACCTTAAATCCATTAAAATTCAAAAGAAAACTATAAAATTCACAAAGATGATTAAAATTTACTAAAATAAATACCTCGTAAAACTAGATATCACTTAAATTATCATAAAATTTCCCTAAAAGATTTAATTGATTTACATAGCCTAAAATTATTTTATTTTTTGTCGAGTACAACCTAATCTATTGAAAGATGTAATTTATTTAGTTAAATTTTCATTGAAAATAACAAGTCAACAAATGGAATTTTAATTAGTAGAGATTATATTCTATAAAGAAGATTTTCAGTGAAGAAGTAATATTGGTGAGAAAGTACATTAAGTGACTAAAATCGTTGAAATTACTGAAAAAAGTGGGATAGCTAAAGATATCTACTAAATAGATGAAATATCAATTGATATATTAAAAACTTACAAGTGTAATATACTTTGAATGGAGTAAATATACATCGAAGAGGAAAATATTCGTTGAAGAGGAAAAAACATTCATTGAATAAGGAAAATATTAATTGAAGAGAGAAAATATTCATTAAAGAGGAAATTACCTTGAATTTTTTTTGATGAGTCATGGTCTTTGTTTAAATTACCTTGAGAAACATGATGACTCGTCCAATGACCTTGAATGAGTCATGGTCTTTGTTTAAATGACCTTGAATGAGTCATGGTCTTTGTTTAAATGACCTTGAATTAGTCATGGTCTTTGTTTAAATGACCTTGAATGAGTCATAGTCTTTGTTTAAATGACCTTGAAATTTTTTTGATGAGTCATTGTCTTTGTTCTAAAAAAATTTGTACTTTTAAACTTAGAAAAAATTTTTTTTTGCCGGTGGGGGGGTATGTGAGCTAGATGGCCGGTATCCCACTACTACCATTTGCTGATTTTACTTGCGAAATCTCATAAAGAACATCTGGCTAGTTTGTTACCTGTGAAGAAAAACCTTCTGAATTCTTCCTATCACCAGTATATACATTTAGACATTTGAGAATCATCATCAAACACAACTATTATTCCAACGAACGAAACTCCTCTACAATAAAAATGAAAACATATTTTTCATTCAAATTCTCGTATTCATTTTCCATGGTTAAATATTCCATCCACGTCCATTATATTCGGTATTTTTATAGATCAGTCCCCCATGAAATAATGCAAATTTGTTACTGTCGAGATAAATTTTCAGCATTTTGAAGTTACTTTTACCAATATTATTTTCAGTAAACTTATTTAACCAATATTTATATGACTTTTGTAATATTTCACCACTCTAAATCGTGGTTAGAACTTAATAGTATTCGTTACAATTCCAATGATCGCTTTATTTCCTACTCCAAACTCTTACACTAAACAAACTTCAATTTCTTCTTTCAATTATTTCTCTCGATTGTGTGTCATTGTATAAATGTTTGGAATTAATTTATAGAATACATAATATTTTATATCCAATTAACGGCCGGTGAATAAATAGTGCTCAGGAGGCCATTTAAAATTAACAAATTCATCTACTCAAGTTTTGTAATAACTTATGACAGCTATAAATTCAATAAATGACACAACTCAGAATTTTCGATGAAGGACAGCTATCGTTGTAATGAATATCACATATATTGATGGTCATAGTGAGGTAATATTTTAATATTTTCGTTTTAGAGCGTTGCATAATTATAACGCAACTTAATTTCAGCCAGATTTATTAAAGTATATAAAAACACCAATCCAAAATATATATTCAGCTACAATATATTTAGACCGAATTTCTGTATTCGACAAGTAGTCTTGAACTTTAAACTATTTAGAATAAACCATTTTTATTTAAACAAATTTCTGGTTTTAAATTCTCAAGTAATTTTATCAAAAATGAAAAATCTTGTTTTTGTAAATCATAAATTCTACAAAATTTAAAAAAATATTAATTTTCTAAAATTTTACAAAACCGAGACTTTAACAAAATCTAAATATAACTTTCAACAGAATATTTAAAAAATTTTGTTAACAAAACTATTTTACATTTAGTTTCATCCTGCATCAAAATACATTATCTTTGTGTCAAATATAAGTTACATATGAAAATAATTTAAAATTTTGCGTAATAATGTTTATATATATTTATTTATATATTTTTTATTTTATTATAAAGTAGACGTGTTTAGAGTATAAAAGAGCATTGAATGTTTTTATCAGTAAAAAAAGACTCAAATATTAATAAAAACTACCGTTGACTTACCACTGATTGAAGGGAAAACATATTCTGCACATGTTTTGCTTTTGATCAAATAATCAATAGTCTAAAGTGAAAATAAAATAGATAAATGCAGAATTTAATTAAATTTAAGTTTATTTTTTATAGAAAACTTCAAATTCATAAGGTTGGTGAAAATTAATACGAATATTTACTCAAAACTTTGAAAGGCTGTAACTTGATTAATACTGAACTTTATTAATAAATACAAGAACTATGAAATTTCATTCAACCTTTGCCAGCGGGAAAGTGTTAACTTACAAATTCTGGCTTTGGAATATGGCAAATCTTCGGAAAGCATTTTTAGCAGAATTTTAGTTTTTGAAGATTTTAACACTTAGAAATTTTTCTAAATGTAGTAGTCTGTTGGTTAAGGATCAGGTGAATATGGTGGTGAGGTAGAATTTCGTAGCGTTAGTCATGCAACATATAGCCGAGTGCTCTCATTTGAGAGAATCAGGTCCTTCCTGTTTACCAATTGCGGGACCAAGAAATAAAGGTTTATGTTGAATTTCATTGATTTCGTGACAATACTGTTTCGAAAGGTTTAAGATAATATAGATCAGGGGTGCCCAACTCAAATCGGTTGTTGCACAAAAAATTGAACTGAGGTGGGCCGCACATAAAACTAAAACAACTAATTAATCAAAATATTTTATTATTTGTTTTTGTATTTAACTTGAGATTTTTATTATAAACGGATAATTTAGCGAACGCGCATCGTAGTTGATTGGTCATATTTTCATCGAGCAACCTGCTACTGCATTTTGTTGTTACCAGGTTTAATTTGGGAAAAAATGATTCGCAGCGATAATAAGTTTCAAATGCTGATATAATGGACATTGCCAATCGTTTTAAATTTGGGAATTTATCTTCGAGGATATATTTTTGATAATATTCAATCTTGTTCCTTTTGTATAGGCATTTTAGTTCGATGCTTGATTGTAATTCTATTAGCTCCATTTGTAAATTTGGAGGCGCTGATTCCATTTCTAGATTAAATGAAGCTAAGAATATTTTTAACATTTCCTCAAACTATCACGTGATGACAATCTGATATTGAATTCTTCAAGTAATTTTGCGATTTCAGTAAATATATGAAGAAGATTTTATGGTCACTTTTATAGTCATTTAGTATTGCCATTGCTAATCCCATTACTGCAATGGAAATGAATCAAATATTTTGACAGTAGTTGATTTTCATAAAGCTGAAGCTTTGTTACACAGGATTTTAACAATCGGTAATCAACTTATTTTCACCTTGTAACTTCTAATTTAGTTCATTCAGTTTCATGGTTAAATCAGTTAGAAAACATAAATCTAGAAGCCATTGATCATCCGAAAGTTCACTCATATTATGATCATTATTTTTCATGAAAGTTTCAATTTCTTCTCTTAAATTCCAAAATCACAATAAGGAGTTTCCAATACTTAACCAATAACTTAATATCTGTATTCAAATTCGAGTTCACTAAGATATTCATGAAACTGACGACGCTTCAATCAATTGTTTTTTATTGAATTAATTACCTTGACAACAACTGTGATCACTTAAGACATATTTAACACTTGTGCAAAATCAATGGCAAATGAACACTTCAAAATCATTTGAACCTTTTCCCAAAACTTTTATTTGCTCGAAAATTAATGTAAAAGCATCAAGATTTTTTCCAATCATTGAATAGACCACATCTATTGCGATATCTATGAGATTTTTCAAATATATATGACATTGTAGATAATGCGGGCAGTAGACCAAAAATTGTTACAATTACCTTAATTTGATAAAACCTCGGTTTTGGAAAGTGTTTCGATGCTTCATTCTTTTTAAACCCTTGATAAAAACGACTACTGTTATCGTAAACACTAAACTTTTCATCACACATCACTATACGATCGAGAAATCGGTCATTATCGTTGAGCAATTAAAATGTAGTAGAATCCTCATAGTGACGATTCTTTTGATTTTCATTTCATTCATGAAACCAACATTTTAGGGCTTCTTTTCTTTTACGATATGTTTCAAATGATGAATGATGACAGATTGATCAGTACCGACTTCTCCCACTGCATTTTGCATCTAGTTTAGAAAGTCAGCTTCACTATTGACTTCAATTGATCGTTGAAAGTACCAGAAGGGCGACCACAACCTTTCTTGTCTTTAAGGATGATCTCTCCAATTCGAAATGTTTGAAATCAAGTAATGACACACGTTTACACTATCTTCAACCGAAACTTTATTGATCCTTTGAGCAGTTAGAGTTGTACTACTCCCCAGTTTAAATTCGTAATAATCAATTTGTCAAGTAAATAAAACACTAGTTTCAATTTTAAAAATGTTTTATCTAATAAGAATGGCGATAAATAAGCTTTAAATCGATATGTAATTTTGGTTATTATCAATAAGATTATCATAGAATATTAATGTACAATTACACATACACAAAAACTGCATTATTTGTTTCACCAACCTTATAATTTAAAACATTTTATCCTTTTCAAACTCTATTTACTTTTAAAAGAAAGAAACAATTATATAATAAAATATTTCTTTTATAAACCGTTTCGCGGACGCACTTTTTAAGTTGCTGTTCTCAGAACCCAGTAGCATGACGTGTATACACCTCATTGTCCATTAAAGGGTTAAATAAAATTTCACATGAAATTTTTACTGTTTTCTTAGAAAAATTACAATTCGGATACGGTAATACATTAAATATAATTAGTTCAATATGGGAAAACTACAATTCATTTTAGAAATAGTGACTCCGATTGGAGTCATGGTCCATAATAATTTCCAACTAAATTAGCAACCATAAAAAACCTCATCAAAAATTAATCTGCAATTGCGTTCTTTCAGTATATGGTTTACATTTTTGTTTTTATTATATGGTTTACAGATAGGAGAAAGTATAGATAGATTAAATAAACAGTGATAAAAGTTGCTAGAACATTTTCTAAACCAGGGCAAACATTTGGGACATGGGGCTACTTGAAGTTTCATAAAATATTTGAGAGCCGGGTTACAAATTTTTGACACTTTCATAAGCGTCAAACATGGTTAAACCGAAGAAAATAAATAAAATGGTAATATACAAATTTAAAAGAAAACAAGATCCAAATTTGTTTGGCTAACTGCTGGGATTTTCGGGGCAGGTCAAAACGCGTGTGCGGGCCTGATCCGCCACGGACCGTAGTTTGCCTACCTCTGTTCTAAATTATCCTGTAATACATCATTAAACTTTCAAGCATTGAACCAAATAATTCCAAAACAATTTTTCAGAGAAATTCAATATTTAAAATTTTAATCAAAGTTAATTAAATAAGCAAATGTTTTTAAAATTCATTACTAAATTTAATATCTCATAAATATTTTATTAGATATTTTTACAATTACTAAGTACTTAATTCAAATTTACATTAAATTATTTAATAAATCGATTGAAATAAATAGAATTTAATATATAAAATTTTAATCTAAGTTAATTATGCACATCTATTTTTAAAAATTAAATAATTAAATATTAATTATAATATTAAACATTTTACCGATAGAAAACTAATTTTATGTTATACATATTTAAATTCATTTTAAATCACTCTGACAAATCATCCGAAATATTCAATTCACTGATGAAAACAACTCACACGGGAAGATCAAATGAACAGCTACCAAGAGTTCAATGAATTATACTTTTGAGCTGATATTAGCTGAAATAACATATATACCGTATTTCCCCGAAAATGTGAACTGTCTAATTTTAAATTTAGAAAAAAGAATCAAATTAGGTCTTATTTTAAAGTCCATATTTTCTAAATAAATATAATTTAATTCCAAGTTGTCATTTATTCAAATTAAGTCAACTCTCTCACATCGTCCCCATTATTAAGCTCTTTCGTCACTGGTTGAATTATCTGGGATTCTAATTCTTGTAACACTATTGGGCCTAATTTCTCATGTTGGGCAATGCGACTATATATGTATGAATAATTTTTATCCCAGATATCTCGCTCGTAATGCGTTACCAACGCTTACCAACGAGCTTCTTTCCATCCAATCTAATCCCCAAAATACAAGTCACACGCATGATTTCATAACCAGTCGATTGATGATTCCCCTTTTTATATTTTTAATATATTGAAGTCGTATTCTACTATAAAAATCAAGTTTTTTTAAATATTTATTTTTATTTTAAAAAAAATAATAATTTTTTTAAATGATAATTATGACATGTTTTTTGGAATTGTATTGAGATGGCAATTCTTTAAAACAACAACTTATTTTAAAAATTTTTAAATAATCAAAGTGTTAATCCATACTTATTTCTGCACGTTAATTTATATTAGATATGTTTATGGTAGGTTTTATTTTCGGGGTAGGTTTTATAGTTATTTCGGTCATATAATACATGTTAGGTCTTATTTTTAGGATAGGTCTTATTATGGGGGAAATGCGGTATATATATTTATAATATTTGTAAATGGTATCGTTAACTTACCTGTATTTTCAATTAAGAGCAGCGTTTTTGACATTTATTATCTACTTGGTGCCTATCAATTTCTAAGCCATATACAGTATGTAGATATGGACATTCTTAAACGTAGCGCAGTACATTCCTCTTCACTATTTGTTTAAAAAAGTACATGAGTACTAGATAAGTCATATTTTAATTGAAAAATATTCGAAGCATTTTCTGAATATCAAAAGGTTCCAAACCTTTCATAGCCACAATCGTTGGTGTATAAATAGTTTTGTTAGTGCTTTACATTATGCTTATACTTAGGCCTTCGAAGGTATAACCAGGGTAAATCAAAATATTCAAAGGGGGAAACATTTTGTCTTTGCTCAAACATTATTTAAAAGATCGACATCATCATGGAAAATATGTTGATTTTTGAAGGTTTTATAAGGCTCAAAAGATTTAGAATGTTATTTTGTACGTTTCAAAGTTTTTTAAAAAGATTTTTAAATATTAAAAATTTAATTAAACCTTTGTGCGGTGTTGTAATGTTGTGATGCTATCAATATAATGTTGAAACATAGTGATAAAATGCTTGTATTTATCTGTTTTGCGTTTAAATGTTGGCACACTGTATAATCTTGGTAACCTCTTCCACAACGAATTTTTTAAGGTTTCCTAGTTTATTACTGAGTTTTTAAATATTTTTAGATATTTAGTAATTTAGTTTATTCAAAACTTTGGTCTTAATTAGGAATATTTTTGGATTGATTTTAATCAATAAAATGTGTTATTATTAAAATAAAAACAAAATTTAACGAAATTTTACTTTATTTATGTCTCAAAGTCATCCGTTGGGTGCATATTAGTATATGCCGTTATAGTATACGGACAGGACAATAAACGCATTCAGAATTTTGAATTTCAAAATTAAAATTAATTTTTAATTTACCATCATAAATCTTACAGATAAAATGTTATTATTGTTACATTGGGAAATTAATTAAAGTCGCATTGCAAATAAATGAAACTATTAACGTTTGTAGAAAATATTACAGAAAAAACGCCGAACAGGTCCAACAACTAAAGGGGACGAAATTTCCAAAGCTTTTCAATAAAAATAAAAATTACCAAATCGGCATATTGAGAATCAGCACCATTTTTGTCCCCGACACATACCATATTATTTCTATTATCAGTCAGTTTTGTTATCCAAAGTTGAGAAGGACAAGTTGAAACACATATCTAATATTAATATTATATTAATTAATAATTAATTAAAGTTTGGCAACGATTTAATTAAAAGAAACGTTGTACGAAATATTTCGACAGTTTAATTATCACTATGTAAAAATATTCAAAACATTCGTAAATGTATAAAATATTTTATTAATATTTTATAAATATTTATTATACACCAGCTGTCACTGAGATAAATTCCGCTATAATTCAAGTTGATGCATAAATCAACTTAGCGGAATTTATTTTTTGTGAATGGATTTCAGCCATTTAAAAAATGGCTGCTAAGTAAGTTGTTTTTTATATTGTTATATAACTTAAAGTTAAATTTTAAGAGTTGAATTATGATTTCATAAGGAAATATGATCATAATGCAAGCTCTTAAATATAACTTTGATCAACTATTTCATATATATTATTATAAATAATATTTAGGAAAATTAGTAACAATAACTATTCTCCAAAAATATGTATTTTTTTTCGGATAATATTATTCAAAAAATGTGAGTTAAATTATTTTTGAACTTATAAAAATTATTATGTGTATTAAATAATTATATTTTTGATAAATATTTTGTAATAAATCATCGATTATATACACGAAATAATTTGTTTTATGATTATTTTTTAAAACTTACAAAAATAATTTAAAAATTTATGCTTTTTTTCGTATTTCAGGTTTTGCTTTTTTCTACAGAAATATTTGAAATATTGGATTAATTTTAGTTTTAAGGGTAAATCTTATGAAGATACATCCTCATTTACTCGAAATTTCCTAGCAAAAACCTCAAAATTTAAATTTTTTTCCGCCATTTTTCTTTCTAAAATTATCTCAAAAATGCCTATAAAATTATTTATTATAGGGATTTTTTCAATTTCGGATGGCTACATGTTAAAAGTTAGCATGCATGTTTTATTATAGGTTGAGTTAATGTGCATTATTTTATTTCTCTCTCACTTTTTGTGTCTCTATAGTTTAGGGTTTGTCTCATTGACGATTTTACAAGCAACCTCAAGGTGAGTTGGTGTGTTTATATGCTATAAATTTATTGATTTTCTTTTATATTATAAGTGATTTATCTCAGTGACAGCTGGTGTAGTATATGGGAAAAAATTTTATATTTAAAATAAAAATTTTAAAAATATTTAAATATTGATTCAAATATTTATTTATTAAAACATTTAATTAAGAAATAATTTGTTTAGATATATTTATATATATATATATATATTGATCGACACTATTTGAGATGGTGTTTTGTGCCTGAAGATGACAGTTAAACTGTCGAAATATATTGTACGAAGAGTATTTTATTGGCGTTTTCTTTTAATAATAATAATAATAATAATAATAATAATAATAATAATAATAATAATAATAATAATAATAATAATAATAGTAATAATAATAATAATATGATTTAACTATGTCAGCGAATTTCCGCAATATTTATGCATAAAATGAAATATGAAATTTTTCGACCTTATATAGGTCCATAAAAACAAAATTTAACGGGACTTTTGCTTTCTGTTACTTCTCTGATAGATCTTTTCTTTCACACAACTGTTTTCAAAATATAATACAAAATTGAAGAAAAGTAAATAGCTCATCAATAAATATTTTATTGTTGTGAATTTAGCATGATATGTCAATGACGTATTCTTTTATATGAAAGTACAAAATGTATGCATGAATGCATAGAAGAATACAGTCGTTTACACAAATCGGGAGTTACAACATTATTCCATATTTCATATTTCATTTTATGGATAAATATTGCCAAAATTGGCTTACATAGTTATTTGTTTAAATTATAATTACATAAATGATTCCGCTATCGAACAAAAAAAGATTTTTAAGTTTAAATAATAACAATAATAAATAATAATAATAATAATAATAATAATAATAATAATAATAATAATAATAAATAATAATAATAATAATAGCAGTAATAATAATAATAATAATAATAATAATAATAGTGACAAATATTTATTTGCAGTTAATGAATAGAATATATAATGCAAATCACCGAAGAATATAAAACAACGAAAACCTTATATATTCAAACGCATCACACTGTAACAGTGCCACTTTTACTTTATGTATGCAAAATTATTCTCATAATGATTAGTGATTAGTTCATATGTGCTATAATATTTATTAAATAAAATGATTTTAAAAGTTTATTTTTAGTTCTAAAATTAATTATGATTAATTTTAACATAGTGAAATTGCGAATTTTAACATAACAATTGATAATTATTAAATTACTTTATGTAATTTAGTATTTTATTTCTTCATGATTTTTTGCTGTTAGTTCCTGGATCAACAGTAATTTATTTTTCCAAGAAACAATTATATAATACAAAATTTCTTAAATTAAATAAAATTACGCATTAATTTGGCACTATTTTCTATCTTAAGCTATTGTAGGTTTTCTGACTTTTATACTTGATTGCATTTTTGAATTAATAACAAACTCTATGTGAGGTAATGGTTTTTCCCCTTTCTTAGAAACTACAACAAAATCTAGTCTCTTGGTATTAGGAATTCTCCAATTTGCCAATTCGATTGATGATGGCAAAGATTTGAATGGAATTTTTTTTTGTTGATATTTTTGGAGGACTGCACTTCAAATAATCCGAAACCAACGGCTATCGGTAGTATTTTTTCAAATGAAATTAGTTTATTGTTTCATAGAAATATTCCTTACACTGTTATGCAATTGTATTTTGATGCTCATCTTTTTCATACAGGTAGTAATAGCCCTATAGTTTTTATTTGATCGTTATAGTAATGAATTTGGGCCGCCTAACCACACGATCCTGCTCCATTTTTGTTTCATTGTGTTACCGATTTATCTCAGATTTCCACATAGAAAAGTTTTTAAAATAATACACAGAAAATGTCGGTTGAATTGTAAAACGTTCCAAAGTTCATTTCCAAAAGTTAATAATGACTTCAAGTTATATCCAAGGTTAAATGAATAGGTCAGTGCATATTTTGCATTTGTGACTTACAGCGAAACTTTGCTAGTTGAAATCTGTAAAATAACTTGGCAAGTAGGAGGATAAAATAAAGTGCGTTGCCTTAGAAATGTGGTGAATTGCGTATAATTTTCAAACTAGGAGAAACATTTAATAAATAATAAATTAACCTGAAATATTCAAAAACCGCGAATTGTGACCATTGAGTTCAAAGAATAATTTGATAAAAAAAATCAAATGAGTCAAGATTACGTTTGTGATAGTGAAATAATCAAATATTATTATTGTTATTATTATATAATTAGTATTGAAGATTGTGCTTATCGCTCAATAGGTAACCTGAGGTTGCCATTTCGTGATGCACCCAATTTGTACCCCACCTGCACTGGTCATAATGATAATAAAATATATATTTTTACCGAAAATTAGTATTCTTTTTTGACAAGTAGAGAATTATTGTGTTTTAAGAAATAAAGGTAAGTAATAAAGGGCTGGATATATATTATAATAATAAAGGTATAGACAGCAAGAAAATAAAGCTGTTTGAAGAAAATGAAATATACGAATCGAAAGCAACAAAGTGCATTTATCTGAAACAAGAATAAACTATGCTGTAGAATTAAAGAAGTTCAATATAAACCAAAAGGTTAAGAATTGGAGAAGAAGCTCAAAGAATAGAAGCTCAAAAATATAAAGTTTTGATAGGGAAAATGTTAGGATAAATTCAAAATAATTGACGAATACTGATATAAAAAACAAAATATGGATAACCGAAACAATAAAGAAATCGCATGAATCGTGTCAAACTGGTTCATAAAACGTTGTTGACTATGTAAAGGATTTCGATATGGATAAGCTATGAGCAATTATATCAAATATAATTCAGAAATAATATATATGAGAGAAGAAGGACATTGCCAACTATAACAAAAGAGACAGGAATACCAAAAGAGGTTGTAATGCCATTTGAAGTTGAATCAGTTGATTTTTATGGACCACAAAGAACCAAAAAAATAAATCCTTGAAATAATTTCAACGTGCAGTCGATATATTTCGCTTAAAGCAAACAAATTGTAAAAGCTGTCTAATTAAAAAGTTAGTGAGAAATCATGAAAAACGTTTGCAATTTCAAGTCCAAATCATCATTGCTGAGATGGGCTGATTGAGGTTACAGTGAATGCAACAATTCAAATGCAATTGGGAAATCCCACAGAAAAAATATTATTGGTATTCATATTATAAGGAAAATTGAGAAAACATTAAAATATTTGAAGAAAGCAGAAAAAAGAAAAACAAAAGATATACGAGACAAAGAAACAAAAGGAAGAGTAAAGGGAATTTCAGTTAAATGATCTAGTGCTGGGTTACTAATATAATAAAGGAAGGATAATGATGAAGGAAATGGTTATTGTTATGAAGGACTGAAGAAGATACATAAAACGAGTTTTGAGTTAAGAGAATAAGATGGGAAGTTGAAACGCCGAAAAGCTAAAATAGTGTTTTGCTATTAGAATGTTGTTTTGGAAATAAAGAAACATATCGATAATTAATATATATTCTCTCTGTTCAGCCTGGGCACTTATTGGAGCACTAGGCAAATAGATTAAATGTGGTGCAAATATTTTCAACAACTCACTTGAATCTAAAAATTTAAATTTAATTAATTATTAAATAATCAGCTTTATTAATATACAATTTTTAATAGCACTTGGAGAATTGTTACAATTAATGAAACAAAATGTACATAAACTCATTCATTTTCATTAAATTTCCAGCTGCGACATTTTAATATTGCTGGATTTTCGTATAATGATTATATATATATATATATATATATATATATATATAATATTTTATGAAAATAAATTATTCAAATTTTAACAGATTAAAGCAATTAAAATAAATTTAAAGGTGAATTTAAAATATTTTTAATTATATAGTTTCCAAGATATAAAGCACGCACAGTAAATGAAATGAGTGCTCCTAGGCAAATTAAATCGATAATAAATTCAGTGAACAGCGATCAAATCCAATACAATTACAACTGGAATTTATCTAAGCATTTTTCGCGTTCCAACCGCTTCCTAGCTAATTTTAAAAGTTAACAATATATATATATATATATATATATATATATATATTATCTTTAGACATTTTTAGAGAACATTGGTAGAAAGTTAATTTTTTAATGATTAAAATTAAGGTTTGCTATAAGAAATAATTAAATTATAAATAAAAATATACACACCTACTTGAAATAAGGAAAATATTTATCGACATCGCCATAAATTAAGGACATATGATGAAGAAGAACAAAATAGTTATTTGGGTGAGAAAAATAAAATACAACACACACAAACTACACCAATAGGAAATTGGTAAGGTCAAGCGATTTTCTTGAAAAAGGCTTTGCCGGAAATTCGTGAATACAATAAATAAACCTTATTCACAGTCAAACTTTGTAGAAAATACAATGTCTTATATTTATATATATATATATATATATATATAAATTATTCAAATTTAAACTAATTAAACCAATTAAAATAAATTTAAAGGTGAATTTAAAATATTTTTAATTATATAGTTTCCCAGATATAAAGCACGCACAGGAAATGAAATGAGTGCTCCTAGGCAAATTAAATCGATAATAAATTCAGTGAACCGCGATCAAATCCAATACAATTACAGCGGAATTTCTCTACATACTTTTCTCATTCCAACCGCTTCCTAACTAATTTTAAAAGTTTACAAAATATTTTTTATTTTAAATGGAAAATATTATTTAAGAGTTTTTAGAATTCGAGCAGCAATTAATTATTAATGGGATTTTGAGGGAGCCCAACGCTTAAATTTACATGTCTTAAATATAGACATAATAATAAACTGACCTGTTTTGTTGGACATCCAAAAGCAAAAACTGCAGGTCCCAGTTTGACACAAGCAAATAGATTGAAGAACACCAATTTTGTTTTATTTCTATATTGATAAATAAAATATATTAAAATTAAGATTATCGAAGAAAGTTTATAAAAAGAGTTTGGAGAAAAAGAAATTCATTTATCCATTAAGGATTTTTCATTTACTTAATTCTTTTTGGTGGAAACCAGATTTACTCAAGCCGCCAGAAACATGCTTTGATCATTTCACGTTTTTCCAATATATTTCTCAAAGGTTAAACTGTACACAGAAATACACTTTAAGCCATTTTGTTGAGTATATTCTCTGAAACAAGTGAAGTGGCATTCTTACCCAATAACTTTATAAAGATGCTTTTGTGTGATACAAATAGTCTTTAACTATTCGATCCAAAAAGATAGCGTCGTATCATTTATCCAACCTCTATTTATAAGTGTCATTATATCAGATTTTCTATGCTAGACAATATTAAAAATGAATATGTACGAAATAGCTTAATATATATTTTTAAAAATGAATTGTTATTAAAAACGTTTTATTTTTGAAATCCTTTTAAAATTTTATATTATTATAGAGTAAATGGCACTAAATGCAAGATTAAAGATTAACTGGAGTTTAGAATCAAATGATAACGAATTGCAGTATGAGATTGCAACTGGCCGCTGGAGCATAAGAACCTCCCGAATAAGTAAACGTTGCTCTGCAAAGATTTTTTTGCAAGAACCATACAAGCGACTACTCAGTCATAAAAGTTGATTGTGGTTTTACAGACAATAAGACAGTTTTTTACACAGCTTTTATTCACTGTAATGCGTGTAAAAATACATTTCCATTCGTTTAAGTTGGAAAAAAGGATTGATTATTTAACATTTGTGTCAGCTGATTTTGACAGTGATTTGTTAGAGAACAAGAGAAACAAGATATATATACAATACGATTAGGATATTCTACATTTCATGCACAACTCATATGGTTAATACACAGTCGATCCCGGTTAATATCGCGTCATTCGTGCATGAAAAAAGTCGATATTGAGCATGACGTGATATTATCTGATGTAAAATAATTTTATTTGGCTATTGAAATAAATATAACTCGTTTTTACGATTCAAGTAAACTTAGGATCAATTTTTTAAATAAAAAATATGCTTAATTCGATTATAAATTCTAAAAAAGCCAATTATTTAGCTGATTTTTAGAATTGCTTCGCGGGCCACTGGTTTTTTCATGACTGCCCTAAGTGATGGATTTACTTGGTTACCGTTTTTAACCCTCTGATTGTGTTATAAACGCTTGTTTGTGGCTTGCTTAAAGATCCAACAATAGTTTTATTGAATCTTTATAACTTGTATACTTGTTTTATACTTGTTCACAATAACATTCCTGGTTTGTGAGAACGCTGATTCCATTTTGTATAACCTTTTACAATTAAACAGATAGACATTGCTTTAAAATATCGTTAATTGTGCAATCGTTTAAAAAGAAAAGCATAATATGTATTCGCCATTTTTGTTTCCAACCTGCTATCATACTTTTAGTAAATTTAAACAGATAAGCTCCACAAATTTCTCGTCTACATACTACAATAACACTAAAATCAAGTCGTTATTATATATAAATACAGACGATACGTTTATTCTGATAGATATGAGGTTTAGGAATGGTTACAGCAGGCTACCACTGCTTTGTGATCCACTTGTTATCTGTCTACATGATCATTAACAATCCTTCACATATCACACGTTTCCAGTAATTTAACAGATTATTCGACGAAGGTTAACAAGCAATTGAGAGATTTTAAATATAAAATTATGTCTAATTCGTGTAAGGTGCACAATATGTTCATTAAGAAGTCAAAACCTCCGGTTGGATTACGTTCGGATTTCGTTAATCAATTTACATGTAATGGATGTAATGTCACATATAAATCTCTGAGCACAATATAAATATCTCATTTAACGTGTGATATGTTGAACATTGTTGATAAGGTCATTGGATCCAAAATTTAATGTGCAAAATGATGACGCACCCTCACGAGATGTATTGACTTTGAAGTTATTGATATATAAGTGCATTATTGATGTACAAATGCAAAATAGTGCAATAAAATGCAAAAGATGTTTACATGTAGGATTGTTAAAAATTTTGAACTCATTATAAAGCAACACTCCTGATACTGATTTTTAGGTGATTATTGATTTTTTTCCAAAAATTATAGATTAAATTGCAAACGATGTTCACATATTTGTATTGAACTTTTAGTGTATTGCTGATTTTGAGTGTACAATCAAGTGAGAAAATGCGCAAAAGTATTTTTATGCAAATATTATTCGTGTTGGACAAAGAAATGAGGATAACAAAATTAAAATTGAAAATAGATCAATAGTGAAAATAATAAAATCGATAATTATTAAATTTGAATATTTTATTTGGGCAACATAATTATTATGCAAATAATATCAGTAAATTTAAATTTTACTTGACAGCAGGTGAAATACCACATATTTCTCCTTCAGAGTTCGTTGGATGAATGAGTTTATTGAAATCGCCGAATAAATACGCTGAATAAATATTAGGTGGGAAATATTACCCAATGAAATATACCCCAGAACGATACAAAGATCAAAGCTAACACAAAAACGATAAATAGTATACAACAGATGATGTCCGTGCATGATCTAATAATAAATAAAATCATGAAGAAATAAGAAAAATGATTATATATAAGCAGGGCCAGATATGAGGCGATTGCGCCCAATCAGGCTTCATATGAAAATTTTTTAATTTTTAAAAATTAAAAATTTGCCAAAAATAATTATATTCTTATAAAAATCTAGAAATATTAAAGCATATCTATGTTTCATAATATTTTCTACAAAATTTGACTATGAATCAGATTTATTTAAGGTATTCACGAATTTTCAGCACAGCCTTTTTCAAGTGATTTAAGAAAAGAAAATTCGTGCCGAAAATTCACGAATACCTTAAATAAATCTGATTCATAGTCAAATTTTGTAGAAAATATTATTATGTCACTTATAAAGAAATCAGAGGTGAAAAACAAAAACGTCCTTATAATATCTATGTATATTTATATTCCATAAAATGTTGTAGAAATTTGTCTACTTTATGACTTTTGATTTTTATAATTGGATTTTATTTTAAATAAATATTTAAAACCAATATTTCAATATATAAATTCTAACTTAATTAATTTTTTTCACTTATAAAGAAATCAGAGGTGAAAAACAAAAACGTCGTTATAATATCTATGTGTATTTATATTCCATAAAATGTAGTCATTTTTATATTTGTTACAGATTTTTTAATGTAGAAATTTGTCTACCTTATAAAGAAATCAGAGGTGAAAAACAAAAACGTCGTTATAATATCTATGTGTATTTATATTCCATAGAATGTAATCATTTTTATATTTGTTACAGATTTTTTAATGTAGAAATTTGTCTACTTTATGACTTTTGATTTTATAATTGGATTTTATTTTAAATAAATATTTAAAACCAATATTTCAATATATAAATTCTAACTTAATTAATTTTTTTATTGGAAATTTGAACCCGGCTCTGTACATAAGTATAGTTTTATAATCTTCTATACACATATTATATGGGTTTTCGAATATATATTTTGAACACATTAAAACGCATCCAGTGTCGAAATATTCACGTTTATGCAAAATTATGGAAATTAGAATCTAAGTTTTTGTCCACTATGACGTAAAAGTCTGAATAAGAATGACAAAGTGGGTCATTGAAATGCAAGATACCGTAGATAACTCGATGGTGAAAGATAAAAGATGGAGTGATCTTGACACAAAAAGATGAAATATGAAAAATTAATGACGAAAAAACAAAATTTATTAAAAATATCATGAAAAACAATGTTATATGGAATCTGTGTAAGTGGAGAAATCTATCGAGCAACTTTGGAATTAGAAATATAAGGAAAATCATTAAAACGGTAATTTTAAGTTGTTAAAATTGTCAGAAACGGAAAGCTATATCGACTCTAACTGAAGAAATGAATAGTAAATTTCCAGAACCAAGCTTATTTGATTCTATATTTATTGATTTTTTAGGTCCATCAAAGCAAGCACAGTGCGTTATGAAATATATTTGTCTGAATGGAAAATAATATTGATTATACTATAAGAAAAAAATTTAAAATAAGTGATGTGGTTTTGATAAAGAACAACAGATAATAACACAAATAATAAAGAGGATGACATTTATTTTTGCATAAGGAAATCGCGAAATAAATACAAGAAAGAATCTATGAATAAATGTTATGAAATGTGAGAATGTTTGTATTGTGTTGGGTAACAACTAATGATTGGTAAATTTTGTTTATTTAGAACGGAATATAAAAACGGCTCAAGAATTAGATCTAATACAATACAAGAATTGCTCCCGGAAAATAGTGAAGAGATAGATAGCGCAAGAAATGAAAAATACCGTGTAAAACAAATTTCTACGATTTGGAATTATGAAATGGATATAAGCATCACCCCTTCAAAGAGTTCGACCGAGAGCACATTCGAAAACTCATATCTGCTGCTTAATGGGTCATATTCAGATGGCTGTGTAATTAATGTGAACGCTCCGTGACTCTGTGATTTTGTGTATCAATTGTAAATGGATTTTTTTAATATTTTCTTAATTATATGGTTGTGGCGTAAAAGTTTTAATACTGGTTCTGAAAGCTATCGATACTGTTACAATCAATAAGTTACATGTAAAAAAACCTAAAAATACAAAGAGCATGAAACCTTCTGTGGAAGATCATGAGCCAATGGTGCGTTGTGGTATTATCATTAATAGCGATATGGCTCACCGTTTACTAAGGATGTGTGCCTAATAATTATCTTTTCCGTGGATTTATTTGAAGGGAATCCCGGTGGAAGTGGATGTGTCAATAATTCAGTTTATCATGAATCAACAAGGATAATTTAGAAATTGAGAATGTAATTTAGTTAATTAATTAAAGTGATTAATTAAATTAATTAATATTATTATCAATTTAATTAAAGATTATTTGAATATATGCGGCTTGTTGAATTCATTATTTATGCATTATTACATTGATTTTATTTGAATAATATTATCGAACATATTATTATTTGAATTAATAAAATTTAATAATAATTTGATTTTTAAATATGGATACAATTAATACAAAAAGAATTGTAGATAATAATAAATTTTACTAGATAAAAACATTTGATTATTTATACGTGTTCCTAATTTAGAATTTTGAACGGGCTTATTAGAAATATGAAAATATGGGCCAGTTAATTGGTCTGGTCAGGTTCCATAATCGGTCATAGCAGAGCGTCTGGTGCTAATATGATTTATACTAGATTTAGAGCTGCTCGGAGTAACATTTGTTATGTATGGCGTTATTTCGCCTGTAAAAATCGTCCATTTGCTTTCCTGCAAAAATTATTGATGTTGTCAACAAATACTTCGATTAAATAGTTTGTATTGTAGTAATTCTTTTGTCTAGTGAACCCCCCCCCTACTCCCCCGTTTCCCCATCGATTATAAATCATTATATTCGTCTTTACCTTTTCATTCACTACCTTTCCATTACCAAACCGTTCCGAAAATAAATATATATATATATAAAAATTATAATTAAAAGTTTTTAACCACCTGTTTGAAATTGGTCCTTTGAAAGTTTTATCATGTTTTCTTGTTTCCTCTAAAATGAGAATATAAATCTAAAACAGATATATATATATATATATATTAAAAAATTAAATTAATAAAAAATATATATATATAACATAATTATCATGCTGGAAATCATTATAAGATAAATTAATGACATAAATTTATAATTACATGCATAAAATAATATAGTTTAAATAGCAATAACAATATATTCAAATGTTCAAAAATTTAGCAAACCAATTTTCTAAACTTAATTTTAATGAATTTTACCTTTGGATAACCCAAAATATTTATAATCTGAATTTACCCTAAGAACTTATTGAAATAATAATTCTCTAACGAACCTTCAATAATTTTCGCGTCTCCTTTACTGTCCGACATTGTTTGTAAATCAAATTAGACTCTGAATTAATAGATTTTAAATAAATTTCCTTCAATGATTATTTTAACTAATTTAGAAAGGAAAATTATGTGAATATTACTAGATATAATTGATGTAGTAAAACAAATAACAGATTTAGAGATTTTTAAAATTATGAAACATTTTGTTAAGAATTAGAAAAGTTATATTTTATGCATAAAATTTTAAATAACTAAATAAGTTTATTAAAATTTATTTGATAATTGCAACCTAATATAATTATTATGTAATTTAAATAATAGTATTATTTTACCGAATGAGTTAGGAGATGAATAATAATAAAAAAATTATGGGTTATTTTTAACTCGAGTCACAAATTTTAATTACAATATCATTTCTATTGGCGCCACAAAATAACATAAATTTATTTACCCGGGTGGGTTTCTGGGTTTTGATATTGGTAGGTTACAGGGTTTCAAATCTTGCTTATCCTCATGATGACCCTGGTAACGCCATACAAAATGATACTGGTCGCCACTTGGCACCCGTTGCTAGGCAACGTTGGTAATGTGTTCAAGTGGTGGATTGCCCGCAAAAATTGAGTACCATGTGCTAGTACTATAGTTGCTCGGACAACCCTCGGGTTCACGAGCTGTCGATAGAAGACCTGTGCTCGCTTAGCTCTGTCCCTGTGGAAGTATATTCGCGATCGAATGTGGAGAGATGACTTAAAGTTGCGATGCGGGTACTCATGATAACATCTACGTGTAAGCACCTTCTAAGAAGTACTGTAACCGTAAGCACAACTATTTTATTTAAATAGACAGAAATGTGAATTATCAACAGTTAACGAGACGGTTTTGATTGCTGAGCAGCTCGGCGTCGAGCACGTTCTTTGCGTCCCGGCCGACGATTTATTGGTTGAGTTGAGGCCTGCTCTACTGGTTGGGGGTCCTTCTGCACCCTCTGGGTCGGGGCGAATATGAGCGGGTAGGTGACCGCTTCCCCCTCCCGACAAACAGCTAGGGCCACTTCTAATCCTCGTATCTGGGTGCGCAGGCTCTGATTGAGCTGTCGCTCTTCGGCCCAACCTTTCTGTGCTGCAGATATTCGATGGTATAACATTTTGACTCTTTTCGGGTCCGACCAAGTCGCTTTGATCTGTTGGACCTCTCTTGTCAGCTGGAGTATTTGATGGAGGAGATCCGCATTTGTACTCCGCGCGCGATCTAGTTCCGCTTGCAATATTTGGTTAGTGGCCATAACTATAATGGATAAGTTCGTTAAATTTACTGTTAATAATTTATACAAGTTAATTTTATCATTATCGCAAACATATCGACTGAAACGAATATTCTTAAACAAATGATCAAACTCAAAGGCAGGGTAAAGAACATTTCTATTTCACTAATAACAAACATCAACTAGTTCATATTAATCGTTAGGGTCTCTAGAGTTTCTAATTTTTTCGGAAATGACTTCCTTCGGCTCTTTCTCGGAGGAACCACCGGGTATGGGCGTCGGGTATCTCGGACTGGGCGAGGTGGGTATGCTTCTGCGATTCGCCCGGCGAGGATGTCATCTTCTACGTTGGCGAGATACATCCTCGCCTTGACCACCTGTAGGTCCACTTGTTCCTGCACCCGTTCCCATTGGGTGAGGAGTTCTAGCGCATTCATGTACGTCTCTGCTGCCGGGTATTGTTGACCGGCGAGTCCGCATGGGTCGCTGTTTAGGCCCAGTACCCTCCAGATAGTGGGGTACGGCCACCGCTGTCGAATCTTATTGAACACTTCTGGGGTTGGGTGTGAGTCCTTCCGGCATTGTTCGTCGGGCATTCGGGTGTTGGTCCATTCGAGCGGCATATTCTGAAAACACACCAAAATCAGCTATTAGCATATGGGAATGAAAAACAATTCATTTGAACATTTCACTTAGATTGTATACTAAACTCACTATCGACCAGGTTGTTATTATCGTTGGGTCTATCACCAGGTAAACTTATTGACTGCTAACTATCCGTACCATCTTTCGTGGATTTAATGGGTGGGGCGTCTCTGAAGCTATGTAATCTACCACGTCTTCGTCACGGCACTTCTATTTTAGTGGTTGCCCTAATTGCGAGGCGTTAGGAAATTCTACTGCTATATTAATGAGGGAGTCTATACCTACAAATCTACCGGTATTAATGTTCGTCAAACCAGAGTTTGCCGCGCGTATAGTGGTGCTGTTTATTTAAATTTCATTTAGAAATCATGGAATACCTAATATTGAATAACATTTATTATCAATTGATTCTAAATTTTAATAGGAGCAAGGCTTACCATTTATCGGGGTGGGTTCAATACCTACTAAATGCATAATATCAGTTAAGGTTGTTTACGTTCTACGAGTTGTCGTTGCACGTGATAATTCACGACATGGATAAGTGTTACTTTGACTTTAACGGGTCTATTTCCGTAGTGATGTTTATCGATTTGTATTTACTAGTCGAACGACATCGACATCACGGCCTTTGGTAAGATTTACCTTAACTTGGGTTTCCGTTTCTACATCCGTTGTGTTTCGAATTGTACTACAATACCTAACTGGCCTTCGCCCTAGGTTATCTCACTAGCGTAGGCGTCTACATCCGTTATCTAATGCGAATGCGTTAGTGAATGACCTTCGCTCTGTTTATCCGGTATGTTTATTGTCGACGGAAATTTCTAATTCTCGGATGGCATTAACTTACTAAGATTTGGACTTACAATTTCCGGTCGACTGGTTTACTAATTCGGATAACTTTGGTTCTTAATTAACTACTGTCTGATATTATGGCGTGGCATCTACTATGGTCGTGCGTGGCGATGAGGCGAATTTGGAATATGTCAGATACATCTGTTATTCATATTTAAATATTTTATTGTTTAATTTTAGAAAAACCAGTGTCTTTGATTTCCTTATGGTATTCTGAAATTATTTGATCGTTTCGAAGAAGACTTATCTGTGGGATTCTCACCTTACGCCTATTAACGTTTCGCTTCGAATTCGCATTGGGCTTTCATTATATTGTTACGTCGGTTTTCGCCTACGAGTTTAATGTGAATTGTATTTGGAATTTGCATAAGTATTTGAGTGATGCAAGTTTTGTGAACTTTACGGGTGTGAGACATTATTATGATCAGGTTCTTAACAAATTTTTGAATAGTATTATACTGCTAGCTTTCTCTTACGTCAACGACTCTTATGAATTTCGTGTTGATCGGTTTAGCTACATTAATCCCTTCTCAGCAATTTATTTATTTGGTTTACCTTTGAATGATGGGTCGATTTTTGATTTATGTCATTCTACCCTTATACTTTTCATTAGTCCAGCTTCAATCGATAATTTATCCGTAGGGTGAGTTTTATTTCAAATCAATAGATTCTTATTCTATAATGTATTTTGCTGTTATCAAATTCACTTACATTAATTGAATCAGTGGCTTGCTTAGTTTTATCTATAGTTGCCTTACCTTTAGAAATTGAATTACCTTATGCTAATTCAGAGGATTAGTTTATTTTAACCCATGACTACTTTACTCAATGATTTTCGATCAATTCACCGGTAATTTCAACTAATTTAATTCAGCTACGTATTTAATTTACTTTTAGTTTTACTTAACTTGTTTCACAATATGCATTGATTTACTTTAGTCATGCGTTTCACCTAATCTATCTCAAACATAAGTTTAATTTACCTCTAGTAATATAATTTATCAATTCAATTTACATTTAGGAATAAGATTTATCAGTTTAATTTACTTGTAGATACAAGATTTATTCATTCAATTTACTGTTAAATGAAACGTTTGATTGATCTAATTTACCTTTAGAAATAAGTTTTATTAATTTACTTTTAGAGAACTACTTTAATTCACTTTTAGAAATGAGATTGTTTAATTTACCTTTAGAAATATGATTTAATAATTTAAACAATTTATACGTTTATAATTACACCATTTAATTTACCTTTAACAATAAATTTTAGCTAATTTATTCCAAAATATTAGTTAATTTACTTCTAGCAATAAGTTTTACTTCATTTAATTCAAATTATGAAATTAATTTACGTTAGTAATAGGTTTGTCTAATTTATAAGAATTTAATTTTCTTTTAGTAATAAGTTTAATGATTTCAAACATTAACACGGAATCAGTTATATCAACGAATTTCAATTTAATTTATCCCGTACCCTTTCCCTTTAATAGACCTTAGGCGCATTTTGTGTTTATATTATATTTACTGAGTGCCCACTGGACTACTCGATGTGATGATTTTGAGCCGTGTGTAATATAATTTTAGGTCGATTTTACAGAAGTGAGAAACGAGGAAGGAGTCGGAGACTTCTCCCTTATTTCTCGCTTCAGCTATAGGGATAATATTGACGTTACGACCCCTGCGTTTCTCAACGCCGAGTCTTCACGGGTGCATATCATTGGCGATTTTCCACGCTCTTACATGCATCTGCACTATGTTGATTTTACTAACTTGCGTGATGTGTCGGCTGTGGGCCGGAAAAATTTCGACATTTCAATTTAGTTTATGAAAAAATATATATCAAACAATTCATGTATATTAATAATATTTATTAATTAGGACAAAATAACAGAATTACCCTTCATAACCATTCCAAATATTTTCAAACAATAGCATAAAATATCATAACAGAAAGCATAAATGCCTCTCTCCCCACGTCACCGTCAAGCAGAGCTCTACAGAGATGCTATGAACGTGACGTGGAAAGAGGGCTCCAACCAAAATATTTCTCACCTAAAAATTCGGATTTTCACAATAATTTCAAACAGTTTAGATTTTCAAAACAATTTTCAAAATAGTGCTAAAAATAGTTAAACTTCGAAACGGTTTTAACGATTTTCAAAATGGTTTTAAAAAATGGTTCACAAATGGTTAAGTTTCGAAAAACGGTTAAGTTAAATGTGAAAATGAATCAGTATTTATACCTAATTTTATGACGTGTAAAATTTGATGCAGTAAAACAAAATTCGACCTTGTTATTTTCTAGCAAATTCTATTATTTATTTTTATTATTTTTCGATTTATTTTTATAATTTTTTTATTTCGAATTTTTATTGAATTATTACTAATTCAAAATTTTTGATTTAAATTTCATTTTAATGAACTTTAATTGATTTTTTCAATTTCGTCGAATTTTTGTGTTTTCTTGTTATATTTGTATAGGTATCGTGCGAATCTTGGTGCATTTTGTTATTATTTTAATTTATTTTTATGTTTGTTAATTTATATTTAATTCTTTTATTTCTCAGATTTTATATGGTTTAATTGATGTTTCAGTGGGTTTATTTAAATTGCGTGTTATTTTTGCATGTGTGTTTCTGATCCATTTAAACATTTTCCAAGGCCGTTTTACGTTCTGGCCCAACAATATTTTGAAACTGGTGGGTTACTGGGGTTCGCTGTTTGTTTAAACTATCCTGTTGTTGCCCCGGTAACGCCATATAAATATTACTTCGACTACCACTCGGCACCCGTTGCTAGGCAACGTTGGAAATGTGTTCGAGTGGGTGGATTGCCAGCAAAAAGTGAGCATTATTACTAATACTGTAATTGCTCGACAACCCTCGGGTTCAACGAGCTGTCGTTGGAAGATCTATGGTCGCTTTACTCTGTCCTCTGTGAGAAAATTCAAAATCAGATTCATGCGGACCAGTAGGAATAGGACACTATTTCGATGACACGGTGAGAGTATTCACGACCTTCCGACGACCATTTAATTTTAATCATATCTGGTGACATACTATTTTAGATTTAATCATAATTACGATTCTATTTATTAAAACCAGAGAAATAATCAATATGTCATGTCGGTAATTTAATTCGCTTTGTTTAGCAGTCGTGCGGTTCTGCGTCGGGCACGTTCCTTGCGTCCCGGCCGGTGGCTGCTTGATGGGACTGTTGAAGGATGTGCGGCCGGTGCGGATTCGTGGATCAGATTCCGGTAGGACAACTGGGATGAGGTGAAGATAAGCGAGTAAGTTACCGCTTCTCCCTCCCGACTAACAGCTAGGACGACTTCCAGCCCTCTGATTTGTGTCCGGAGACTCTGGTTTAATTGACGCTCCTCTGCCCAACCCTTTTGAGCAGCTGTTAGGCGTTGGTGGATGAATTTGAGTTTGGCTGGATCCATCCAGGTAGATCTCACCTGCTGCACTTCCTTGGTGAGTTGGATTATTTGTTCATAGAGGGATTTGTTGGCTTGCTGGACTCGGGCTAATTCCTTTTGCAATAATTGAGTAGGCTCCATGACTAATAAAAATAGGATTAAGTAAGGTGATTAAGATAAGGGTGTGATTGCACCATATTAGAGTTATTTCAAACAAAATCCATATAACGATTGAATAATGACAAAATTTTAATCAGGCAGAAAACAAAATAAAGACAATTCATAACTTTTAGTTTTTAATTATCATTAAACAAATAAGCAAAAATATTGAGAGAGGTACAACTAGAGTCAAATCGTCATCAATCGAAAAGTGGGTTTATTCAGGGGAATCGGCTCGCTACCCACTCTTCGGGTGTGTAGCCTGAGATCGACATCGTCGGTCTCTTGGTGTTGCGGGTTCGGGCCGCCTTGGTTAGTGGGGTCTGGTCCGGGGAGATCTGGTGGGGATGCCAGTAGGTATCCGAAATCCGACCCGCCAGCAAATCCTCTTCTACGTTCGCCAGGTGCTGGCGAGCTCGGGTCACCTGCAAATCCGTGTCGCGTTGTTGCGCCACCAGCTTCTCCAATTGTTGCCGGGCCTGTCGGTAAATCTCCTCTGTCGGGTTCCATTGGGTGGATGTCCCCATCCCTAGATTGTTCCAGTCGAGGAACTTCGACGGAGGGAAATCTGGACATTTTTCTTGCCGGTATTGGGCCCAAGCCCATCTCCAGCGATTTGCTAGGGAAATGGAGATTTGATTTGTGGAGTTGATGGCTAAAAGTAAATATCATTAGCGGGAGTATCCGATACATTTATAAATCACTAGGTTTATTTTCCAGTTATTTTGCTCTGGAGCATGATATTAATATTAGCCTGCATATTGTTACTTCCATTAGATAGTTTATTCGTCAAAGAAAAGATCACTGCGCTAGTATGCTATATTTTCTAGTTCGGCTTTCACCGTTTCTTGTCTAAGTAACAACTATGGTATATCTAATGGGAACCTCAAATTTAAACGTAAAGTTCATTCTCTAGTTTTCGAGGTTGGCTGGTAAAAAATTTCTATCTCCTTCCGCGTCCTTGCTTCCATCATCTTAAAAATCTGGGGATATTATGATAATACGAAGATCAAATAGATTTGAATTTTTAATTCAAACGTGGGGTCGGTAGTTCCCAACTTCCTACTCTTCTAACAAGTCATGAGAAAATTGTTTTGCGGGATAAGGGTTAATTATTTCGTTATTTACTAGCTAGGGTTCGGATGATTTAATTAATTATGTTAAATAAACCAATGGTTATGAATAATAGATAAAACCATTTAACAAAATTAGAATACGAAAATTAAATAAAATGAGCAAATAAATTTTTCAAAACAAATTACCAGTGGTTGCGGGGGTCAATTTCCCTGATGCTTCTCCTTCCGAGGACATTCCAGATTTCGCCGTTATTTCGTCCGAATTTAGAGGAAAATCCATGATCGCAAAATAAAATTTCCAAGGTAGTTATAATAATAATTGATTTATTCCGACGAATCTCGGTACACTGAAAATGTTTATGTTATAAGTTACAAATCGATTTTCGTATGGAAGGTGATTGCGATATTTATATTAACATCACCATTCGAGTATGGTTTGTGTAGTATGCCGGAAGCGACTAAAATGTCGAAATTCTACTTGTGGATCAGTCAATTTGCGAATGTTTATTGTGGAATTTTTTAAATGATCAATGGTCAAACATTCGAAGCTTCGTAAATGTCTATTTTGTCGGCGAATACTGATAATCTGGATTCTGTCTCGTTACGCGATTGGGTAAGGTTCTTTTATACTATTATTTTTCTCATGTTAACAAATTCTCTTTAGACAATGTTGGAGGTCTCTACCAGATAGGCTGGGAGCGAATGTAGGGAAATATTTCTATTGTGGGTCATCAATTTAATTTAGTTCGTTAGATGGCTTTTTCCTGGCGAAGTTAAAGCGGAAAATATCTCACAAGTGAGTTTAGTAATTTGATTAATTTTAGTTAACCGGATTTTTTAGAAGTTTTAGGGATATCGTGTGGGTTTTGTCAACGCAGGCTGTTTACACAATCATAAATTTTTGTCTTGAAAAAAATAAAATTGTCGGCTTGTTGGAGTTTTTCCTGATTTGCTTAATCTAGCTCAAGGATTTTTATTAGGTTTAAATGTTGGTCGGTTTCCAATTTTGATGATGTCGCCGATGAGAATATTCAAACAATTGTATCTACTAACTGTACATATTCGTTGACTCAGGGTTAGTTAAATTTTCTATTTCACTAAAGTTTAGGGTGAGCTGGGTTCAATCATTACAACCATTTACTAGCAATCATTTTATTAATTTATGGTTCCCCTTTTAAAATCCATACCACTTATAAGTTTATGAGAAAAATAGTTATTTAATTATATAACGGCACTCCCAAAAACACGTCAAAACTTAGGACCTGGTTAAATGTTTTACTTTACTAGGAGTTTGGAGCAATTTATTTAACAAAAATCTATGATTTAGAGTTTAAGTGAATTTATTGATTTACTTTATTTCATATCAACGATTTTATTTTATTTTATTTTATTTTATTTCATATCAACGATTTTATTTTATTTTATTTTATTTCATATCAACGATTTCGTATTAATTTATTCCCCGTACCCTTTCCCTGTAATAAGCCTTAGGCGCATATTGTGTTCATATTATATTTAATGAGTGCCCACTGGACTACTCGATGTGATGATTTTGAGCCGTGTGTAGAATAATTTAGGTCGAATTTACAGAAACGAGAAACGAGGAAGTAGCCAAAAGACCCCTTCCTTATTTCTCCTTTCTCCTATGCGGAACAATATTGACGTTCCAACCCCTGCGTTCCGCACGCCGGGTCTTCACGGGCACAGATCATCGGCGATATTCCACGCTCTTACACGAATCTGAATTATGTGTGGATTTTGCTGTCTTGCGATGTGTTTTGGCTGTGGGCCGGAAAAATTTCGACAAGTTAATTAATTAATTTCATAAAAACAGATGTTAACATTATAAATATTTATTAATATATAGTAAAAGCAAAATACAAAATTACTTGACCATAACAATCTATTCCATTAAAAAAACAATTTTCATAAAAATACATCTGCCACCACGCCGACATCCAAACAGAGCTCTATCGAGGTTGCGAGGATGCGACGTGGAGAGAGAGTTCCAAATAAAACTACTTCTCACCTAAAAATTCGAATAGATTTATAAGAATTCAAAATTGGTTTGAAAATAGTTTTCGGTTTGAAAAACGGTTGTTTTATGTGAAAATGCATCGGTATTTATACCTATTTTCTGTCCCTAACCTCGCGTGTTAATTTTGATGTAGTAAAACAAGATTCGACCTTGTTATTTTCTAGTATATTCTATTCTTTATTTTTATTATTTTTTAATTTATTTTAATAATTTTTTATTTAGAATTTTTATTGAATTATTTCTAATTCAAATTCTTTGATTTAAATTTCATTTTCATGAACTTTTATTAATTTATAAAATTTTGGTCGAATTTTTTGGGTTTTCATGTTATGTTTGTGTTTGTATCGTGCGGATCTTGTTGCATTTTGTTATTATTTTAATTTATTTTTATGTTTATTATTTTATATGTGATTCTCTTTTTCTCATATTTGGTAGGGTTTAATTGATGTTTTAATAGGTTTATTTTGAATTTGCATGTTATGTTTGCATGTGTGTTACCGATCCATTTAAACATTTCCAAGGCCGTATGTGTTCTGGCCCAACAAAACTATATTTTTGTTAGCCAAACAACCCCATACAAATGTGCGGTTATAGGTTATCAGTATGACATTGACCCCAATCATATAATTCTACCTGACTGCCACTGGTTATCCGTCTCTAGGCAACGTTATAATGTAACCAATGGTTATGTGACCGTCAAAGGTATGTTTTGTTTCCAAAACTGCTAAGAGCCGGTCTACAGCTGGTTCAGCGAGCTACCGATGGAAGGTCTGTGCTCATCATGTTTCCTTTAGCTTCCTTACTCACTTTACTTTATATCACATTGTCTTTGCCCCTCCGCGAGATATGCTAATATATTTACATTGTGAGAACAAACAGATGACCAAAGAAGATTTTATTTATTCATGTATTACACCATCAAGATAATTGCTGTCTTAATGCGATTTTTGTTGTTTCTGCCGCCTCCTTTCTGCTCGTCCTGGCCTTGCGCGGGGTCTTGGTTTGAATGGTTGGTTCTCGGGCCTCATCGCGTTCTTGTAGGCTACTTGGGCTGGGGCGAACACAAGGGGATAGGTGACAGCCTGCCCCTCCTGGACTGCCGCTACAGCTACTTCCAGCCCACGAATCTTGACCTTCTGGGCTTGGTTCAAGGGTCTCTCCTCTCGCCAGCCCTTTTGTGCCGCGTCTATTTTTTGATAGAGCCATTTTACTTTAGTCAGCTCTGGCCAAGTGGCCCTCATCCATTGCAGTTCGCGGCTTAATGGCAGGCACTGCTGGTGTAGATTTGTATTCTCTTTGCGGAGGTCTTTTAATTCTTTGCCGATCTTCTGCATGGCGTCTATTATCGTTTTTCCTTAATAATAAATTAGATATCGGATAAATTACAGGGATTAATTAGGAAAATAAACAAAAAGTTTCAGTCTCCACCCCATTAACATTTTTATGCGTTGTTATCTCCGGGAGCATGTTCATGTTCACCTTACTCAGTTCTTGCGTGCAACTTTATTATTTACATAAACAAAAAAAATTTACTAATACAACTGATTTATTGAAACACGGAACACAATACAAGTCTTTAATTGTAGGTCGATTATCGGTTAAGCGCCTCCACGAATAGGCGTGCTCTTCGACTCCCCGATCCTCCAGAATTTCTCGAATATCTGGCTGTAGGAGGCTTTTCGGGACCACCAAGTGGACGGGTGCGTCGTTCTCTAGTAAGGCCGGATCCCGATGGTCATAAGCTACTCCGTAGGAGGGCAAGTGCCCGTCCGAGCTGGGAATACGTCAGCTGGCGATGTCCCGATTGATTCTAGCGAGGTGCTCTTTTTGCCGTTTCGCTAAAAATCGATATCGCCACTTCAATTGCTATAGGCGGTGGAGCACACCTTCTGCCCTTTCCTCGATCTCTCGTGCGGGGTTTTGACCCGTATCCCGCTTGATGAGGATGCTCGGGAGTTCGACATCTTCTCCTGGCCGGTTGGCTTTCCGGTTCGGCCACTCGGGGGTACCATAGGTCGATATGGTATATCCCCGATCCCATAATGCTTGCCGATATCTCCCGGAAAATTTGGTCGGCACTGTTAGAGTAGTGCGATCCACGTCCTCATAATTACTGCTTAGGGTACCTGACGATAATAAAATTAATGGATACAAACCTAAACCAGTTGCTTTCCAGACGATGAACTGAACATAAAAAGGATAATGAAATTTTTGGGAATTTTGAGCCAAATTGTTAATCAAAAAAAAAACCAAAAAATATATAGGTACGAATTGGTTTGCAAACCTAGTTAATTATGGTTAACTACAATGTTTGTCTAAATTAAAGTGTTCGTCACTAAGGTAACCATAAAATTTTATTTCCAATGATTTAAAATTCTAATAGTAATTATTATAAGGTTAAATAATATTAGTAATCTAATTATCATAATAAGAAAATTTAATAATTCAAATAATCTACTTCGTAATGAGAATGTAAAAATTAAATAATTCTAATAATCCAAATATCACAATGATAATATCAAATTGAGTAATTCTACAAATCTAAATATCCTAATATGAAGGTAGAACTAAATCATTCTAAATGATCTAAACAGCCTAAAAAGGAGAATTTCCTAGATAAATAATTTAAATGATAAAATACCATAACCAAAATACAACGATCACGGGGAATAAACCTAATTGGAAAAATAAAAATAAAACTATTCATTAATTTCCAAAAAATGTTGGATTGTTGGCAAATAGATTAACGAACACTCTCTGTATTATTAAGTCTTTACTTTTTACATTTCAGCTTCTTAATTGAGAAGAAACGAATGGCAAGGGATGACGAAAATTCTGACTAGTCGATTTGATGGGAATGCCATGACTAAAATGAGCGGGTTCACTACAATTGCCGGTAAGTTTGGTCATTCATAATTTTTCGGGAACTGGCTTCTTCAATTTAGGATAACTATGGTTTGCTAGATCGGAATTCATGTTGGGCGATTATCAAGAAAAAGGAAGTATAACAATTAAATACTGATTTTTTATTATATATCAAAATGTGGCTAGAATAGCCGTACTTGGAGCGTAACCTTCCTTATAAATACTTCTTCGACCGTGCACAGGAGTAGCCCTGATTAGAGAATTGTGCACTTCGGGAATTTGTCGGCTGGGAACTCCAGTCAGTGATTTTTTCCTTGCCTCCACAATATTAATTCCACTGATTGATGTTGCTGACATTGGAATATCTGACATAACGTTCTGGATTGGATATGGGTCCATTTACTATATATAAGCTGTATCGTTAGGTATGTGTTGGCACATGGCTGCACAGCAATCTCGGCGAGAATTGGTGATTGGCTGATTTCTTTAATTCAACTCTTCCATTGATCGGAGGGCAGAAAAATTTCTAGCGTGGTTTATGCACACACCGACTGCGTTTCAGATTTTTCTTACCCAGTGGCTCGAGCTATTCGACCACGTCATCATGTGTGTGCTGCCACGTGGTCGCATGCTGATTCTCGGATAATAGTGACGATTGGCCATTTCATCGATCGGAAATTTCTTTCTCTATGAAAAATCTCTCTGTTTTCTACCATTCTCTTGGTAGATATTTCTCTCCCTTCAAGATATCTAGTTCTTTCATTTGGAATTAATTGTCAAACGTGAATGTCATGGAGAGACTACTATTACCATTGCTCCGAATTCATTTACAGTATCCGTACCTCGATCTTTACGGTTTGACCCAAATGGTCCGTCCTCGGTCGGCCAGCTGGATCTCATTCAATATTCGTCGCTTTCCATAATCCGGGAGAACTTATCCATCATCATGCGAAGCTACAATCCGCAAATTCCCCAACTTTTCCCCCGATGATTCAGTACAATTTTCTTTCGAGAATCAATCTTTTGTGGATATGTCAGTTGTACGTGTTCGCATTTTGGTTATAACGGGATATTGTTCGTATGGTCGTCAAATTTATGGAAGTGTCGACATGCGGCTACCAGGTTCAAAACAATAAAATTTAATGATGTCCTTTTATACAATAAAACTTTATTCAATTACATTTTATAATGTATACGAGATTTGTAATCGTTTATTTTGATGTTTTGTTGATGTTAGATTTTAAGAGAGCCCACTGGACTACTCTGTGTTGATATTTTAGCCGTTGAGTAATGATAATTTAAATCGATTTTTCGGGAGTAGGTAGAAAGGTGGACAACCAAAAGATTGCCTCCCGATCCCCTTTCTGACCTATGATAATGAATGAATTGACGTTCGAGTCTGTCGTTACCCACGGCAAGATCTCTCACGGGCACGAGCTGTTGGCGGACTTACACCGCACTTACACTGCTCGATCTTTATGTAAGGTTTTGCTAACTTGTTAATGTGTGGCTGTGGGTCGGAAAAATTTCAACATAATAAATAAGTTCATTCAGTATATATATTTAATCAATATTAATTTCACTTTTCAATCATCATCGCCGTACAGTTCATACCAAAATTAGCAAGTCATTCTTGCTTACTTTAATTCAATAAATTTGTTCAATTTGGTAATACAAATGATTCGAGTGTTTGTATGTTCGTCGTCGAATTTCAACTGGTCAAAAATGCAAAATTGTTTCTAGTTATTAGAACTGATTCAACTGATTCAAGTTATTAAAACCGAATGATTTTTTGGTTAAAATTATGTGAAAATGAATCGGTATATATACCTATTCTGTGACCCTAACCTTGCGTGTTAAATTTGATGTAGTAAAACAAACTTTGAACTTGGGAATATCTTTGTATTTTCTAAGTTTAATTTTCTTATTTTTTGGTTTACTTTGACAATTTGTTCTTTTAACAAATAATTGAATTGTTTCCAATTCAAATTATTTAATTTTAGTTTTAACTTGAATGAACTCTTGTTTCTTTAAGTAAATATTCAATTTTCTGTCAAATATTTCGTGTTTTCGTGTTATTTCTGTGTTTGTTTCTTGCGGATCTTGTTGCGTTCTGTTATTATTTTATTTATTTTTATGTCTTTTAATTTTATATTTTTATTATTTCTTTCTCATATTTTAGCATGTTTAATTGGTGTTTTATCGGTCCGATTTAAATCTACGTGCTGTGTTTGCGTGCTGTTACCGATTCATTTAAACAAAATTGTGTTTTGGCCCAACACAAATTTTTTCGCTTACCACTCAACACCCGTTGCTAAGCAACGTTGGAACTTTGTTCGAGTGAGTGGATCGTCCCCAAAAAGTGAGCACTATTACTAGCGTTATAATTGATCGAACGATCCATGGATCCAACGAGCTGCCGATAGAAGTCCTGTGCTCGGTTTCGATTTTTAAGTCCCATTCTTCTCTTATTTGTTTCAAATGTTAATCCATACCGCTATAACATTAATTGTTATGTCCATTCCCACAGTCTTCTTATCGTTGTTCGCATTATCGATTTTAACCATGGTCTGTACACCCTTTATTATGTTAAATATCCTCACAGTACCTCTCTTACCCTTATCCTTATTAAAACTACTATGTTCCCTATTGTCGTCACTAGTATTATCATCATTACTATTATATGTATTGTTCTTATCAACTTTTACTGAAATTGCTATTATTATTATTCATATTACTACCATTACCATTATATTTATTATTTTTATTATTATTATTATTATTATTATTATTATTATTATTATTATTATTTTTATTATTATTATTATTATTATTATAATTACCATTTTTCTTACTATTATCCTTATTATTATTAAATTTTTAGTAGGGATCCGCACTTATTTTTCAGTTTTATCAGAATTAAATACAAACAATTCAGCCGCGCTCCACTTTTACTTTACAATTTTCGATAAAGTATTTTAATTAATTAGGAAAGTTTGAGCAGCGTTCCTCTCTTATTTTAAAGTTTTATGATAAAGTATTGTACTTATTTCGGAAAATTTGCGCAGCGTTCCGCTCATATTTTCCATCTCAACTCAAAATAATTTGTCTAGTTCTCACATATAATTTAAATTATTTGTTGAGGTCTCAGTATCGCTAATCGAGATCCCAATGTGCACGGATATCAATATATATGTATTCGATAAACAAAAGACGAATTCGATATTATAAATTTTATTAAATCAAAATTTCTAATTTCAATAAAATAACTTCAACAATTTTGTTTATATCAAAAATGCAATTTACAATTTAAATAATCGGTGCGTGCAATTTATGTTTGAGTTTTATGTTATTTATGCGTGTTTTATATTTTGTGCGAAAAATTTGTGTTGAACTTTGTTCCTGTTTAATTTCTCCCTGAGATTACCTCCAGAAGAATGGGTTAGTTCGCTAGTTTTTGGGCGAATATACTGGATTTTACGCCGGTATATATACTATTTTTTATTATAGTTTTCAGGAAATTAATATTTTATTTTTTATGTCACGCACTAAAATTTAATATATTTTTTAAAATTATTATAATAAAAATTAATATATTTAAAATTTAATACTCTCACGCGATTATATATATTTCAAAAATTTAATTTCCGGTGCAATATTAGTAATAAAAAAAATAATAATAATCTTAATAGTAATAATAATATATAATAATAATAATAATAATAATAATTATAATTATAATAATAATAATTATAATAATAATAATAATAATAATAATAATAATAATAATAATAATAATAATAATAATAATAATAATGATTATAACAATAATAATAATAATGATTTTACCCTTGTATTTAATATTTGTAAAAGTGTTATAAAATATATTCCACCACATAACATATAATAAACATAACAGAATGATATTGTTAATACATAAATAACAAATCACACATAAAAATAAGTAATACTGTTTATACACAAGGATAATAATAAATTACACAGTTAGATATTGTCTAGCACAAGAATTTGGTTTTGGATTTGGTTTTGGATTTGGTTTGGGATTTGGTTTTGGATTTGATGGTTGGATTTTTGGATTATTTTTCTACATGAATGTTGACGTGATATTTACTAGACACTGTTCTATAGTATTTCCAGAGTACGAATGTATCCTAACATGTCATCTAACATATTCCTTATCATGATTTTGGTTGTTCGGATTACTCTTTTTCCTATGGCTATTCATTTTAACTGTTGTAACGATTTCGCAATTTTCCCTGCTACCCTTTTCCTTCTTTGTCCTTATGATCTATTTGTGTTCACATTGTTTTTAATGAGTGCCCACTGGACTACTCGGTGTTAGTGATTTTGAGCCGAATGTTATTTGAAAGTTTATGTCGCTTTTATCTAAATTTAGTTTAAGAAAGTTGAGCCAAAAGACCCACTCTCGAGCTACCCTTTTTCGCTATTTAGTTCAATGATTTGACGTTCGAGCCCGTCGTTACGCATGACTAGACCCTCACGGGCACGACTATAGACGTAGAAACGGCACTTACACAGTTCGAATAGTGTGTTGATTTTGCTACCCTGTGATATGTTTTGGCTGTGGGCCAGAAAATAAATAATTAAATATTACCATCTAAATTGAATAAAAGCTTTGATGCATAAAAATTGTTTATTATGGATGTCATATCTGACATAGTAGTCGGAAGTTCATAAATTAGCATAAACATTGTCTATTCGCATCATCACAAGTCATTTAATCATTATCGATCAATAAATTCATAGTGAATTCATTCATATAGCAGGTACACCTTCATTTTTAAATCATAAGTCAATGCAGACCAACTGAGAGTTGTCGTATCCAGACAAAACACTTAACAGTGTTAATGCCTAAATGCACGGCTCACAGTTGTAACGCACACCAAATAAAATTCAGAAAAATAAGACTGAAAAATTTAGACTGAAAATTTGTCAAAACGCATCAGTATATATACCTACAATTTGACCTTAACTTTGTGTGTCATTTTTTTTGCGATAAAACAAATTTTGTCCTTGAAATTATTTGTGTTATCTAAATTAAATTTTTACTATTTTCATAATTTAAATAGGCAATTTATTTCTTAAATTTTTTAATTGAATTTTTTCAACCAAAAATATTTTATTTTAACTCATTATATTCATTAATTTTTTACTTTTATATAAATTGTCATTTTTCGGTTAAATTTTCTTGTTATTGTGGGGTTAGTGGTGTAGATGATCTTCACCCCATTACATCCAAAATATTTTGACGCGCGCCAATGGTTACCCGTTGCTAGGCAACGTTGGAACTGTAACTACTGGTCACAGGACCTCCAAAGGTGAGTTCCGATATCAGAACTGCTAAGGTTTAGTCCTATGTCGGGTTCAGCGGACTGCCGTTAGAAGGCCTATGTCCGTCTTATCTTTCAGGCCCCTTAATCACTTCCTCATCATTATCCTCGTATACTATAGACATTCGTAAATAACAACATAATAAACTACAATGAACTTTTCTATTATCAACTAAATTTATTATATTCTAACACGATTCTGATTATTTATTTGGGTACTCCTTGAGCGCGTCGACGTAAACGTTCGGTTCGACCTAGCCTGGCGTGTGGGCGAGATTTCTTGTGGAGAGATTGTGGTTTATCCTGGTCGTGATAGGCCAGTTTTGCCGGTGCAAATACTAGGGGGTATGTCACCGCACTACCTTCCTGGCACGCTGACAAGGCGACATCCAAGCCTTTGATCTGAGTTCTTTGAGCTTGATTCAATGACTTCTCGTCCTTCTAGCTTTGTTGTGCCACAGTGAGGCGCTGATATATTTCCTTCATTTCTGTCGGCTCTGCCTAAGTGGCTTTTAACATTTGCATTTCCTGAGTTTGTTGTAGGAATTGACGATGTAGATGCATATTTTCCGTCGGAGCTCCTTCAATTCTCGACTGAGTATTCTCGTTGCCTCCATTTCTAAATTAAAATACTTGAACATTTATCATCATTATCATTAATTAAATTTTATCGGCCCTTTTCTTAAGTATCATTGTGGTCAAAATTTTATGCTAACAGGTTATTTCTATAAATCTCGGGGTAACCTATGTTGATAATCTGATTTATTAAGGTCTAGTCGGAGTTTCGTGACTCGTTTTCTACATCATTTACCTTTCATACCATGGATTTACGTTTTCCTGAAATAGCTGAAAACTCATGTTATTCGTTTATTCTAGTGTAATCATTGTATTAGTAAGAACCAAAATTAAATAACCAATAAATCATTAACATTTATTATATGACACAAAGTGATCTAATTAATCTTTGAGTTCATTTCGATCGTGGATATGAGTGTTTCGACGATTACCGTCGGCGAAGGTCTATCGGGGATGACGACTGGCATAGGTGTGGTCTCCTGACTGACGGGGTCCAAGTCGACTGAGAAGGAATGGCTGGATCAACTTTTCCGGTAGAATCAACTTTGTTGGGGCGGCCATTTGTAACAGTCTCGGGTCATTCAACTCGAAGGAGACTCCATAGTCCGAAGGAAAACCATCTGTGCTCGGAACGACTCCACTTGCTATGTCCCGGTTTATCTGGGCCAATCGCTGTCTGGCCAGGACTGCTTTCCTATGATATTTCCGCTCCATCTCCTCCTTTTTCATTGCCGTATATTCGGCTCGCTGACGGGCCTCTCGTGCTGGATTCCTGCCGGGCTCGCGCTTGATGGCGATACTCGGTAATTCGATTTCATCTCCTCGATCATCGGACCGTCGAGGCCAGTATGATCCTCCATATGTGGACAAGGTGTATCCCTGGTCCCATAGTGCTTGTCGATACCGAGCGGCAGAAGCATTCGAAATTTGAAGAGTTACTCGGGAGTCATCACTCCATCCTCCATAAGGATCTTTGCGGTCTGAATAAACAATGGGTTAATTATAATTTGCATTTAGAGAATCTATTGATGAGATAATTTACAGAATAGTCGTAAGGTAGTTCATTTTATTTACGCGGTTTTACGGTAACGATGAATTTAATGGGGTGATAGAATGTAATCATGATATGTTATACCTCTCTGCATTTCTCCATTTTGCCTATTAGCGTTGTAGTTCGACGTTCGATCCTAGGTAGAGTCGCTTGTTCGTTTGTTGGGTTCACGTCCGCGGTCGGCGTTCGTTAAGCGGAAGTTTGACATGATTGTTAGTTATGGGTCTTATGGTTTTGGTATTACTTTTATAGTTGCAAATGTAGGCTTGTGGTGACGTGGCTGATTAGAAAATTCTTATTTATTTGCGATTGATTCATGATTTTTATCAATTTAATTTATTTCTATCAACTTTCATTTTCTATGACATCGGTCTCCAATTCGACTATGATCTCGTGTTTATTATTGAGTCGGTGAACTTAATTATCTTTCGTGTCAGTCGACGATTCAAAGTTGATGTTTGTTTTATCTCATTTTATTATCTGGCCGGTGAATTTGATTGTTGTTTATGCCGATTGTCGTTTCAATTTGCATATGTCATATCGATGACTAGGACTATGACCTATTTATAAACAGAATTTTTTATCATGCTGAGAAATTTTGGTTGGTTTTTCCATTAACTCGATGGATCGTGAAATTATTTCTTCTATTGCCGGTCAAGGGAATGGATTCTTAGGCGAATTTATAGCCCGACTCTCTTCCGATTTGATGTCAATCCACTGAGATCGAGATTCGTCAAGAGCTCCTCTGGATTCTATTAATTCCTAGTGACATACTTGTCTGAAATATCTAATTCTACATCATTGCCATGAAGAAGGTTACCATACGATGTCGCTCGATGACTGTCCTTTAGGGATGGGGTTCTGGATGGTGCCACGATATTCAAATTTTAAATGTTAATTAAATCTGATGTTTTCGTTATTTAATTTTCGTGTCTTGATTTATCGTTCGGTCTCCGCTTTATAACTAGGGAATCTAGCTTTCATTGCTGGGGAGATAATCATGGTTATCCTATTAGTTACTCTAAACATATTTATTCAATCTAAGTTTCGGATGGTCTACATTATCACTAATGCGGGTTATTCGGATAAATACTATTGTTAATTCTAATTATTTTAACAGCCTGTTCATTATGTTGGATAACTACACCTAATTGATTAATAACCCTATTAAGTTTAATTGGTCCTCATCCGACCTTAAACTAGGTAACTCCCCTTCATCATCCTATGAAAATTACTTATTCCTTATCCTTTGTGGCGTTCGATTACTCGTCCTCGGTGGCGGTGTCAATTACTTTCAACATCTTAGCATAGTTAATTATCTCCGTCATTTCTTAAGGTTTAATGATATTTAATTGTTTCGCCATTTCAGTCGGGAATTATTCATCTATTGCCTTTTATCAACTCATGGTGCTTAATCAACTATTATCAATTTACGATAATTGACGCCCTTTTATCAAGTTACTCTTTTTTTTACTCTACGGTGTTTAATCTCATTTTATCAAGTTACGACATTTACTCGTTACCAGTTTATGACATTTAATTTCTTTTATTAATTACGACATTTTATTATTAATCACGTTATGATAGTTAATTTTCCTTTTTATCAATTTACGACATTTAAATTGTTAATTAAGTTATGATATTTAATTACTTTTTATCAATTTACAACATTTTTATTATTACAGGTAGTCCCCGACTTACGACCGAGATAGGTTCCTAGTCATCGGTCGTAAGTCGATTAAGTCGTAAGTCGAGTTTCATCATGAATAACTAAAGAAAAATATTAGATACTGTACTACTAACTTTTAGGATCAGGAGAAATGAAACTACCGAAAATTCATGTAATGAAAACTTTATTAAAATTTATAAAATGAAATAATAACCCAAAAATATATATTAAATGTGTACTAATAACACATATTATATATGTAACAAAACAAAAATACATAATAAGAAATTGGTCGTAAGTGCGGATGGTCGTAAGTCGAGCGGTCGTAAGTCGGGGACTACCTGTACTCGCGTTATGATGTTTAGTCTCTTTTTATCAATTTACGGCATTTTGATTATTAATCACGTTACGAAATTTAACTTCTTTACGTCAGTTTCGATATTTTAGTTATTAATCACGTTATGATATTTGGTTGCTTTTTATCAATTACCGACATTTTAATTTATTAATCATGTTACGAAATTTAATTTCTTTACGTCACATCGATTTCAAGTACCCACTTCCCGAGCCTCAATTTTGTCCTAAGGTTCTTGTGTTTATATTAGATTTTACGAGTGCCCACTGGACTACTTGGTGTTATCATTTTTAACCGATTTGTAACTTGAAATTTAGGTTGGTTTTTCGGGAGATGGGTGAAAGAGGGCCAGCCAAAAGACTAGTCCTCAATCTTCCCACTGCCCCTATAGCGAATAGAATATTTACGTTCGAGGCCGTCGTTACGCACGACGGAACTCTCACGGGCACACACTTTAGGCGGAGAAACCGCAGTTACACAGTGTGACTAGGTATATTTGAGTTTAATAACTTGCATATTGTGTGGCTGTGGGACAGAAAAATTTCGACGCATAAATCAAATTGATTCTCTGAATACGTATATTTGTTTTCAATACAATTCGACCATAGTGTGTCCATTAACTCAATTCAAGCATTCAAAACCATAAGAAAAAGGATTCCCACATGCATGAGCCAGTAGAGCTTACCTGTAAGTTACTTGCGAACGTGATGTGGAAATAATTGCCGAGAGTTGTTTCTGTCAGTTATAAACTTTTGGTAAAGAGTAATTGTTCACTGATTGAAAATTGATTTTTATGGTTTGCTAAAGTGTTAACATTCTGTGAAAAGGGATTGGTATATATATACCTGTGCTGTGACCCTAACCTTGCGTGTTAATTTTTATGCAATAAAACAAAATTTGACCTTGATATTATTTATATAATTTATTTCTAATTGTTATTATTTTCTTGATTTATTTGACAATTTATTCATTAACTTTTAATTTTAATCATTTCTGACTAAAATTATTTTATTTTTATTCAATTTATTCATGAACTCTCTTCTTTTGCCGTAAATTGTCAATTTTTGGTCAAATATTTTGTTATTATGCTATTTTTATGTCAATTCGTGCAGATCTTGGTGCATTTGTTAATATTTTAATTTACTTTTATATTTTTCCATTTTATATTTTTAATTATGTGTTTTCTCGCATTTTGAGGTGGTTATTTGATGTTTATGGGTCCAATTTTAAATTTTGCCTTTTGTGTTTGAGTGCTGTTTCCAATCCATTTAAACAAAACCTTGGACTGGCCCAACATTATTATGTTATTTTTTATGTAAAGTTCGCGGTTCTTATTTTATTTTACATGTGTGTGTTTTGATTTTATATTTATTTATTATTTGGGTGTTTATTTGGTGTTGTATGTTGTATTTTACGTTATCTTGGTGCGGGGCATTTGTGTTATATTACTGATACATTTAAACAATTTTCAAGACGATTTGTATTCTGGCCCATCAACCCAAATCAGTTCCTATGCAAAATAAAGTTAGTGGTGGGTTTTTGGGTTTTATTAATTTTGAGAACTAATAGCTATTGACTTAATAACACATCTGCATACAAAGGTCGTCCTTTTGACTTGGAATCCATTGCTATAGGCATTTGTAATATAATCGAGTGGCCAGTCAACCTTCAGAATTGGTCATACTGATAATACTGTAACGCCTCAGACTTACACTGGGTCCAGTTAATTGTAAAGAGGTTGCCTTTATTTTTTCGGTTCTTTTTCAATTATTTCCATCAATTCTAAAAAATTTATAAGTGTAATTGTTAACTGAGACTTTTTATAAAGATTTTATTGGTGGGTTTCTGTGTGTTGAATTATAAAACTATATTTTATTACCCTGGAAACCTCATGCAACTGCCTTTCACTTACCACTAGACATCCTTTTCTGAGCAACATCGGATCTGTGTCCAAGTAGATAGTCGTTCAAATGTCACATTATTATACCGTTTCACCTGTTACGACGTTCCATATTCATCTTTATCTCTCTAAATTTTTGGCTTACTACATCTATCTTTATTCCATCGTTTTATTCTTTTTGTTGAACAAGACAAGATTTTGTTTAAGTGAATCGGAAACAACATGCAAACATAGCAAGGCATATTCAAAATCAAACCTATACTCGCCAACTAAACACCTTAAAATATGAGAAAAAATATAATTAAATATAAAATCAAATAACATAAAAGTAAATTAAAATATAAGCAAATATGCACCAAGAACCGCACGAAATTAACATAGAAATAACACGATAACATGGAATTTTGACTGAAAAATGGACAATTTATAAAAATAAAGAATTATTGAATAACATAGGGGTAAATGAAATATTTTTAGTAGAAAATATTTAATTAAAAATTTATAAAAATATATTGTCAATTTAATATAAGAAAAATAATAAAATTAGTTTTAGATAATAAAAATATACCCAAGTTCCAATTATGTATTACTGCATCAAAAAGAACACGCAAGGTTAGGATCGGTATATATACCGATTCATTTTTATAAAATTTTAACCACTTTTGTGAGCAATCACTTTTCCTTACAAAAAGCTGAGTCTGTTTTTGTCATAAAAAATCATTTGCTTTACAGAGAACATAGTACTGCGAGAAGTAACCAGTTCACTACGAGACACTTTGGAGCCTTATAATCTGAGTCTGATTGAGATCTTATTGTAACTGAGGAACATTACCAAGTGAGGGTAATTATATGTTGATGGATGATGTACTATAATCGATGTACTAATGGTATTGTTGGGCCACAACGTAAACGGCCTTGAAGAATGTTTTAATGGATCAGTAACACACATGCAAACATAACATGCAAATTTAAATAAACCTATTAAATACCAATTAAACCCTATAAATTATGAGAAAAAAGAGAACTAAAAAATAAATTAATAAACATAAAAATAAATTAAAATAATAACAAAACGCACCAAGATCCGCACGATACCAACACAAATATAACAAGAAAACACAACAAATTCGACAAAATGGAAAAAATTAATAAAAGTTCATTAAAAATGAAATTTAAATCGAAAAATTTGAATTAGTAATAATTCAATAAAAATCTTAAATAAAAAATTATAAAAATAAGTCAAGAAATAATAAAATTAAAGAATAGAATTTACTAGAAAATAACAAGGTCGAATTTTGTTTTACTGCATCAAATTTCACACGCGAGAAAAATAGGTATAAATACTGATCCATTTTCACATTTAACTTAACCATTTTTGAAATCGTTGTGAAACTATTTTAAAAACCATATTTTCAAACCGTTTTAGAACTTTAAGACTATTTGCAGATTATCTTGGAAATCGTAATTTTTAGGTGAGAAATATTTTGGTTGGAACCCTCTTTCCACGTCACGTCCATTGCAACTCGGTAGAGCTCTGCTTGGCGTCGACGTGGGGAGAGAGGAATTTATGTTTTTAATTTATGATATGATATTTTATGCAATGTTATGGAATGGTCTAAGGGTAATTATGTTATTTTTGTTCATAATTAATAAACATTATTTATATACATAAATTATTTTATATGTTTTCATAAACTAAATTAAACTGTCGAAATTTTTCCGGCCCACAGCCAATACATAACGCAAGAAAGTAAAATCTACATAGTACAGATGCATGTAAGTGCGTGGAAAATCGCCAATGATATGTACCCGTGAAGACTCAGCGTGCGCAACGCAGCGGTCGTAACGTCAATATTTATCCCTATAGCTGAAGCGAGAAATAAGGAAGAAGTCTCTGGCTGCTTCCTCGTTTCTCAATTCTGTAAAATCGACCTAAATTTATATTACACACGGCTTAAAATTATCACACCGAGTAGTCCAGTGGGCACTCAGTAAATATAATATAAACACAATATGCGTCTAAGGCCTATTAAAGGGAATGGTACGGGGATTAAATTAACTGAAATCGTTGTTATAACTATTTTGGATTAATATTTTGAAATAGATAAAATTTATTGGAAATCATTGAATTCGATTAAATTGCGATTATTGATAAAAATTAAAGTAACCATTGATTGTAAAAGTAAAGTGTTTTATGGCTTAAAATTAAAGTAAATATTGGGTAAAGATAATTCATAATTTAAATGATCGTAAACTATTGATTAAAATTAGGGCAATGGCAAATAATTTCATCAATTAAATTTTTGTAATTCGTTCCAATAAAATTTACCTGAGCTTTGAGTAAGAACGAGTAATGTATTGATCTAATCAAAAATCAACCCCGATAAAAATGAAAGCAATTAAGAATCGAATTCATTGATTTCAAATAATGAAATGTATCGATTAAAAGTAAAGTGATTCTCGAATAAAAGTATGGAATCCCTTAGTTAACTTGTTGATTAAAATTAATGTCACGACACGTAATTCACTAATAATTCGTTTTGATAAAATTGAAGAAGTGATTGAGTAAAATCGAGTTTTTAGATTAAATTATTGATTAAAAAATGAAATGAATAAAAATAAATATACCGTTGATTAAATTGAATCAATTTATTGGTAACAATTAAAATGATTAAATTAGTTCAAATAGCTATTGAGTAAAACCAATATAACCTAGTTTTTTGGTAAAGTAAAGTATTGAATAAGAATAAATAATATAAGTTCCCTTACGAACTATGATTAGTTGACTAAAGTAATTCATAGATTAAAATTAGAAATGGATTGAATAACCGTAAGACAGTTTCTTTGGTAAAATTCAAGTAATTTACGATGTAAATTAAAGTACAACTGAATTCACGGATTTAATTAATATTAAAATATCTTCGCGGATTAAAGTAATAGTTGATCCAGCTAGCCTCAGGGAAACTATTAACAATTTGAATAATGGACAACAGAATACATTACCAATAACACGACCCCTTAGTTAGAACTAAACTAAATTCACAGATTTGAAAAAGGTTTTCTTTAATTATTATAAATTCGGTAATTACAGCAAACCGATTAAAGATAAAGTAAACGAATTATTAAGTAAAGTAAATTAATAGAATTGGAAAACCCCAAGTTTAAGATAAGAGTGAATTTGTATTAATATCACATTATTGAACAAATGAAATTCCACATAGCGAAACTATTCCAACAGAAGGGTATCGCATCTACTTGGAAGCCTCGGTAAGCGTAGAAGTTTTCCTAAAATTTGCTAGTAAAGTACATTCAAACTAATCAACGAAATAACTTACCCGAATTAAGATAATCGAGTGTAGGCGAAACAGTTGACCAGTAATTCTGAAAATACGACACGAATAGTACAATCACCGGATGTAAACAATGTAAATCACCTTTAGTCAACCGCTTAAGTTGTAGTGGTAAGATCCGCCGGAAATCGTTCGCCCACCAGGATACACCCGCGCACGACTAAGTTATCTCGGATCAACATCCGGTCTAGATCTTAAAGTTCGAATTAACCGTAAATGAAATTGGTAAACAAACTTTAAATCCATTTACAAATTCTCTTAGGTCAATGCACGATTATCCGCCTACTATCTAACATGTAACATATTAAGGTTAATATGCATATATTAAATAAATTAAACATCAGGCTATCTCATCCATATGATTAATCATATTATTATATATTTCCCCTATAAAGGAGTGCACCTTAAAGAACCAGACCCGCAAATTAACCCAACCTGCTTATTAATGTCCCATCGTGTAAAGGAAGGCAATAGTCACGTGTATGACACCCTTACTAGTAACATAGACACAATTTGCTTGCTAATAACTTAGAATGGTGAATCAATCGAACCTAATAATAGTAATGTTTAGACATGTCGCCCAAACGAATTACCAGACGAGGGACCGCCAGACAGGAACAGACAGGAGTCCGCCGACCATGAGAATAATCGACCAGTTACAACGACCGTGGCCATATCCTGCCACCAGGAGAATATTAGGCTTGGAGACGGATCCCTGCGGTCTCTCGGAACGGCAATATCCAGCTGCGGAGACCTACCTGCACGCACAGGACCTCTTCACCCAATGGGAACGGGTGCAGGAGCAGGTAGATTTACAGGTGGTTAAGGCAAGGATGTATCTTGCGAACGTGGTGGAAGACATCCTTGCCAAGCGGATTGCAGTCGCCTATCCACCTCACCCAGTTCGAGACACCAGACGACCCTATACCGTGGAGGCTCTCAAACGAAGCCTGAAGAGATATTGCCCCGACGAATGAACTAACAGTGATAACTTGATGTAGCGACTGATTCAAAATATTAGAAATTTGTGTGTCATTATTTTTTCTTCATATAGCTAGAATTATACGTGGTTTTGTTTAGTGGAATAAATAATTATTTAAATGGATCAATAACAAATTAACATGATCTCTTTGATTATAGCGATGTCTTCCCTAAGAATCGTACAGACTGTATTGGACCACGCGAGACAGGCAAACGCGGAATTACTCGCCCAGATTCTTCAATTAACCCGCGAAATGCAACAGATTAAAGCAACCTGGAAGGAACCGGGAAAGGTGAAAGCATTGTACCATCGACTCACGGCTGCACAGAAAGGCTGGACAGAGGAGCGGCAGCTCAACCAGAGCCTGCGCACGCAAATTCGGGGACTCGAAGTCGCCCTAGCAGTCTGCCGGGAGGGGGAAGCGGTAACATATCCGCTCGTCTTCGCCCCAACCCAGATGTCGCAGAAGAACACCCAACCAGTGAAACAATCTACCCTTCCAGCAAACAATCGTCGGCCGGGACGTAAGGAACGGGCCCAACGTCGAGCAATCCAGCTTCAGAATCATTAACCTGTAAACATTGCGCGCGTTGCTAAATAAATAGAGTAGTCGTGGTCTTAATCAATTTGTTCCGTTGATATATTTATATGCCAAACATTCGCATCATGTTACTCAACCTTAATTTCATCTCCCCGCAGGCAGATAAGAACCTAATCTCGAATGATCATGAGGGACAGAGCAAAGCGAGCATAGGTCTTCTATCGACAGCTCGTGAACCCGAGGGTTGTCCGAGCAACTATAGTACTAGCACATGGTACTCAATTCTTGCGGGCAATCCACCACTTGAACACATTACCAACGTTGCCTAGCAACGGGTGCCAAGTGGCGACTAGCATCATTTAAAACTCATACATATTATCAGATTGTGTAAGAGTGGTTTTTCTGCCTATAATCTGTGTCTGTAAAGGTCTAGAGTCATGAGCAACGATGGATCCGAACGTTCGAATGCGTTGGAACGAAAATTTTGCTGGAAGGTACAGATGGCAAGAAGATATTTGGCTAGAGTTAATGCTGATATTGTGAATGGAACAATGGTCGCAAATTTAGTATGAAATAAATAAATCTTAATTTATTGAGTGTTCCATTTCTTGTCTTCAATGTCCAAATTAATAAAGATTTAAATCAGGAAGCACATAAAGTAAATGAAAATTAACTAATATGATTCACGAACCTTATATTGACTAAATAAGTTTGGTAATATATTTTTCCTGACAATCGGAATGAATGCATAAGTCTGAATAGTTGTTAATCTTTAAGGTAGAATACTAATCATTGCCACTAGTTTAGGGTGTTCGCGAATAATGATATAATACAAACTGGGTACTATTTTACAAAATAAATAAACAATTAAAATCATACAAGGGTTACTTCACCGATAGCGTTAGATATTTCTTGAAAATGCCTGTAACAAACATTGCATGAAATTTGATAGAGTGCAATGTAAAATCTTTTGTTTGTAGATATGGACTTAATTCGTTCAATTGGAGGTGAATTGGCCAAATTTCGACGAGAACATGTAGATCTCCACAGCCAGCTGTTGCAGGTGAGTCACGAAATCCAAGCCATCAAAGCGACATGGATCAAACCGTCCCGCATCAAGAAACTCTACCAAAAACTGAACGCTTCCCAGTGACACTGGCAAGAAGAGAAACAGTTGGTACTAAACCAGCGTACCCACATTCGGAGCCTGGAAACTGTTCTCTCTACACGCCAGGAAGCTAACGCAGTTACCTACCCATTAGTATTCGCTCCGGGTCAGGTAGCGTATCAGGAGCGAGGAGACCTGGACTATCGAAACGGATGTGGTGAATTTTGATAGCAACAGAAAATAAACGGAAAAGTTAACTGGGTTGTAGATGATAATTGTTGAAATTTGTTGTTACGATCGAAATACAATATTATATATGTTCTCGGTTTAGTTTAATTTTTATAGTAAAAATCATTGATAACCAGAACTGTCGGAAACAAGCATAATAAAAACATTATGCAATATTATGTAATCAAATAAAATAAGGCGATTGGGACCAATGATAGGAAAACGATCGTAGGCCTTCAACGGTAGTTCGCTGAACCCGACATGGGGCCGGCCTTAGTAATTCTAGAAATTGAGCTCACCTTTAGCGGTCTCGTAACCATTGGTTACATCACCAACGTTGCCAATTAACGGGTAACCAGTGGAGGCCAAGAAGTATTGTATGCATGGGTTACAAGGTCATGAATTACTAACCCACCAGTATGTATATTAGTCATTTAAATCTCACTTTTAACATTTAGAGTATTTTGGATATTTCGTTTTCCGACGGTTGCAACGTTCTCATCCCATTATTCTTCTCTACTCATCATTACTAATAGAACCTAAAGATTTTAAATGGGTTGATTTTAGTTTTAATAGAGCCCGTTGAACTTACTGTTTTTATGAAATTTTTATAAAGTACACCATAATTTTAGGTCAAATTTCCGATAATGTTGGAATTGAGCCTGAGTTCATGAGAGATTCTCTCATTTTCACTCTATCGATTTAGTCATTTTAAGTACTATTTTTTCTATTCATAGCAAAACCTTAATGGTCACAGATTCATGGCAAATGAACTGCAGATCAAAACAAACTGTTTCGCTTATGTATATTGTTAGCTTACATGATTGATTAGCTACGAGGTTACCACTTGGTAAAGTTGCAAAGCGATTTTGGAGTTATGTGTACTGCTTAAGTCTTTGCATTTCTGCAGGTCCACAGACTGTCGTTAAAAGACCTGTGTTCGGTTTCTTGTCCTTTTATGTCCTTATCGCTATTTTTCTTAACAAGGAAACAAAAGATTTTTAGATTTAGATTAAAGTAAAATAGATGAAGTGCGTTAATCTATACTAACAAATATTCTTCATTTTATACGTTAGTATTGTGTACAGCAATTTATTTCGGTTTATTTACCCGTTTCTTTAACAGGTTTAATATTCTGGCTTCTTTTCGATGTCGCTGCTGGATACGTTCCATCTATCAGGGTTTGCATTTTTCTGGATTGAAATGCTCGCATATCCATTGAAATTTCTTTGGGTACGAGCTCGTAGGTGAATTCGTTATTTTACCTCCTCAAATCTCGTCAGTTGCACTTTGAGAGCGTAAATATCAACTTGATCATGATCTAGTTGCTTCTTTAGGACTGCACTGGCCTGATGCAGCTTCTTCATCAAGTCCGGGTTCTTCCATTGATCAGCATTTCATCTTTAGTCGTTCAGCTTACTGGTTAGCCTCGTCCTTTTTCTTTAGTAGCTGGTTAATATCTCCTCGGAAGTTTGCTAATTATTTTTCCACCAATCAAAATTTACATATAAAATTATTTATTTTTCTTCTGCTCTTTTTTCAAATTATAAAAGTTTTGTGATTTAATAGTTTTAAATAGATTTAATAGATTTTTTAAATAGTTTTGTCAGGTTCAGCGAGTTCGATATCTTTATGTTTTACCACATGGCGATATTATGCGGAGATAGACGTTTGTTTAAGGAACAAAAATACATCTCATTCGAGGGTAGATTTCTTTGGCGTGTTTTCATGATTTGGAATCTTTTAATGTATAAATATTTATATACAAAATTATTTATTGGGTTTTTAGTACAAGGCGTAATGCCGTAGAGTTAATGAGTGAACTACACAAGGTTAAGTTAAGTTGTATTTTGGACGGCAATTGCCACTAAGTGATATCAGAAGAAAGATATTTTCCTTTCAGTTTGTTAAAAAGAAATAGGAAAGCCGAGAATTAGTATTGCCTATTAAATTACTTAAAGTATTTGATTTATGTTAGAGTGTAAAACAAGACGTTCACAGTTACGTGTTTATTTGGCTGTCACGGATTCATCCGAGTTTACCCTATCGGAAGCTGGCGCGTCGATACTGATTTATTCTGTTTTTAATTTTTACAATTAAAAATTCTCTGGCCTTTCTGATGCATTTTTTTGATGCATCGTGGCTTTGGACCCATAACAATTTCGTGTGTTGGGCCAGAACACATACGGCCTTGGAAAATGTTTAAATGAATCGGTAACACACATGCAAATATAACATACAAATTTAAAATAAACCTATTAAAACACCAATTAAACCCTAACAAAATATGAGAAAAAGATAATTAAATATAAAATAATAAACATAAAAATAAATTAAAATAATAACAAAATGCAACAAGATTCGCACGATACAAACACAAATATAACATGAAAACCCAACAAATTCGACCGAAAATTAATAAATCGATAAAAGTTTATGAAAATGAAACTTAAATCAAAAAATTTGAATTAGTAATAATTCAATAAAAATTCTAAATAAAAAATTATTAAAATAAATTAAAAAATAATAAAAATAAAGAATAGAATATACTAGAAAATAACAAGGTCGAATCTTGTTTTACTACATCAAATTTAACACGCGAGGTTAGGGACAGAAAATAGGTATAAATACCGATTCATTTTCACATAAAGTTAACCATTTTTTGAACTAAAATTTTTGCGAATTTTTAAAAATCTACGTCAAATTAATTTTAGGTGAGAAGTAGTTTTATTTGGAACTCTCTCTCCACGTCACATCCTCGCAACCTCGGTAGAGCTCTGCTTGGATGTCGGCGTTGGGGGAGATGCATTTTTATGAATTTTATTTATGGAATGGATTGTTATGGTAACTTTGTATTTTACTTTTTAGATACATTAATAAATATTTATAATATTTAAAATTATTTTATGCATTTAATAAAATTAAATTTGTCGAAATTTTTCCGGCCCACAGCCGACACATATCGCAAGTCAGTAAAATCAACACATAACTCAGACTCGTGTAAGCGCGTGGAAAATCGCCAATGATCTGTGCCCGTGAAGACCCGGCGTGCGGAACACAGGGTCGGAACGTCAATATTATCCCGTATAGAAGAAACGAGAAATAATGACGGAGTCTTTTAGCTGCTTCCTCGTTTCTCATTTCTGTAAAATCGACCTAAATTAATTGACACACGGCTCAAAATCATCACACCGAGTAGTCCAGTGGGCACTCATTAACTGTAACATAAACATAAAATGCGTCTAAGGCTTATTAAAGGGAAAGGGTACAGGGAATAAATTAACGTGAAATCGTTGATATGGAGAAATTAATTCGTTATTATAAAATAAATCAAATTGGTGATATAAATTTGCTTAATAAATTTAATTTGACTATAAGGTTTTAGTTGCAGATCGCTATGGTGTAAACTGCTGATAAAACCCCAAAAATAATCCTAAACCTGAGATTCAACGCGACTATTGCCCTATAAAATCGACGCAAAATCAAAAGAAACGACCATAAATTTATATTAATATTACATAAATCAATTAAAACATACAAGAGTAGGCTTACTACCGATGTTAAATTTGAACAACTCCAGCTTATAATACACTCCCCAGGTATAATAAGTATATTTCAAACACATTTTTCAGCAGATGGCCGATTAATAATTAACCATTGCAAAATTTCAAGAGTATGAATGCAATGAAAATCCGATGTTGAAATCACGAGAACCCTTCGAGAAAAATTATATTCCAAAAAGTCATCGGTAGAGTTTCCAAGCATTCCTAGCATTTCGATAAAAATCATATGAAGTAATTAAAACGCTAACCTGCTAAAAACAAAAACTGATCGCAAATTCCATAGCATAAATATGAACCCCGATCAAATCGCCCATTCAGAATAATGTTCCGATTCATAAACCCCGAATTTCGTCAAAAATTTCATTATACGCCAAATTCGACCCAAATCTCATAATTCTCTAAAATAGACTAGAGATGATACAAATAAGGAAAATGAACCTACCTGAATTTATCCTCGCCCCGCTCATTCCGTACCTGTAGAGAATTTCGTAAAATCGGGTAACATACTAAAATAAAATTAGAAATATTAATTATCGACAAATAAAAATTAAAAACCAACCTGGAAAATCGATAAAAGTTACCGGAAATCATAAATTATTTTGATCGTCGAAATTTGATTTATGATAAACAAGTTTCGTCTACGATTACACTATACATCAACGGAAGCACACGCACTTAATTTATATCGAGATTCCGTCCAAACATTTATTGATTGCGAAAATTATTATCACCTCGAAACATGGATCATACAGTAGGAGGGAATTTACCAGAAGAATCAAACTTGCCAACTCAAGGTAGTTTTGTAAAATTTCTCTTAAATAATTTTATTTTCCTAATGTCATAAAATTTTTTAATAAACGGGTAATGATCATTCTAGTTGTCTCTCATAAATTAATCCCTAAATTAAAATTAACTATTTAATAACGGTAATCTACAATATTACTATAGCACCAAATTCAGGTACCCGATTCTCCAAAACGCTAAAATACTAATTAGTTTTGCTCCCCGCTAATCCTCCAGATAGCAAATCAGGGACATCCAGAAATATTGAAATTAAGGATTATACTATTTCATCAGGAGCGGTCATCATTTCTTTTGCGCCCTGACTATATCTTGTCGACGAGATTTACTGAAAGGCAATTCGACTGCAAATTACCCATATTGTCCAATCATATTCCAAGAAAAAATATAAAACCTTTAAATTATAAATAAATTTATATTAAAAATTTTTAGTTTTCCATAAATCAACCAGCTGTAATAATGATGTATCGCATTATTTCGAAAACTATCATAACGATTATAAAAGAAATACAGGAGGATTATATTTTGAGAGCTAGAACAATTACATAAATGCATCTGCATTGTACATTTTATAAACAACCAGTCGCATTTCGTCATTCGAAATATACTTCAATAATTAAAGATTAACTATATCCAATCTAAGTCTGATATTTTAAATTGCAATATTACGTTTATTGTTTAATCCATTAACCCAAATATTAACATAGAGTACATGTCGAAAACATATAAGTAAAATGTGTGAATACCGCGTAGATTTCAGGGTGTTAATGGTCATAGGACAAAAAATTTTTATTGTTGTTTCAGTAAAGTTTTCGATCCGCGATTACGACAGTTTTTCTGAGTGACCGGTGATAGTTGTTCTAGTGTCCACGAATTTCAATAGATGCTTCCACTCATCAAATTTTAAATAAGGAATTATTTGCATTGCAAGAGCATAAAATGTATTTAGTGTAAATTTTTAAAACAATCAATGTCTCTCCTATCTAAACCTTAGATCGATAATTAAACTTGTGAACCCTAAGCGACCAGTTATTAAATTACACAGGCGACTTGGATAGTTTTAGGAATAGTCATGCGAGGCATAGTTAAACCGATATTCGTGTTTGATCTCCTATTACACCATAAGAGTAGATTAGATTGTTCACCCACAAAAATTATCCGACGGCAGAAATTTTGACGTTAAAACGCCGAGTTACGATTAAGATTGATTAACTTCTTATCAACTACTTAACTATAATGATATTTTTTAGAAGAAACCATGCCTCTCGAATGGATACCCGCCCATGTAGCAGATGAATGGCGTCGGGCTTGGAAGAGAGCGCGACAGAAGGTAGTTAGGAGCACACTGCAACATAAAAAAAATAGGGTGGGTGGGGGGGGGATTATTGCAGATTAAATTTCGGATTATCTTGATTACATAATGATGTAATCAACTTAATTAATTTTGTGTGTATTTTAATTAATTTTTTTTTTCGAAATTTTTGTGTTTTTTTTTTTACGAAATTTTTTTTGAGTTTTTGGTGCGATTTTTTTAAAATTTATTTTCGAATTTATTTTCAATATTTAAAATTTTTTAAGTATTTCTAATTAAATTTTTTTAAGTATTTCTAATTTTTTTATCAATGTAGTTTTTATATAAGATTTTTAAAATATGATTTTTATATAAATTATATATGATTTTAAGTAGAATTTTCAGTATAACTTTATCGATGAATTTTTTTATACGAATTTTAAAGATGAAATTTTTTCAGATTAATTTTTAATTTAAAATATCATTTTTCAAAGTAATAAATTTTTAACATAATTGAAAATTTTTTATACAAGGTTTGTTTTCGGTATAATTTTATCGATGAAATTTTTATCAATTATTTTTAAGATAAAATTTTTTAGTATAATTTTTAATTTAAAATATAATTTTTCAAAGTAATAAATTTTTAACATCATTAAATATTGAAAATTTTTTATACAATGTTTGTTTTCAGTATAATTTTATCGATGTTTTTAGTTTGATTTTTAAGATAAAATTTTAAGTGTATTTTAAGATGATAATGTGTATTTTAAAATTAAATTTTTTAAGAATTACATATTTTTGATGTAATCTTACAATCAATTTTTTAGTTTGATTTTGAATTAATTTTTAATAAAATTTTTAACAAAATAATTATTAAATTTTAAAGATAAAATTTTTAGGATAATTTTTACAATGAAATTTTTATACATTTTGATTACGATCAAAGAAATTTAGCGTTATCAAAATAATAATAATAATAATAATAATAATAATAATAATAATCATAATAATAATAATAATAATAATAATAATAATAATAATAATAATATTAATTCCACCAACTAAAATATTTATAAAAAACTATAAAAACTATAAACACATAAAATAAACTCGTAAAAGATCGAAATCTTTATAAAAAAACTATAAACACATAAAATAAACTCGTAAAAGATCGAAATCTTTAAAAAAAAAAACTATAAACACATAAAATAAACTCGTAAAAGATCGAAATCTTTATAAAAAACTATAAACACATAAAATAAACCCATAAAGTATGTAATAAAAATTAATCAAAAAATAAAAAAACAAAAACAAATTTATACTATAATGTTTATTTAATAAAAATCTTCATCTTCTTCATCATCGTCAGAGAACTGCACATCATCTATATCTATTAGTTCTTCCTCGAAGTTATGTTGCTGAATTTCATCTGTTATATTTTCGTCACATGATTCTATTTCTCCAATAAGTTCATCAACAGCGACAATTTCTTCATCAACGTCAATTTCTCGAGGTATATTTATATGCCCGTATGCTAAACTTTTATTTTTACCCACCCAAACCCTTTTATCATCTCTATTTGTTAGTGCAACTTTACTATTTTTAAAACTATAAAGTTGATGATTTTTTGATCCTATTCTAAATTGTGGTACCGAAAAGACTGAGTTTTTCTCATAACACTCTTTATAAGTTTTATGTGTTAGACCGGTATCCTTTAACGATATACCCTTAGCTTTTAGACAAGAAGATTTACCTAACAAACTGTAACATTTTGGTCGAAGGAAAACCCATTCGTCATAACCTTCTCCCTTACTTTCGTCCTTAAATTTTCCAATAGCCGAATCAAGTTTTTTAGAATAAAGTGGATGAGTAGAAGGGTAATTAGATGTATCCAAAAGATTATCCTTAACCATTTCAGACAAAAGAACATCTAGTTTACAATTTTTAATCTCCAAGAAGAAAGAGTCTGTATCTCCAGCAACTATATTGATCTCACAATTAAATTGTTGTCGATATTTTTCCAAGTCCTTATACTGAAGCTCATACATTCTAAGTTTCGACAAGTCAAGCACAGATTGTCCTATATAGCTTGGTCGATCTAAACATATCGAATCAGGATTTAACAACGCAGCTATAAGATCATTGTCAATTTTTATTGATTTTTTAAAGGTTGGTTTTGAAGTATAAGTGACTAGTTTTTTATCAGTTGTACAGTGACGCAAATTCACTCTCTTTTTCAGATTTTCAACAGTTTTTCCATATAAACTGTTATTTAACAACTTATAATAATTTTTATCAAGTGTATTTGTACTTTTAGCTCGAAGTTCAGTGTTTATGTCAATATACTTTTTAAAAATATTAGACTGTTTGAATCTTACTCCGCGATTAACATGTGTCACTTTAACACCAAGAGACATGTATAATTTTAATAATCGCCAATGAATTACATAGTTATATTTAGGATAATGAGTCAGCAACAATTTTTCAACCTTTGAACCCTCAGGTTTCATTTTCTCAGATGCAATTGGAAAATCATCTAACTTAACATGAAGTTCCGAAGGAATCTCAAGATCAACTTCAAGAGTATACCCATATGACAAAGATTCAAGATCCAAAGTCAAACAATCAGATAATATTGTATCAAATCCATCAAATATCCAATTAAATTCACCACAAGGTAATGGTTGACTTAAAGCCCAACCATATAAATTATTAATATCAATATATAGTAAATCTGTGTTTTCGTCGGTTTTAACATAGTGCTTATTAACAAAAGTAAGACCACCTCTAATACCTCCCTCATAAAAGCTAAACATTTCATTTTCAGTGATTAATTCTATAGGTTCATCCAAGGACATTAAAGCAGAAGACTACGACATTCCAGGAATTCCAAAATAATTTAAAGGTTCTAATCTATTATGTGCTATCAATTTCGCTCGAAATTGTTGAAAAAAGTCTGCCAAAAGAAAACAGTCTAGTTTCAGATAAACTTTCATATAATCAAGTAAAGTCCTACAATTAGTTTCATCCCAAATAAGCAGAGCTTTTTCATATTCAACCTCAGTTACACCTTTCCAAATCGGGGGTAATTCATAAGTATCATGAAGAACATCTAAACTAGTTGCAAAATTATATGGAAAGATTCCCTTTTCTTCTACTATAGTCCCTGTAAAAGCTGATCGAGTCAAAGGTAAAGTTGTCAGAGTTTTAACCGCTTTTGCTAAAGAATCATTTACAAATTGATACGAATCAATAAATCTCACACTAATTTTTCCCAAGTGAGCAATTAATGAAATAAATTTTTCAGATGTTATTGGAATACATCCTAAAGCCCAATTTTTAAATTTACTCAATCCATATTTTAATATATGATGCATATCATATCCCTTTAAGTTATGGAAAACAATTGGTAAAACTTTATTTATTTTTCTATTAATATTACATTCATTGCAAGCAGCACCCAAGTATTCCCCAGTAAAATGATCATGATCTCTCACCGGATCCACAATATCTTTCAAACAAAGATAACATTTAAACATGTATCAAATTGAATCTGTTGTATGTTGGTTAATTCCTTAATTGATTGATTTCCCATTTTATAATAATATGGTAATACAGTATATTTTGCTATTTTTTCAACTGTTTTTAAAAATTGTTCAACACAATCTTCACCTATAAATTCTTTGTATATTGTACTCCCATCAAAATTATTTATTAACAAAAGTCCTGCCGAAATGGGTAAATGTATTTGATGGTGTACATCGTCCTTTGGCAAAACAGATTCGAAATCAGCATATATAACATATGGTGGGGTTTCAGTTTTGGACCAATCTGTGAATTTAATAAACTTATTTTCAGGGAAAGTATATAAAGTTGTCCCTAACTGATTTCTCATACATAATATCTCATGTTTGTCCAATGCTTTTTTATATCTAATCCATTCAAACATCTATGACACCATAATGATTGAATTCTTTCTATATTTTTATCTCGACAATTCAATAACCTATTGAGTGATGTAATCCCAACATAATGATATTGTTCTTCTTTATTTAATAACAATAAATTAATAATTGTTCCTTCTGAAACTTTGGACCTATGTATTATGTTTATAAATGGGTGTTTTAAAACAAAGTCATCATGTTCGGGTTTAGCTGTTTCATCATAACTAAATATATTAATTATTAGTCCTTCGTTATTGGACTCAAATTTTCGAATACCATTTAATTTCATGGGCATATCATTTGGGTCATAATTTAATTCATTTAGATACTTAGTGTAACTATAAATATTATTTCTATGCTGACTAATAATCTCTTCTTTTTTAAGTATTGATAATATACTGTAGATAAAACATAAATTATCACTATTTTTTACATTTAGTATACAATTTTTGTTAACCAATTGTTTTGGTGTTTTAATATAACTTCTACCACTTAACCTACTGATATTACTTATTTTTGTTACTATAAAGTAAATTTCAGTTATTTTTCTAATAACCCAACTACTCCCTAACTCTGTTATTGAAGATATCTTTTCATTGATCTTTTGTATACTGTCGTCAAAGAATGATTGGGTAAGTGGTCTTGCACTGTTGCTTATATTATTTAATTTTATTTCTCCATCTTTCTCAAATTCAATTTCTATTCCAAATTGAATATTTACATAACTAAGTTCATGTATTATCTCTCTTAATTTGTTTATTATCTCTATGGGAAAAACAATTTCTTTAATGTTCAAGTTGGTCGTATCTATACTAATTATTTTATGTGTACCTCGTAAGTCACTTTGGATTATAGGCAAATTTCCTCCTATTTGTATATTGTTATTTTGCCCCATTTGTACCTCTTCCATCTCTCCATTTTATGAATCCATCGATCCGATATCTTCAATCTCTTCAATTGCTCTAAGCCATGAATCAATCGATCCATTATCTTTGTCCGCTTCGTCCGCATCGTCCGCTTCAATGTCTTCGTCCGCTTCATCCGCTTCGTCCGCTTCGTCCGCTTCGTCCGCTTTATTATCTTTGTCCGCTTCAACAACTTCGTCCGTTTCAATTGATTCATTCACCATTCCAATATCATCATTTACAGATTCAAAAATACTATTTATAAAATCAGTTGTATGTTCTCTAATGGGTTCACTTATAGGGGTAATTTGGATGCTGCTTAATTTAATTGCTCCTGGTTTTTTAAATAATTTAATTTTTTTAACATTAAACTGTCGCAAATGATTTTTATGGTGGTCATAAAAGTCTAAATAGGGAATGGGTTGGGAAGTTATGCATACGGGGCATATAAAATAAATTGTATTATGATATTTTTTACCATAATACTCTTCCATTTTTTTGTGACATTTTATTTTATTGTGCACAGTTAATTGGCAAAAATTTGGATATAATTTACCTAGTAATAAAATAAAAATTAATTAAATTATTAAAATAAATGTGCCAGTATGCAACCATTAAAAATAATTTATTTGCTTTAAATAAAAATATTTTTGATGAAAAAGCAACAATGTCAAAAGTATATGAAATACTCCTAGAAGAAAACAGTACAGCTGTTATTGGGCGGACATTTAAGCCTCCTGTTCAATACCTTCAATACAGTATGAACTATTTAAATTTTCCTATTACATATACGTTCAAAGTAATAAATAATTAAATAAATTTGGCAACGATTTAATTAAACGATAACGCCAATAAAAAACCTTTCTTACGATATATTTCGATAGCACAGCTATCATCTTCAGGTACTCAAAACCAACTAAAAATATTATGAATTAACATTTAATTTAAACAAATTATTTTTTATTAATTTAATTTTTTAATAAATAAATATTTTTAAAAATATATTTTAAATTAATTTTAAATTTTAAATTTTTTACTTATATTCTAATTTTTTAAAAATTAATGCAATTTAAAATTTTCAATTATTTTAATAATATTAAAAAACAAACATGATTTAACATACGTAAACTATTTAAAAACATTCAAAACATTCGTAGTCACAGCACTCTGCACATTAATCTTTGGATCCAATGACCTTATCAGCAATGCTTCACATATCACTCGTTCCCAATAACTATTAAAACTTCTCAACAAAATTCTAAAATCAGACATTCCGATATCACTTTTACAGCCTCTATTGTGTTCACTAATATTGGTCAAACCCTTCAATCGACAATGCTCTAGAACTCGAGTACAGAGATGACGGGAAGTCTCTCCAATGTATGTGGCATTACACCCATTACATGTAAATTGATAAACGAGATCAGAACACAATCCAACCGGAGTTTTTGATTTATTAATAAACATATTGCGTACCTTACACGAATTAGAGACGATCTTATACTCTAAATTTCCTATCAGTTTACCCAACTTCCTCTTATAATTTGTAAAGCCTTCAGAGTACGGCAATACTAACACATATTTAGGCTCAATTTTTTTATATCAATTTTTACAATCACCCAGATCAACACTCAATTCACACCCATCCGACAAATTACATTCAGACTTTCCACAACATGGATCCTTAGGATTTTTAATCAATTTATCAACAGTTTCTTTTATCATTAACAATAAAAATGATTTAGAATATCCATTCTTTATCAACAACTCAACCAATTTATCAACACTTTTTACCGAATTAGCAAAAGTAGAAGATAAAGCCCATGAACGATAAATCAATCCTTTCACCATATTTCTCTTATACTTAAATTCACAAAAGCTTTCTGGAGAAGTATAAAGACCAGTATCAGTTGGTTTTCTATAAATCTCTGTCTCATACTGTTTATCTTTGCGTTGAATTAACAAATCCAAAAACGCAATTGATGACTTTCTCTCCGTTTCACATGTGAATACAATGTTTTTATGTAAACTGTTCATAAACTGCAAAAACGGTTCTACATGTTTCTGGTTTTCAAATATAAGAAAAATATCATCCACATACCTTTTATAAACAAAAGGTTTTTCAAATTGGAAAGAAGCAATTTTCTTTTCCAAACTAGCCAAAAATATTGATGCCATCGTTGGTGCTAAAGGGGAACCCATAGCGACTCCATCTATTTGTTGATACCATTCATCATTGAAAAGAAAATTGACATTTGAAGTAGCAAATTCAAGAAGTTTTCGAAATGCCCTTCTATCCAAAATGTGATGTTCCGAATCATTAAAAAATTATTAAAAAATTAAATTAATAAAAAATAATTTGTTTAAATTAAATGTTAATTCATAATATTTTTAGTTGGTTTTGAGTACCTGAAGATGATAGCTGTGCTATCGAAATATATCGTAAGAAAGGTTTTTTATTGGCGTTATCGTTCAAAGTAATGTTTATTTTAATTTAATTTGATTAATTATTTTTTAGGAATCAGTTGATTTAAAAGCTTATGATTACAATATTATGATTGGAAATATTGAAGAGGAAGATCGAAAAAATATTTCAGATATACTACATTTGTTGAATAACGAAATGGTTTTTAATGAAAAATTTTCATTTATTAATTGTGAAAGTCAATTGAAGGATCAAGTACAAGATAATAAAAAATATAAAATACGGATAATTATTAAAGGAGTCAAGATTAACAATTCTATTATCAAACCTATTTGGAAAATTCTAAATGTTGAATAAATTTTTTATCTTTTATAAAGTTTTGTTTATTTTTATAATTTGTAATTAATAGTAAACATGTTATTTAAAAAAAAAAGTTTACCTCTAGTATTTTAATAAAAAATTATTGAGCGGGGATAATTGTTGACAAATTATATTCAAAAACTTGTTCTCTTATAAAATATAGTGGTCAGTTTTAAAATAAAAAATCAAGGGGTCTGCCCTTATTTTCAATCTATAATAATAAAGGGGCATCAATCCTTCATTATTGTTAAAAATATATGTATTAAAATTCAAAAAAAAAAAATCAAGGGGTCTGCCCTTATTTTCAATAATAAAGGGTCGTCAGTCCTTCATTATTACAAAAATACGTTTTTAAAAAAAAATCAAGGGGTCTGCCCTTATTTTCAATAATAAAGGGTTTTCAGTCCTTCAATATTACAAAATACGTTTTTAAAAAAAAAATCAAGGGGTCTGCCCTTATTTTCAATAATAATTAAGGGTCATCAGTCCTTCATTATTACAAAAAATTGTTTTTAAAAAAAAAAAATCAAGGGTTCTGCCCTTATTTTCAATAATAAAGGGTCGTCAGTCCTTCAATATTACAAAAATATGTTTTAAAAAAAAAATAAAGGGGTCTGCCCTTATTTTCAATAATAATAAAGGGTCATCAGTCCTTCATTATGATTAAATATAACATGAGAATTTAAAAAAAAAAAAAAAATCAAGGGGTCTGCCCTTATTTTCAATAATAAAGGGTCGTCAGTCCTTCATTATGATTAAATATAACATGAGAATTAAAAAAAATATATATATATGAAAAAAATATATGATTTAAATAATATATATTAATAATAAAATACTTACATTTTTGAACATTAATTACATTGTCCTCTTGAGAATCAGTGAATGGCAAATTTGTATCTTAAGAAATATTAAATCAATTGTTAATTAAAAATTAATACTTGATTCATTTCCACCGTAGTTTTGTGGATAAAATTGTTGATAATTTCCACCGTCGTTTTGTGGATAAAATTGTTGGTTAACTAAATTAAAGTTAACACTTATTAAATAAAAAAGTAAAATCTTACTTGATTCGTTTCCACCGTAGTTTTGTGGATATAATTGCTGATAATTTCCACCATAGTTTTGTGGATAAAATTGTTGGTATACTAAAAAATTTTTAAACTAATTAAATAAAAAAAGTAAAATCTTACTTGATTCATTTCCACCGTAGTTTTGTGGATAAAATTGTTGATAATTTCCACCATAGTTTTGTGGATAAAATTGTTGATAATTTCCACCATAGTTTTGTGGATAAAATTGTTGGTTTACTAAAAGATTTTTAAACTAATTAAATAAAAAAGTAAAATCTTACTTGATTCATTTCCACCGTAGTTTTGTGGATAAAATTGTTGATAATTTCCACCATAGTTTTGTGGATAAAATTGTTGATAATTTCCACCATAGTTTTGTGGATAAAATTGTTGGTTTACTAAAAGATTTTTAAACTAATTAAATAAAAAAGTAAAATCTTACTTGATTCATTTCCTCCATTGTTTTGTGGATAATGATAATTTCCACCATAGTTTTGTGGATAAAATTGTTGGTTTACTAAAAGATTTTTAAACTAATTAAATAAAAAAGTAAAATCTTACTTGATTCATTTCCATCGTAGTTTTGTGGATAATGATAATTTTCAACATAAGTTTGGGGATAAAATCCATTACGTTGTGGAAATAATAAATTATCTAAAATAAAAGGTAAATTTGTATTAAAATATAAATTTTAAATTACTTGATTCATATTCGTTATTATAGTTGTTCATTTTCTAAAATTGAATAATAATTAAAAATTTAAAAAGAAAATTAAACTTACAAATTAAACGAGTTTGTAAATTATGATAAATTATAAAAATGTTTATCGATATATTCAAATGTGTGTATTTATTTTTGAACAATTAAAATCATGCATCTGCACTTGTATTAATCAACACACACACATTACTAATTTACAAAAACCATATTAGGTAATAAACACAATGATACAAAAATTTATTTAGAGAACATTGATTTTAACCAAGCTAAACAATGCTGGCCACAAGTTTTTGTCAACGGATTCTGATAACGAATTCGATTATATTCAATTGGCATCAACATTGATTCTAGTTTTGATATCAATAAAGGTGGATAATAGAATCCCATTGGATCAAATACATGTATTTTATCTGGTTTCACGTAAATAGCAAGCCAATGTTCTCCACCGAGATTAGCTGATTGAGTATTTACAATCAAAGCTTTGTTGATATTGATATAGGGAATTTTGTCCAATGGAAAAACACCAATAAAATTTTTCCCAATTAGTTTTTTAGCAATAGTTTGTATCTGAATAGAACTAAAATTAATTAAATTAACAAATTAATTAAAATACTTACTTCATTTTTAACGATAACTAATAACACATTGGTTTATAGTATGTTCAACAATATTTGTCAAACAAGTACTGTACGGCTTGATGTGATTTGAATTTCTTTTTCAAATACTCCGTATACAAGTACTGATACTGATTCGGTTAATGGATTTTCAAATTTTATATCCAATCGTAAATTTCCACTTTGAGGTAACTGACTTTGATTAAGATCAAAATCAGGTGCCAATACAAATGTAAAAAAGGGATATTTATTTTTAAAGTCTGACAAGGTAATACCACAATTCATATTTTTATTAAGATAACCCATATTCCTAACAATACTTTGCATATAACTAGAACTATAATTATCATTGGCAAAATCTTGACTATATTTTTCACGATAATCATTTCCTTTACTTAATGTTAAAGACTTGACATTAAAGTGTTCAAATATTGAAAATTTTTCCAAATACGATCCTCCATATCTTTTATTCCCTTGGAAAGCAACAAGAATAAAATTTGGTAGTCGTCTATCACCAAATATTTGCTCCTTATAAAATGATGATGATCCCATTGGCAATGAAAATTGAACAACTTCCTTACTTTTCATTGGATAAATTGCATTTCTATTAGCAAGCCCAATTTGATGACCAGCTAAAACTGACGGTTCGACACGAACTCTTCTAACCATCAACTTTGCATCTAATAATATTATTTGTGGAATTATTTTTGTACATGTTAAACTTCTTTCAGTATTGTATCTTGTTAATTTAATTTGAACACTAACACCAGGTAATCAATATTTTGGTTGATAAAAGAAATCTAATTGAAGTGGGGAACAAACACTGATTGGTTTTGATTTTGAAATCCAAATTTTTCTTTTTGTGTCATTTTCATCGTAACCCATTCCACCTAAACAAGTATGTTTTGTATCGTGATTGTAATTAATAATAGTTTCAATCATTGCCTTGTGTGCGAATACATCATTACTTCCTTCAATTTTAGTAGAATTAAAAATTACTTCAACATCTTTAAAAAGAGTTTGGAAAAAGAAATTGTTTGCAGTAACATCTGATTCATTAGATAAATTTTACCCATTGCTATTTACAACTTTCATTTGAATGTAGAGTAATGTATCATTCAAATCCAAGTATTCGGTTTGAGAGCTATTAATGTAAAATTGAATTGAGGTGTTTCCTGGATCTGTAATTGAATTCACTGGATAAATATCATCAAAAGAACCATTTTCAATTACTGCTTGAGGAGATGGTCTATCAAAGATGCATAATTCTGATTTTGCACTAATCATTACTGGAATATAGTTCCGTATCCTTTCATTCTTTTGTTTATATGTTTCTTGATAATTTTTCGACGTTTAATTGTTCCACCTTTTTGTTCTTTATTAAATACATCAGAAACTTTGTTAATAACAGAAGGTAAGTGTTCCATTACAGAGGGCATAGAATCTTTAATTTCAGATATTACATTTGATTTTAGAGCAGGTAAGAGTTGTGCATTATTATTTATTACGTCATTAGCAGTTTTCATACCAAAATTTCCGATAGGTTTAAGAATAGGTAGTGCAAATCGTCCAATTGTTTTTAACCAACCAGATCCATACTGTTTACCGACAAAATAAGGTAAATCTCCACCATTTTGATGAGTGCTATAAAAGTTTACAATGTCTGGATTACTCATTTATTTTACGGAAATGTAATGTCAAGTAAGTTTTGTCTTGTTTACCAAATATATATTTTCCACTGTCATCACGAATATTGATTTCTATATTGTTTATATACGAGGATGATACTGGTAAATACATTGGATTTTTCTCAATGAATTGAACAAGGTCATCTTTTTTATGTTTTTCTATCCAAACACATTTAAGAAGGGGAACACTTAATTCACCCACAAGAATTGGTTCAATAATATTTGTATAAATCATCATTTGTATATTTCTTTGCATTATAGTTGGTAAACTAGATCCAACAATGATCTTTTCACTATAAGATTCCTCAATTAATCCCAAACTATGAGCCAACAGTTTACTAAATTTAACACTTTTAACATCTTCTTCCAATTCAATTTTAACAAGTTGATCTTGTTTAATTTCACAAGACTTGAAAGGATGGGGATAAAATGTCATTAACTGATCAGTGACTTGTGAAAGTTCAGTAATGAATAAATTTTCTTTAAATGTCTCAGTATACTCTACATCATAATAATAAGTTATAGTTAATCGTATAGTATCTAATTTTGATTTTTTATTTGGTATACGTATCTGATTCAATTCATCATTAAAATCTACTTCTTTTTATTAAATCCCAAGCAATTAGCTTCTTCAATACTATCAAATGTTACTTTGAATGGAAAATATTTACAATTAATGTTCAAAATTTTATTGTCAATATATATCAGATAAAATGTAGAGTTGTGACTGATTGTATAGTTTCCTTCAATATAATAAAAATATTCATAACTATTATGTAATGTACTCTTGGTATATTTGAAACAAGAATTGTTATAAAATGGAAAATTATTGTACACAAAAGTGAATTCAGTTAAAGCAACTTCCCATTCCCCATCCAAGTAAATCTGATTTGGAAATTCTACATTAAACTTTCCAGTTTCATTATTTGGAAATGTAAGTGGACAACTATTACTGGGCAAATTCACGTAAAAATCTCTTTTATTCATTTACTTTTCTAAAATGTAACGATAAATGTGTTTTGGTATCTTTGCTAAATTTTATTAATTTCCCACTATCATCTCGAATATTAATTTCAATGATGTTTATAGTTGAATACGATACTGGAAGGTACATTGGATTCTTCATTTCTAATTGTACAATTTCTCCTTGATCATATTTTTTAATCCAAACTGATTTTAATAGTGGAACTCTAACATACCAACATTTATTGGTTCGATAATATTTGAATAAATGAACATTTATTGATGATGATGTAATACTTTCGGAATTTTAGTGCCTAGTATAGTGCCTGTAAAGTTACTTAGCTTTAATCCCAAAGATTTAGCTAAGTTTGTGTCAAAAGATATATTTGTTATGTCATCTGCAAGTGTTATTTTGACCAATTCATTATCTTGAATTATTAATTCTTTAAAAGGAGATGGATTAAATGACAACAAATGACCTTGTAATTCCGATAAAGTGTTTATGAATAAATTATCTTCAAAATATTTTTCAAATTATGATTTTTCTTCATAACTTATTATAATCCCAAATTGTTCCATAACACCATCATCTGTAAATTTTGGTAATTTTATTCGACAATGATCCTCTTCACAAATGATTGATGTAGATTTTAGTCCAAAACTAAACGCATGTTGAATATCGGGGAATGTTACTTTAAATGGAACATGTGGACAGACAATAACCAAATTCTCATATTTTTCAATAAACATGTCAACATCTGGAGTATATTTTGGATTTATTATTTCATAAGTATGATTTTGATTATTTATTTTCAAATACTTTATTTCACTACCACTCTTTACCGATTCATAACGTATACAAGAATTACTATAATACGGAAAAGGATTATACACAAAAGTGAAATCAATCAATACAACTTCCCATTCACCATCCAAGTAGACAGAATTTACTTGTACATTAAAATTACTAGCTTCGTTATTAGGATAAATAAGTGGACAACTATTACTAGGTAAAATCATATAAAACTGGTTTTCTTTCATAATATTTATTTAATCAATTGAGATGAGGATATCCAAGTTGGAGTTTCGTATCCATGCCACTTGACGTAGTATTGTTTATATTTACCAACATTTTCAGTTTTTAAAATCTTTTGAATTCTAAATATTGTTGGGATTGGAATGACTTGAAGTTCTTGTTCGTAGAATTTTCCACTAATTTCTTTATTTTCATGATCTGTTATTAAATACATTACTGGATTCTGTTTTGTATCTATTTTCTTTATTACATATACTTCATCGCTCCAATTGTTGTCAAAATTCTTGATGAACGGAGAAGTACTGATTTTACTAATTCTTACATGATCACCAACCTTGTATTTTGGCTTATTGATTTTTTCTTTCTTTAATGATTGGTTTCTGCTGGTGTCTGTTATATCAACAGGTCTGAGACCATTTAATCCTTTATGAGGCGAATGATTGTAACTAAAAATAATTTTCGGTAAAACATGTATCCAAGTTTTATTACCTTAATGCACAAAGTATTTTTTCAATCTTTCTCTCAAAGTTCGATTAAATCTTTCCACATAACAAGCTTTGAATTGTGAGAATACAGAGTAATGATTGGCTTTGATAACTTCTTTTACTTTGTTATTATAAAATTCTTTACCTAAAATACATTAAAATAAATAATTAATTAAATTTATTACCAAAATCAGTCTGTAGATTGTGAGGTTGTCCGTCTTTAAATAATTTTTTAATTGCAATGGCCATTTCATTAGCAGATTTAGTTTTTGTTGGAATGGCACGGGCATATCTACTGAAAACATCAATACATGTTAAAATATATTTGTACCCCTTGTTGATTCTCGAATAAGGTATCATTTCCATCAAATCCATTTGCCACAAATCATTGATTCCTCTTGTTTTGTATGGTCTGGTTGGGAATCTTTTCAACATTGGTTTATTTAAACTATATGCTAGTTGGTCGGATAACCATTTTTGAGTCTCTTTTTTAGAATTAATCACTCTTTTTGTTAATTTTTCTACACCACCAAAACCATCTGGATCTTTTGGATTTGTCCAGATTGTTTTGAGTGGATGTTTGGTTAATTGGTCCTTCATTATTACAACAAGATGTTAAAATATGGACAACTTTATCTGGTTTAGAGTATTGTAAACCCATTAAGATCTTAGTGATGAAATTGCACTAATTGCAGATAAAACTATAGGAATTAATGTACCCAAGAACCCACCCTTTTGTTTATACATTATTCTTTTCATTAAACGTCTATTTTTAGTGTTTACCAATGATAAAAGGGATCTCTTATGTCTTTGTAATACCACTCTTTTAGCTTTACTAATATTGACATTACCTCGAACTATATTTACAATAACTTCAAGCAAATCGTCGATAACAAATGAAGGGAAAGCTTGTAAAATTGCTATTCTTTTATTATTTTGAGCCTTTACCAATGCATTGAAATATGGTAGACTACGTTCAAATTTCATGTTTACTAATTACAACTAATTATTATTGTTTATAATTTGATCCACTTCTTTTTTAAAATCTTCTTCTTTTTTAGATTCTTCTTTACTTTTGATTTGGTTTTACGAATAACCTTTTTGGGTTGAATTTAATTTTTGACAAGTACTTTTTTAAATGACATGATTGATAATCATTTATTTATTTTCAATTTTGTTTATAAATCGTAACCCCTTTTTCATTAAAAATATCTGTTCGGATACGTAAATCGTCACTACATTGTTGTGTAAAGTCAAAGAATAAATATCCATGGGGAACGCTTGTAGCATCTTGGAATGATTCAATTAAAAATTTTCTATTGTTTGGATAGGCTTGCCTAGCTAAGAAATCGATAATCGTTTGATCGCGAGGATTTTTGAAAATAACTAGGTATTGAACATTTAAATTACGAGTTCGATGACTTCCTCCTTGATGAAATAAATTTTGAGTTATGAAAATAACAGTAACTCCACAATGTCTACTGATTTTTGTGAACAAATTATTGAAATCTTTTTCCTTATTTGCTTCTTGATACAAATCATCTATAATTATTACATCGCCTTGACGTAACCTAAACGACCAGTTTTTATCAAATCCCTTAACTATTATCATTTTCAATTTACAAAACTGATTTTGTGTCAATCCATGTTCTTCGTCTGCACCCCTATGCCAATATATTTTACTGAATTTTGATTTGAACATGTTTGACTGCAATAAATTACATACAAATAAAGTTTTTCCGCTCCCACTAGGTCCTACAATTTGATATACTGCATCATTTCTTAATTTCATTTAATTTTAATTTAATTTAATTTAATTTGTTTATAATTTGATATACTGATTCATTTATTTTGATATTGGAAAATGATTAGTAATTATAGAGGCAGATGTGAAGTAACTGGAATGAAGTTCCCGACCGGAAAACCACAACATGTAGTTGATAGAAGTGGAAAATATCCAATCTTATTCTTCAAGAGCGGAAAATGCAGAGTAATGGGTTGTAAAAGACCATTACAGGAAGGAGATATCAAATATCAGATTCAAGATTTACAAATTCAATCATTATCATTGAATATTGACATGTGTTGTCGAATCAGCTTGTATGATTTGTCCACAAAAACAGAAAACATTTACGAACCGGAACTGTTTCCTGCATTAAGACTTGTCAAGTATAATCCACTGTGTGTGAGTGTATTTGCAAGCGGAAAAGTTGTTGTCATGGGGATAAAAACTTTGCAATACAACAGTCTAGTACAAGAAATCGAACGTAAAATCATCTTCGTCTATAGGGGCAGTGGGAAGATCAGGAACTAGTCTTTTGGCCAACTCTCTTTCACCTATCTTGCGAAAATTCGACATAAAATCTACACCACAGATCGGCTAAATTTCTCACACCGAGTAGTCCAGTGAGCACTCTTAAAATCTTAATGTGAACACATACTCTTTAAGATCAAATTCAAGGGGTCTGGAGGTGGAAACTCGGAGTCGGTGCAACTAATTTAAATGAACTCATGAATAATATTCTGTACTATGATTGAAAATAAAGAGAGGTATATCGAATCAACCTTAAACCCAATAAACTGTTTAATTTGAATGTAGCGATAGATAACCATAGTCAATTATTTAGTATAGAGCCACGTTAGTGAAATATTTATAACTTTCTGACCTAAATTTCTGCACATCCGAAGGCAACAACAAATCCGGTAGAGAATTAAGAATATTGTGAGCTCCGAGTAGCAGACGCTTGGGCCTTAATTTGTGAAGACGACAAATATTATGAAACGTGACATGAATTATCAACTAGGGGAGTAGAAATGAAGGTGGAGCGTCATCCGTGAACCAACTGAGAGGAGACGGACAACGTTACATCTAATCCGGATGAACCAATGGAGAATGACCCAAACAGAATAACATCGATCACGTCGAGATAACGCAAAGAAAATATAATAAATTCCAAAATAAATAACTCCAAAATTGTCGAAATCAAGAAAAGCTAGACCAAAAAGTCGCAATCAAATGATCCTTGTGGAATGATCAGTGAAAGTGGCTATCAATTGGTGTCACGCTCCGTTGGTAAAGTGGATATAGATTTCATAACTCTACGCAAAATGTCCCTTATAGAAATAGTAATCCAATTTGAAAATCGAACCTAAAAATAAAATGGAATAAATAGGGTGACAATAAAAAAATTCAACCAACTGTAACCACAACCAAGCTGACAAAAATTCAATAAATTGTGAGTTGCACAGATAATTCAAGACTAATAAATAGGCAACCAATCACCCATAATAAGATAAATTTTACATAATATTAATAAAAAAGGAAAAATAAAGTTGGTAAAACAAATTATACTAAAATCTCAGGAAGTAAATTAACTATAGTTAATGGGGGGAACAACTAGTCGAGCGGCGCTGAGTCAACGCCACGAACATATATATATATATAGCGTTATAAATTCAGTAATTGAATAACAACGCCAACAATGTCTAAACAACATCAACTACACACGGATTGGGGACGTGAAAGAAAGGAGCAGCTCAGAGATTGGTTCCAGAACCACCAACCGCCTAATAAGGGAGGGCTAGAAGGCAATTTCGTCGAACGCAAACGAGGTAGACAACTCCCGTTTTACAATGATAAATATTCTTGAATTTGTAATGATTTGTATTTCTTCACATGCATAATGACTGATGATGATAACAATTACATTAGCGATTTTGTAGGACTTCATGCTAACCAATAATATAACATTCGCACCACGATATTAATTAATATGGTTATTTAGATCGCAGAGATCCGCACGGCGGATGGGTTGACGATTCGCGGGTCACCCTGCAAGTACCTGCTCACTCAACTGCAAAATACCGACAAGCCTTGTGGGATCATGGCTACTCACTGGCCACGTATTGGAAACTAGTTGACCCCGACGACCGGACGATCGTGATTATGAAGTAGAGCTACCCAGTGTAGCTATCAAGAGGGAACCGGGTAGGAACCCGGTACGAGAGGCTCGCCAACGAGTCAAGTTCAGCCTACTACGACTAGTAAATCTCGAGAAGAAGTATCATTGAAAGGCAAACGTGGCACGGCAACACTTAGCCTGCGTGAACGCTGAGATCGCCAGTGGTCTAATCCCTAGTACAGATGGCTTTGCTCCAGAGTACGAAGTTTCAAATGAGCTGGACGATCTCAGACTGATGGGTATGGATGCTCTGACCAAGTTTATCTTACCAGATCGACTAATACAGCCAACTCTTCAGAACCGGCTCAAACAGTGGCAGTTGGGGGATCACGCATATGTCCGACGACATCCTCAGTGGAAACATATGGACCTTCTACACCGAAACAATCTACCCGAGGGTTGACGATGAACCCAAAAACAAAACCTGAGTAGTAATCTCTGTATGTATAATAAAATTTTCAAATTGTTTATTTTTTCGTTTAACTTTGATAAAATAGAATTACAATGATGAGGATGCGGAACAGTAATTTTTTTTTCTTTTCGTGAGGAACACGATTTTACTACATAATTCGGAAGTAATAAAGTGAAGAACACTGTCGAAATCTGGAAAAGCCTGTAGCAGGGTTTTTTAATTATAAACAATTAATAGAAAGAGCCAAATAACCTTATGACACGTTATAAAGAATTTGTTGAACCTAAGACATTTTATCCAAAAACACCTAAGTCATTGGCGAATGCGTTTAATTAACTCGTCGGACTATATATAATAATGATACTGTTTTGTCGGCGTAACTAACCAAATATTTTTCGGTTTAGAGATGTAATTGAGAAGAGCTTTCAGTCGGGAACTGAGAGACATGCGACGGGAAAACACGAATTTGCATCGCCAACTTCTACAATTATGTCGAGAGATCCAGCAAATCAAAGTTACCTGGGTAGAACCGACGAAAATGAAGGAAGTCTACCAGCGTCTCACCACGGCTCAACGGGGGTGGAGAGACGAAAAGATACTCTATCAGCGTGCCAAGAAAGGAGCGCGGTGACATATCCCCTGGTGTTCGCTCCGGCAAAATTAGCCTGCAGAAACCAGAATCAGACAAACAACTCCAGTAAACGTTCTGAACCTCATGCAAGGTCAGGTAGGGCCAAAAGACTACGACGGCGTACGCAAGTCGCGAATAAATAAACTAACATTTTATGTCTTATTACCTTTGGCGGGTTCGGAAAATTTTATGTAAAGGGGTCAAGGTTAGAAACCACATATAACCCACAATAGTCTCAAACGTGAACCCTATTGAGTATCCAGAAGATGACACGCAAGGGTCGTTTAGGATGAACAACCACTCCACTGAACAAGTCTCTTCTATTCACTTCTATTCAATATGATAGGCATAAAAATTTGGATTTGTTTTTTAATCAATTGGAATGACAAAAAATACATATTAATTCTCTTGACAGCATACAATTATCAAGTGGCATAACCACGTATATCAAAATGGTAATCCCAGAAAATCATGAGAAAAAGCAAAAAAAAAATGAAATAAAAATGACGAAAAATAAAACTCACTATATAAAATATGCATTATAGCTTAATCAAATAGTACAGGACAATTATTAAATAAAAGTAATCATAGATAACCCTAATTTATCAAAAAATGTCGAGCAAGAGAATTTCCTAAAAGTACTTGTTCTCCTCCCGACATCAATTAGTTATTAAAACTTTAATTGTATGAAAAACAGCAAATAACATATTGGGTACCATTAATACACACAAAATCCAAGTATACTTCGTAGATCTGTTGGTTTATTATTATTGAAAGTCGGTTCCCTCTGACTCCTCGTGTCCTTTTCCAATCAAATAAGCAAACCCAACACAGAATAATCTTATTTGCACTTTATCACAGTAACAACACAATCCGATTTATTTCAATGTTTTGTAATCACAATTTCACTGATTTATTTGCACCCTTCAACCACCGTATAAATTTGATTATCTTAAGGTAGGTTATCCAATGGATAATTACCCTTTCTGATAGATAACTTTGACTTTTCTTGGATTTAGATTCTTCTACTGACCTGACTACACTACTCGTTTGCTTCGACCAATGGCCATTTCGTGTTTTTCCTTTTTCCTTTTACACTGCTGCTCAGATTGTTTTCAGACGATTGTCAACAACATTTGCTACATTATTAGATTATTAAAAATAATTACTTCCTACAAGCCACCTTAGCCGACATTTGTCAACAACGTTTGCTTCATTATTAACTTACAAATTAGGAAATAATTACCTCTCCATAGATCAGTACCACCCATTTAATATTGTTTAGGTTAATTTAACTTTTTAAATTATTCCGTCTATACGCCGGGTTTTCCTCATCTCTCGGTTTTCCCATACCCTCTGACTTCCCATTGACTCAGGCTTCCCTTTAGTAATTAATTTTTTTAATTAATTTCTTTTTTTGTCTTATATTATTTTTGTAAATTTTTTAATTAGTGTTGCACTTTTAGCATTTTGGTGTTTTTTTGACTTTGTTGTGCTTTTTTAGTAATAACCCAACTGATCCGAGAGTTCGGTTCAAGAGAGATTTTACTTTGATTTTTGCAAGTAAATTGTTCAAATTGTCATTGTGTGCGATTTGATGTATTAACAAAAAATCGAAATTTACATTTTTACCCTAACTTCATATAAATCCTCTTTTTTAAGAAGTAATCTGGGGCTAGTGTTTTTTGCTGTTTTTTTGATTTTTTGATACCCTATTCTTCAGATATCCCGGATCTTAAAGTTATGATGAAATATCATACTATATTGCTCATTGGTGTATGGTGGTACGATTAAAAACTGTGGGGCGCCTGTAGGATCTAGAATAGACCCTAGAGTAAAGAAAAACCATCTGAGAAAAAGGAGTCATCTCAGTGAGAGTCCGATTTAAACAAATTAACTTTAGACCCAGTACACCAACACTTGTTACTTTTTTATTTCTTGTTGATCTTCTTACTTCAGTTTCATTTTAAAACTTATTTTTATGTTTACTTTGTTCCTTTGACTACTTGGTGTTTTTTTGTTTATTATTTGAAGTTCTCTTGATTCGTCGGTTTTTAATGTTGCATTATCGCGCAATTAGAACAACTCTTCGGTCTATTTGTTTTTAGATCAACAATATTTTAGGTTCACAATATTTTTTATGTTTAATTTTCAAAACTCTTATTTTGAAATACATCATGGTCTTAAATAAAATTTCGTCGTTTGCACAGTTAACCAAATTTTAGTTATTAAATTCAGAAAATTTTAAAAATTATATTTTTAAAAATTTTCATTACTGATATTCCAAATAAATAACTATATTTTGGTTTTGAAATACACTTGTTTGTTATCAAAAAGTTAATAATTGAGAAAATCATTTTAAAATGTTAATTTAAATTTACCTTGTTTTACCGAGTCAAATAAATCATATATTAAATCTATTAATTTGATAATATTATAAATAAATCGAGTTTAATTTTTGACTATTTTATCCGATATAAAATTCCTAATTTTACTGTGGAATTATCGCCATTATTCTCTAGATTATGAAAATTAATTTACATTAAAAATGACAAGCACTGGAAGTACTTTGTATACTGCATCATCGCAAAACCCATGGAAATCTGGAGCAGGAGGTGGTAGTGCATTTGGCACCGGAAACCGTCCATTTATTGCCGACTTAGCATTAGCTGCTTTAAAAGACAGAGAGGGTGCAAAACATCGTCAGTTATGCAGTTCTTTAAAACCAGATAGATCTTTATTTTGCTTAGCGAAAAAGAATCCGGTTCGAATATTTATTGCTCGAATAGTCGACTCAAAGTACGTTTGTTTTTATTTTTTAAACTTTAATTAATTTCTTGATTTTTAATTTTATTTAAACGATTTAAAACACTATTTTTCGGTAATATCAGTTAACAATTTTCATTAATAATAGTAATAATAATAATAATACTAATACTAATACTAATACTAATACTAATAATAATAATAATAATAATAATAATAATAATAATAATAATAATAATAATAAAAATGATGAAAATATGATTATTAATAATTTTTTTTAAATATTTTTTAAAATGGTAACTTAATAAATTCTGTGGGAGATTAATGAGTAATTCATTTAAATATTTAATTAATAATTTTTTTTTCTCCAATTATTTTCAAGTTTAATAATTATAATAGAAATGTTTATAAATCCATAAAGCCGATTGTAACAGCCAAATCACATGTGTAGCACATAAACACGCTCTAAGGAAATACATTTGAAAATATCTCCCAATCGACTGCCTGAGTGTGTGCGTGTGCGTGCGGCTCTCTGAGTGTGTGTTTATGTTGCAATAAAATGGGTTTTGTGTCTGTGTATACCTGTGTATGTGTGCGTGTGTGTGTGTGTGTCGTTGGGAAATCAAATAATTTCAATCTGTAACTGAAAAATATTTTACTTTTTTCATCGTGAAATTTATTTTGTGGCACTTAAAATGCCTAAAGATGATTAAAAGAACTTTTCTGAGTTATTGATTTATCGATTATTGAATGTTTCATTGACGGAAATTGTTCAATTGATCGAAATTTCGATTGAAATTAACTTTAACCAATTTTCTCTATTGATTGCTTTTTTTTAATAAATAAAATAAGTTATTGATTAATTATATATATATAACCTACAGTGAGGAGCAAGGCCGATTTAAGGTCATAGCTGTCACGAATCTTTGACGCAAACTATAATTCTGATTCATTTAACGCACTCAGTTTTGATTTTAAATCTTATTCGACGTTTTTTAATATTGATTTTCAATGATTTAGGATTTCCTGTTTTGCAATCTTTCATCATAAAATATGGCAACTGCTTTACGATATTATACGTAAATGCTTAAACATTTTTTTATATTAATAAATTAACTTAATACTAAAGAACGTATAAGTCTTAATTTGGGAAACGGAAAGGAAAGAAAGCCTTTAAAACACTCGTAGGTTCTAGACGCGGTGCCTAATGTTGAGCATTCTTTTCAATATTTTATGCAAAATTTTATAAACTGTATTCGACAGTATAGAAAAAGCGATCTTATTAAAGGCTTTAATTTTTTTTTCTTATAATCGTTATAAAATTCTAACTCATTTGCCTAGCTAAGAAAAATGTTTTTCTAAAGCCCCAATTTTCAACCGTGAAAAGTTAAAAAATTATATCTATTTCAAATGGAAATGTAGTCAATCCAGATTCAGTTTACGCAATGTTAACAGATTCTACTTTTTTTACATAAAAACTTTTACAAGTTGAATATATTTTCTTTCATTAAATTTCTTTTCATCACTGTTTACGGAACTCTGACATGTCTTTATGTTATGAGCACAAATAAACATATAGTCAAATTCGTGTATTAGCTTTTCATCAAATTGAAAAATTCAGCTAATATTAAGTTTATTGATAATTTATTATTAATTAGGCTTGCCAGAATTTTCAAAACTCAAATCGGGACAGTACAAAATTTTTTTTTTATTTTCAACGCTATTAAAGTATTACAATTGCTGGATGATCGTACATCAGATATATGTTTTTTATGAACTATATGCTTTTTAATGTCCGAAATACCACCATGGCTTATACTGATATAAACTTTGCAATGTAAACAATATACTTCGGTTTATGTTTTTCCTTTCTTTATAAACGGATGCTCTTCAGTATATCTTTCCAAATACTGGCAAGATCTTTTTGGCATTTTCAAACTAAGTTAAAGGTATAGAATAAATAATTAAATGTAATATTGTCAAAATGTTAAAATACTTACTACAAATTTAAACTATAAAAAATTTAATTATCCGAACTAGCAACGCAACACGTGCATAAAACAAACACTACTAACTTCAATGATATTATAATTTATTTTGACAGCTACCATTGACATTGATTAAAAATAAAATTTGTATCACTGAGCAGTGTTATCACTTGTCTGCATCTAAAATGTACCAAATTAAAATGTACCGTATTTGAGCAGGGTACGTTCGGATTTTTAATTTTGGGCCGGCCAACAATTATTTAATTATGTATTTCATAAATTTAATTTTGATTTTTATAATAAATATAAATTGGAACGTTTGGCCGTCCCCAAGACTTTTTTTCGGGACACTCGAAAATATCTCTGAAAAAAGGACAATCCAGACGCTATTATTAATACTACTAGTTGAATTAAAACAGTTTGAAATAGGTGTCATGAACACTAATGACCGATAAAAAACTTATTGTAAATCAATTATCTGATACATTGAGAATACAAACATTAAAGTGTAAATTGGTCTGATAACAAGTTTCTTTCTGCAATACTCCGACTTGGTAATATGCAAATTCTAATGTACATGGATATGTATTATAAAAATTTATTCGTTGGCTTTATTTGACTCCTCAATTATATACTTATATAAAATAAAGTTTTTAAGCTTTCTTGCCTGCAAAACTAAGTTAATGATCTTTAAAATATTTTTTTCAATTCTTTTTAAAAATTTCGCTTGATATACATTTTAAAGAAAACTTTAGAAGGATCAAAACACAGAATTGTTATTGTTTACAATAAGTTCTTCAGAAATGACGTAATCTCCTAAACAAATCATCTGTTGGAAGTGTGTTTCACAGAAATTTGTATATTTACTAAGATCCCCCTCCACATACACATGTTGTGAGCACACGTGCGCGCACTCACACACATTTTGAAAAATAATCATGCAATTTATTAAATAAATATTAAAATATGTTTAATAAAAAAATTTATTCAACTATTTCGACAAGATTTCACTGTTTATCGGATGTGTGTTTTAATAATTTCGGAAATTTTATGGCATTTTAATTTTCTTCAGTAATAAAAAAACAAATCATTTGCAACAGAGACGTAACTAGAGTTTATGGTACCCTTAAAAAATTATCAAATACAAATAGAGCCTTTCTACCAGCGCTGGATCTAGCCATTTGGGGGCCCAAATGCAAGATTGGATTTTGGTACCCTCTCCCATTAATTCAACTACAAAAAATTTATTCTTCTAATAAAGTAAAATAACATTAAGGTTGTGGGTTTTGGTAAAAAATAAATAATTATGTTTTTTTATATTATTTGTCAGAAAAAACTTATTATAAAAAATGCACAAATTTTTTTAAAAAAAGAATATTGAAAGAGTGCATTGATAAGAAATAGTTTGGTGGGGCCCAGTTTGATAAAGAGCCCGGGTGTAAAGCACCATTTGCCGCCCCCCCCCCCTTTAGATCTGGCTCTGCTTTCTACAAATATGTAACTTAAAGCTTTAGATTCTAAACTTTTGAAAATGAAATAATTAAGTTTTACTTATCATATCTTTTTATTAAATTTAACGGGAAAGCACTTTGTGATAATCATAAAAACTATGGTAGATTTAATTTTTATACTTTCGTGCATGATTTCCTTGTACGAAATTATAAAATAAGTAAAATCTTGTAATTAAATTCTGCATTAAATGATGTAAATTGTTTTGAGATAATAAATAATATGTTTTTGAATTTATTACTGAATTAACCAGTGTAAATTTGACATCAATTATTCTCTCATTTTTGGTGATCTTGAAGTACTTTTTTTTCATCGTTTTATATCGTTTGGGTTTTGAGATATTTTCGTTGGACATCAAAATCGTGGTTCAGATTAAACAACTATTTCACAAGAATTTCTCACAAAATGAAACATTTGATTTTGATGATGGATGTTATGATTGGAGTTCTTGATTTTATATTTTCATTCTTTAGGCCTTTTGAAGTTTTGATCCTGCTGACGATTTTTGCCAATTGCGTAGTATTGGGAATGAACAGACCATATCCAGCCGGCGACTCCAATAGTACAAATAGAATTCTGGTATTTCATTTTCCATTTATCTGACGAATTATTCAAGAACAATTTAGGAAAAACTAGAAGTGGTATTCGTTGTCATTTTCACAATCGAAGCATCATTAAAAATCATCTCTTATGGTTTTCTTTTACATCAGAATGCCTATCTCAGAAATGCTTGGAATATTTTAGATTTCTTTATCGTTATTATTGGGTGAGTAATTCATATTATCATCTTTATTTATAAATTTTAGAGCTTTTCTTTAATTCTGACTTTTTCACAAAATTTAAAATATTTATAAAAAAACGATAAACTTAAAAAAGTTAAATTCAAAACTATTAATAAAACAAATGGTGACAAGCACTACGGTTTTGAGTTTTTTTGGAAATTCTCTAATATTCGTGAAACAGAGGGGTATGAAATCAGAAACATTATTCCGCCCGGGTCCCAATGAAACTCTCAGAGCCTATATATATATATGTGTGTGTGTGTTACAGTTAAAACATAAATTTGAGTCAAAGTATACAACTAGATATTATTATTAGATATTATTTATACACTTGATATTATTACTATTATAATTATATTAGATACTCATAATAGAATAATAATAGAATTAAATAATAATAATAATAATAATTATAATAATAATAATAATAATAATAATAATAATAATAATAATAACATTTAAAAGTAATAACATTTAAACAGTAGAACATAAAAAAATATTTAAATATGTTTAAATAAATATAATTTGTTTATCAAATCTTTAATATCTATAGTTTTTTTCTATCCTACTTGATATTTCTACAATAGAGTAGTCGAAAATGGCTCTAAAATATTATCTTATTTGGGATTAATAAAGCGGTTTAATCCTCAAAAGTTTGCTAAACGTTATGTCATTTTTTTGTCATTTGTAAAATACAATCTCAAATGTGAGAGCTTTGTTTTTTGTTTTTTACACTTTAAGCTTTCTCACACATCATATTCTTCAAAAACTCAAAAGTTAAAAGTTTAATAAATTTTTTTATAAATTTTTTTTTCCGACATTTTACTTCTCTACAATTTATCACATGAATCTCTAGATTAAAAGTGCTGGAGAAACAATCTTTTATATTTGTTTTTTTATTTTAATGCAATTTTATTTTGCCATTAATGTAAAATTTCGTTTAGGATGAAACGTAAATTACTCTTTTATGTCTCCGTTAGATTTTTTTCTTTCCATAATTAAACCACTTTCTCATTAGACTGATTAATACATTCAGTTGGAAAAAAGAAATTTATTCTTTTTATACTTAATATATAGATTTGACAAAGATGCTGTGTAAAATTGTATAATACTTGATAATTAATCAAATTTCGTTGGTTGAAAATCTTGTATTTCATTATATTCTGTGACATTATAAATCATTATAATTTATATTTAAATATATATTTAAACATAATATTTTCGACAAAATTTGACTATGAATCAGATTTATTTAAGGTATTCACGAATTTTCGGCACAGCAAAATGGCACTTGAAAAAGGATGTGCCGAAAATTCGTGATTACCTTAAATAAATCTGATTCTTAGTCAAATTTTGTCGAAAATATTGTGCCACTTATAAAGAAATCAGAGGTGAAAAAGTCATTATAATATATTTAAACACATATATTTAAACATATTCAACTTTCAAAAAAATATTATTTTAAAATGTCTCATTTAATGCAAAATTCTGTACAAAAAGATTGAGTCTATCTGATGAAAATAAAAAATGTCATTTGGCTACAAATTCCCTGTGGAAAATTCTGAGATTACTTTTTACCTATAGACAATTCTTAAATCACAAAATTTACTGAACAAAGCCCCTTACACTATAGTGAGCTTAAAGACTCTACTCATTAGGACCTAAATGTTCCTAGACAATCTCTAGGTCAACAATTAACAGCACAGAAATTTTAAAATTTTAAAATTAAATAACAATCACTTTATCTAAAGAAATTTAAAAAAAAACTCATTATTAAAACAAAATTTAACAAAATACAATTCATTTGAACAAAAAATTAACTCCAAAATAAATTTTTAGAGAAGCTCAAGACAAATATCCTAATTGGGACACTGCTCACTTTTCAGTTAAGAATATTGTTACTTGTCTTTTTTCTTTTATTCAAAATCATACGTTTTTACTTATTGATAGTAAGTGGTGACTAAGTGAAAGATTCCTTAAGTCCTTAACGCGCAATTTTTATTCGAAAATTATGGTCAAAAAATATGTTTTTTAATTATTGCATAAATCAGACTACAAAAAGTGTTGCAACTGCAAAAATGGAATTTCTTTATTCAAATATACATTTTCAATACAACTAATAACAAAAGTTTCAACCGGGTGGAGCTGAATTCTGTGTTAATTTACAAATTCGACAAATCCTGGTGGCAGTCAAGCTTGCTCGTTAAAACATTGAATTATTACAATTTTGAAAAATATATCATAGAAATAACCATGATATCGATTCAATATAGGATAACGCCAATCGAGCATAACTTATACTATATATTTCAACAGATTTATTGTCATCATCAGATAAAAAACAAAAATTATATGGATTTTTAAAATACTTATTCCAAAAAAATTATCAAAATATTTCTAAAAATTAGAAAACAAATTATTTATTTTACTAATCACTATGCCTGATTCTAATCAAAGAAAATACGATACATTAAGTGATATCCAGTACAATTGCCAATAGTATACTATTGGGAATTGTATATTTGGGAATTATTTATTAATTTTAAAAATATATATTTTATTAATAAAGAAATTGTTTTTTAAAACCTTAAAAAAATTTACATTTATAAAACACATTTTTATTAAATTTATTGATTTTTTTTACATTTTTTCAAAACATTATTATACATTTTAAATATGACACAAAAAATTGCACCAATTACATTTATATTCATAACTAATATCGGAATACGATCTAAGCAAAATATTTTCATTTAATTATCTAAAAATCCAAATTTTTAAGGGTGGTCACAGAAATTTTGACAGCAATCAGTTTTAACACGAAAGTCGATATAAAATCCCTAAGAGCTTTCAGAGTTTTACGTCCATTAAGATTAGTATCAGGTCTACCAAGTATGCACTTGACTATTTACTTTCTTTTGTACTTTAATCGTGAAAAATAGGCTTACAAATCGTACTTAACTCTATCATAACTGCCATGAAGCCACTGTTTCACATTGCTCTTCTCGTATTTTTTCTGGTGGTTATTTACTCAATTATCGGCATGGAACTTTTTATGGGGAAGTTGCATGCGACTTGTTACAACAATGTCACCAATGAAATGATGGAAGACCCCAAACCGTGCATGGTTGGATTAGGAGATGACGGATATTCCTGTACTGGGTTGAGCCCACTAGATGAGGGTCAAAGTTGGATTTGTAAGGATAACAACCTAACTGAGCGATGGGTCGGTCCAAATGATGGAATTACCAATTTCGATAATTTTGGATTGGCCATGCTGACTGTTTTCCAAGCTATGACAATGGAAGGATGGACACAAGTTATGTATTGGGTATATATTCCTTGGATAAATAAACAATATTGTCATTTATTTCACAGATAAATGATGCTCAAGGGTATAAATGGCCATGGATCTATTTTGTCAGTCTTATTTTGCTTGGTTCATTTTTCGTTCTCAATTTAATTCTCGGTGTTCTTAGCGGGTATGTTAAGAATATTTGTTTTTACATATAATATTTATTATTTAAACATTATAAAACTTGAAACTATAGATGATATTATTTATTTGTTTGTTTGAAATGGTGTAGAATATCCTAGGAAATCCGCCTTGACGTTTACAGTATATTTTTTTTTAATAAAAGTTCATATGAATAGATCTTGCTGTGATGTATCTGCCCGCCTATAAGCGATTATATAAGGTAAGAGGAGAAAAATTAAAATCTTAAGTAATATAAGCAATAATTTTAAAAATTTAATAGTATATTATTTTAAAGTTATCTGATTATTTACATAAGAGGTACTTTTAATTTAAAAACCAAATGTTTAAAATTTTATATTATATGAATTCAGTTTTTATGAATGATGCTGTTTGAAATTTTTATTGTCAATATCGAATTATTAGAGATTGTCTCAACAAAAAATATTGTCTTAATAATAATAATTAAAAATATCATTATTATACAAAATGAATATTAATAAACTTTGTTGACTGAAGAGTTAAATATTATAGAATCTCATATAACGTACCAATCAAACGCATAGGCTTAGCTATTTTGAGTTTTACTTGCATTAGAAGTCCTATCTCTCTTTCTTCAGGTTACAAAAACAAGTGAATACTAAAATAAGCTGTTGCTGCTAAGTAAAAATTAAAATTAAATTTATTATTTAACGATATTATAGAAAAAATAGAGGTGTTAATTGAATTAATCTTTTCGCGCCGAAGACCGTATATTCATGAGGAAAAAAATGTGACAAATAGTCGAATACCGTATTTATCCGATTTCATTATATTTAAGCGACGAATGCCGGACGCTACCGTTTTATGTGCTAGATGTGTTTATTTGTTTTTATAGGAAAGTTTAAACTTGTTTGTTATTTTATTTGTTTTGTGAGAACGTTTGCATACTTGATAACTATTGAAGTTTAAAGATTTCTTAAATTAGTATTTGTGATTTTAACAAAACTATCCGTCTTATAGGCATATTTAATAGGAAAATAGCACGTCACGAAAAGGTTAATAAACTATTTCAATATTAAAGCTAATTTCATGGAAAAGAGCTCTCCTAGTTTTGAATTTGAATCCAACGTCAATTTAATTTGAGCTTAAAAGCCATCAAAATTTTTCTTGTGCTTGGTTCATCATATCCTTCAATTTTAACAGAGTTTAAGTCTAAAAAATGGGAAAGGTTGCTGAAGCTGGATGATGAAATGCGAGTATGTTTATCAAATGCCGAATCATGGATAAATCTAACTTGTGAAGATAAACAATCAAATCCTTCACATTGAAAATCCAATTGAAAAATAGAATTCTAGCGTTTCTACATAACGAGTAATAAAATGAAAATATAAAATTTCCTAAGTGATATGTAACTAATTAAAAATAAAAAATATGAAAATATAATTAGTGTGACGCTAATTTTTAAAATATTTTTTAATAGGCTGTTATAAAAAAAGTTCGCCAACCGCTGTAATAAATGACTGAAAAAGCTTTTGATTATAAAATAATCATTTTCAATATTTTGTAAATTAGCTGTTTCAATTTTAAAATGATTTTTGAAGATTTTTAAAAATCTATTCTTTATTTTCTTTTTAGTATATATTTTTAAAATCTTTTTTGATTAAATGAAAAAAATTAAATAAAGAGTTTTAAAATTTCATTTTTTTAAACTTAATCAAGTATAAATATAAAATTCTAGAAATTTTATTGGTTTTTTCAATGAATAAAATTATTTTTGTAATTTGATTTTTACTCCTAAAAGTTCTTAAAATATTTTGTTTATATCAATACCTCTTCCTTAGTGTTGGTTGCAGGATGTTTATCTAAAATAAGAATTGTTTCTTTAAATTTGACTAAAATTTTAATTGAAATATTTTTTCTTACCTTAATAATAATAATAATAATAATAATAATAATAATAATAATAATAATAATAATAATATTAGTTATTATTATTATTATTATTATTAGTTATTATTATTTGTTTACTATTAAATAATAATTTTTTCTATTATTAAATTTCACTTGTAATTTCATATTTATTTGATTAATAATGTGTTGTCTTTTTTTAATTTATTGATCACAGATTAAATTAGTTCATGCGTGTTAATTAAAACCATAGAAACGGTAGAAAGTTTGAGGAAATATTCGATTATTTAATTAAATATTTTATTTGATTATTTAAATGGAGATTTGAAAAATTTAAAAATTAAGTACAAATATTTTTTCAGTAACAATATCAGCGATCTTTTGATAATTGTTATAATTATTAAAAACATAATTCAAATAAATAACTAAGCCATCTCCATAGTGTTTATTAGTTGAAAATTTTCAAACTAAAACAAGTCCTGTTCATTCCGATTGATATGCTCACATAAAATGTAAATATTGGGTTATCCGACATTTTCGGTTTGTCCTGATTTGTACTCAGTAAAAAACATTCTATTTAAACAACCATTTTTAAAACAATATTATTAAATATGCTTTTATCAAAAATATTTTAATTAACAAAATTTTTAAATATAAAAAAATCATTTTTAGTTTTATTTTTAAAAAGTTATATTGGCAACTTATTTAATTTTTAAAATTTAAAATTTTCATCTTACAAACTAGCGGTTCAAAATGCTAGAAGCTTAGCTTTTAGTTTTATAAATAATTATTAATATATTGCATTAATCTTTGTTTTGGCTTTAATTATTATTATTATTTTTATTATTATTATTATTATTGTTATTATTATTATTATTATTATTATTATTATTATTATTATTATTATTATTATTATTATAGAATTCCATTAATAATTAAAGTAGTAAAAGGGGTTTTATTGCAAATTTAGAAAAAACTGAATAGATAATATTAATAGTAAAAATTTCCAATTGTTATTATATTAAATCCTTAATTTTTGGTTAAATCCGTAGAATTATCAAAAAAATAATGATGCCCTTTTTGGGGATAAGCTAAATATTTCCATTTTCTACCTAATTCAGAATTATTGAATTCCACTTAAAATAGCGGTTTTGGCGACCCTAACAATAAAATTAATAGGGTTGCTCCTTAGTCACTGCATTTTTATAGCTAACTATTATATTTTTGACTTCAAATTTGACTTCTATGTTATAGATTTTGTTTATTAAATATAGAACTAACAAAACTTATTTTTATTTTTATAGCTGAAATATTATTATAAAAATGGTAGGTTCCGTCAATTTTTCAAATTTTCCATTAGGTGACGCTATCTGATAAGGTTGAGAACCACTGACTTAAATGGTATTGGTTTTTGAGATAGATATCTTAGTGTAGAGTATGTGTGTGTGTATGAATGTGAAGGAAGTTGTTGATTCAAGCAGAGTCTCTTGTAAAAAGATGTAGCGGGACAACTGGGATATGTTTTGAGTAATGTATTGCGTGTTTGTAGGTTTTTGTATTTTAAAGACAATGAGAAAAATACAAAATCACAACTATTAATGACAAACAAGCTTATTAACAATAACATTTAACTCATGCATAGAACATGTTTCCAATTTATATCATTTCCTTTACTGAAATCATTACTTAATATTTTTTTAATTTCATTTTTGTAAGTTCAACCCATTATTTTTCAAATATATTTTAACTTTATCGTAAATGGTTTACCACAAAGATTTTGCTTTTCTTTTTTTTGCGACGGGTGAGGGAGGCTGGGAATAAACTGTGATAAAAATAACCAGCGATTAAATAACACCATTATTTTTATAATTTTCAAAATTTTTAAAAAATTTATTGATTTTGTAATTTTGCATAAAAAAGACAAAAAATTAAAAAAAACAATTGACCAATAGTCAAGATAAAGGGTTTTCTAAAAGAGAAAACTTCTGAATTAAGATTTTTCATTTAAAAACATCACCTATTTATTTATATTTTTTTATTTTATAATTAATATGAAAACATTTATAAATCAAATTAATTCAATTTTATGATACAAGGTTTCCCACCCTATTTTGACATTGTCCTACCCCAATTTGACAAATTAAAACAAACAATTTTAAAATATGAAAAAAACTATGATAACGCAAGAAAATGTCAATCATTCTCATCGTTTGCATGTTAAACATAAAACGTATGTTTAATATAATTTGGTAACTAATAAAGTCTTGTAAGAACATCAAAATTACGCATTTGATCGTCATTTAACCAAATTTAATAATCTAAATATGACTTTTAATAGTTACTAGTTTTGCATTTTTGCAGATTCGCAGATCATATTTATCGACGAGGTTGGATTTAAGTTGAGTACAAGAGTGAGTCGAGGAAGGTCATTAGTAGGCACACCAGCAGTAGCAATTGTACCAACAATTCGATCAAGAAACATATCAATATGCTGTACAATGACCCGGGCTGGTATAGTCCATTACCAAACACAAACAACACCATGTAACACCGCCTGTTTTATGGCATTTATCAATGGACTAATAGTAAGATTGCGGGAAACAAATGTGCAATCGTCTATATAATGTAGCTTTTCATAGATCTAATAATAGCAGAAGGTTTTTCATATGATTTCTTACCTCCATATTCACACTTTCTTAATCCGATTGAAAATAAGTTCAGTAAATGGAAGAAACATACATAAAGAACAAATGAAGAAGAAATAATGAAGAAGAATTGATGACACTAAAAACTGAAATAATATCAAATTTTATTTATACTCAAATATTTACTTTGTATTTTTTTGCCGAATATCTAATTTCTTATAAATAAAATTAATAGAATTGTTTGAAATATTTTAAAAGGTAACAACTATGTTTGTTAATGATTGCTTTGTAAAATAACATCCTATCAATAACTTTTCTTACAAAAATACATTGTATTTTGGGTACTAAATGTGCTTTGTCGAATTGGGATGGAACAATGTCAAATTTGTGTGGGACAATGTCAAATTACGATGGTATAATGTCAAATTACGATGGGACAATGTCAAAATACGTTGGGACAATGTCAAAATAAGGGTGGACAATGTCAAAATATTGTGGGAAACCCTGTAAAATTGAAATTTTTTTCGATTATTTATGTATATAATTTAGTTTTATTGTGTATTTCTAAATCCAAAATGCAAGGTCTTGCAAATGAGATTTTGTTAGAATTAAATGAAAACATCCTGAGGCCTTCACATCAATGGAAAGGTGATTAAAATATAACAGAATTCCCGCCATTTGCAAAATTTAAATGACTTATAATTATAGTAATTCAATGTTTTTCTGTTTATTAAAATTAATAGACTGTGAAATATTATAATGTTAATACAATGTATTCTTTATTTGTTATTTATTATTAGCATACTATATTGTAGAATAACATATTTGTACATACACTCAATCGGTTTACTGTAAATAACATAAAAGTCTCCAATACATATTGTTAACGTCTTGATATAATTCGAAGTTTATAGCAGAAGTCTGCCACAAGTAATAATGTCAGAGTGGTTTCACCTTATACCAAAGCCATATCTTTATTATATAGTTTCAGATTAACTGTCTAGAGCAGGCGTGCTCAACTTAAATAAGACTAGGAGCTACTTTTTAACTTGTTAACGAATATCGTTCGACCTTACGCGAAATTTTATTTTTAAAGTAAATAATAAAAAATGAATTTTTAATTTTATATTCAAAAGAAATTTATTAATGAGATGTTTGGCATTGAATATTTTCAGTAATTTTCATGTAGTTCGGTTCATAATTGCTGACAGCTAAGCATAAGCGGTTGTCCAAATGTTTATTAGTCAACCGTGTGCGATATTTTGATTTTACATAATTCATGTGAGGGAATGATGATTCACATAAATATGTAGAGCCAAAGCAAGAATGTATTCTATGATAGGCATCTTTCAAAAGTTGAAATCTTTCAATGGTGATATATTTCCGCATTTCAAGTTTATCTAGCGATTTCAGGGTAATGTCGCTCTGTAATTCAACCAGTTGTAATTCCAAACCGCATATGTCCATACTAAATAAGTCAGAAATTAGTTAAGCCATATTTATTTTATATAATGGCGAAGTAAAAAAAAAACAAACAATTGACCGAAGCTTTTCAAGTTCTGTAAATCTGTGTTGAAATCGGTGCTAAATTTCTCTGACATATTACCAACTCATCATCACTATTATCCTCTATGTTTGAACCAATTTCATCTATTAAGGTTTATGATCTTTTTTATTTAATTGGGTTATCCACATCTCCAATTTTGTTTTAAATGTATCTTTCGTTTTGGTTTCCACTTGCAGATCAATATTTATTTCGTTCAGTTTTGACTTTATATCCGTTAAAAATGCTAGTTTTTGCAAACACATCTTATCTTGAAGTAGTGCTGCATTAGAGTCATTTCTTTCAATCAGAAAATATTTTATATGAGGCAACAACTTGCGACATCTTTCTAATATTGCTTCTTTTCTCAACCATTTTACTGTATTGCACATAAGCAAATCTCCATACTGTGTATCGACGCTCTCTAGAAGTGATTGAAATAGTCTTCTTTGCAGTGCCTTCGCTTTGATGAAATTAATTATTTTTACAGTGGTTTTCATTAAATTATTGACGTTCAACATTTTTCCGCATAGTGATTGATGGTGGATTATGTAATGCAGGGGTTCTTAACCTTTTTTACTTCATACCTCACCTAATATTTAATTTTATGTTCTCACCTCCAGCACAATTAATTTATTTTAAGAAAAGATAAGAAACATAATTAGTGGTATACCAACATTACATATATTATTTTATTTTTACCATTTTAATATATATTTATAAAAAAAATCATATTTAATTCATACTGATATAAAAAATTATATTTTATTAAATTTCATGTTGACAAAATTTATTTATGTGAAAAATTTAAAGAATAATTTCCAAATCTAAAGAATAAAGTTTAAATTTTGAAGATTTTTTTTTAAATATATTTTTTTTTGTAAATAATTTTAATTTTTAATTTAAAAAAAAACATAACAAAAATAAGCAAAATCTCATACCTCCCCCAACACATTAGTATACCTCACCGGTTAAGAAACCCTGATGTAATGGTACGAAATAAAATTAGGAAAATCATCCCTTTTAATAAAAGCTAAACATTTATTTTCGCAAACTACCCTAGAAGAAGCTCCACCTGTAGTAATGAATACAAGTTTTATAAGTGGAATGTTTTTGATTATTATGAAGCCTTTCAAAACATTGTAGACGTTCTCTCTTCTAGTTATTTTTTTTTACTGGCAGAATTCTTTTACTGCCGAATCTGGAAATACAAATTGTATAAATATGCTTAGCTGGGACATATCAGAACTGTCAGTAGATTCATCAAATTGAAGTGAAAACCAATAAAAATTTTCAAAACCGAGTTAAAGTTGAGATGTAGATCCATTGCTATGGTTTCAACTAGCCTGGTTACAGAGCGTCTCGAGAGTTGCATGTCTTTGATGGAGTCAACAATATCCTTTTTATTTTTTAAGTTTTCAAATAAACTATCAGCAGCCGCCAAAAATGCTTCCTTAAATACTCACCATCTGTAAATGGTTTCTTATTCTGTATAAATAACCGCTGGTTTAGATTTAGTCGACTCTATACGATTAACTGTCACGGTCATTAAGCGTACGCGTACCATCCAATAATTATCTGAAATAGCAGTTTTTTACTTTCCTCAACACCCAATTATTTAAAACTCTAATACAAAACAAACACAAATATGGCCAAGCAATCCTTAAAGTGGTCAATCTTAGATTATAATAATACTTAAAATTGACTATTATTTCTTGACTAATTCTTTTGAATATTTTTTTATAAATTTCTTTTGACAATATCTTTTGACAATACTTTGGCTGTATTTTGCAAAACACATAATTGTAATTGGTTAAAACAACAAAATCTCAATTAAAAAACTTCATGTTTTCAGAGAGTTCAGCAAAGAAAAAGAAAAGATTGACCGGAAAGAACAATTTCAAAAGGAAAGAGAGGCGAAAAGACAGAACCAAGATTATCTCGGTTATAAAGAGTGGATTGAGAAAGCTGGTAAAATAGACGTAGAAAATATTTTTCACATGTGAAATTATTAATATTAGATGAGCTGAGCGATGAAGAAAATGATGGCAATTCTGATGACTATCGAGAAAGTTTGTTTTTTTGTGAAAATATTGTTTTTTATATTTCTGTATAAAAATATTTGATAAAAAATGCTTTTTGGGATATTTTTTATAATCCCTGTTTCAAAATGAATGTGAACAAAGATGTATTTATTATTTTTCTAATAATTCAAAAACCTTCTCTGAACACTTTTCCAGTTTCCCAAAACTGCAAAAATTTAGAATATAATTTATTTTCCGTTTCATCAAAAGATTGAATTTTCACACAGGAGCGCAATGAGAAAATGCAAAGAGTATCATTAAGAAAACCCCAGTTTTTAACTTTCATAGTGCATTATTGATGGCTTATTTGATCCTATTTTTTGGATCAAGACCGGTTCTGGATCAAGTCACAGAGATAATATTTCTTTATTTTTCTAAAAAAGACTTTTCATTACCTAATGTTTATAATTTAATAAATTTGGTTAATTTTGTCTAGTTGGTTTATTTATTTATTATCAATGATAATAAATAATAATAATAATAATAATAATAATAATAATAATAATAATAATAATAATAATAATAATAATAATAATAATAATAGTCGAAAAAATGATGGCCCATTTATAATAAAAACACGAGAAAGCCAGATAAACAAAATATATTTTGAGGAAATTATCCTGATCATCAGTCTACTATCATAATCTTTGTCAAATGATATATAGGTAAACAACAATGATGATATAGTTATGATTTAATTATTTAATTAAATAATCTTAACAAATTTGTTGCTATTGAACGTTTATTTTTGGGCAATGTGATTTTTTCACCAAAACCCTAAAAATTCTTTCCTACTTTATTAATAAAATTTTTCAGTAATTCCATATTCAGATTGTTTTAAAAATTTTGCATTGTCTGTCACAAATCATTAGGCAATACAAATTTATTTAAAATAGTATCAAAATCGTTAAGTCCAATAAATATGATTAGTAATAAATCTCAAACCCCAATAGGTTTAATTTCTGATCTAGTGTATAAATTTTCGTGTAATGGGTGCAATGCCACATACATAGGAGATACTTAACGTCATCTTCACACATGAGTTCAAGAACATAGCCGATCGAAAGGCGTTAGTAATATTATAGAGAATAGAAAACTGTGCAAATGAACAACTGATTTAAAAGATTTTAGAATTTAATATAAAAACTTCAGTAATAATTGTGAAAGAATTTTATGTGCAACTTTGGTGATTAAATCACAATCCCATAAAATAAATGTTTAATCGCAACAAATTTATTGAGATTATTTAATTAAATCATTAGATAGTAACTATTACATTATTTTTGATTGCCTATATAATATTTGACAAAGATTATGATAGTAGACTGATGATCAGGATAATTTCCTCGGAATATATTTCGTTTATCTGGATTTCTCGTATTTTTATTAGTAATGTGCCATTATTTTTTTGATTATTAATATTTATTACTATTATTATTATTGTTATTATTATTATTATAATTATTATTATTATTTAAATAAACATGGCAACTATTTAATGGCAATAAAGAGCCATTAAAACGCGGTTTTACGATATATTTTGACATTTTTTTTTGTTTGTATCAGGAAGGATAGAAAAACCTATACCTATTGTAGATTTTATAAACAATTAAGTGAGCTCCAGAATTAAAGAATATTGTCTACTAAAAGATTCAACCAATATTACTGAGCACAATTAGGATTGTATGATTAAAAAGGCATACGTTGTTGATTAGATCATTGGATCTGAAAATTTATGTGTAAAATACTGTGAGGTCGTTTTGAATGGGTTTAAATAGTTGTGGTGATAAATTGTGGGTGTGTTGATTGTTGTTTTTTAATTTATTAAATCAAAAAACTTTTAATTTTTATCTTCAAAAATTTCAAAAACCAAAATGTTTATAAAAATTTTAAATTAAATTTATTAATTATTAAGTTTAAAAATAGTTTATATTAATAAAAATTTGTATAATTTGTTAATTTAATCTATAGTGTTTTTATCCTACCCTAAAAATTATCGAAAAATATCGTTAAACATGCGTTTGAGTAATAAGAATAATTATTATTAATTTTTTTTATATTTACTTTAATTTTACCCTACATTTTAGTAAGTACTTCATTGGACCACAATCAAAATCCAGAAGCGGCTATTGAAGAAATGGCCAAATCCAGATGTCATAAAATATTAAAGTAAAATTATTTTTTTGATTATTCCAGCTTTATTCGAAAGAAAAACATTTTAAAATATTTTTCATGAGAACTCTAACTGTTATTAATTCATAAAATTGCAAGTGCTAATTGTTTAATTCTTTTTGGCCCTGCTTCACTGTAGGGTGTAGGGAAACCATAGCCTCGTTCTGCTAGGATTTTCATCAATTAATCTGTGAAATCATTTGCTGTAAAATTCATTCTGCAAGTTGCATGAGATAGTGCATAATCTTTATATATTGGTACAGTATTTGATACTCCATCAATATGCTACAGGTTCTTTGGTCTCAGTGTGGTCGTTTGTCGGGAAAGCGCCTCCGTGAATAGGCGTGTTCCTCGACGCCCCGATCCTCCAGTACATCTCGAATGTCGGGCTGGAGGAGGCTCTTTGGGACCACAAGGTGTACTGGTGCGTCCATTTCGAGTAAGGCTGGGTCTCTATGATCGTAGGTGATCCCGTAAGGAGGTAAATATCCGTCCGAACTGGGGATGCGTCTACTACGGATATCCCGGTTAATCCGAGCGAGGTGTTCCTTCTGCCGTCGTGCCAGAAATCGATATCGCCATTCCAGTTGTTCTAGGCGATGGACCTCGTATTCTGCCTTTTGTAGGATTTCGCGTGCGGGATTCCGGCCTGGTTCTCGTTTGATCAGGATGCTGGGAAGTTCAATATCGTCTCCAGCCTCGTTGGCTTTGCGCTTCGGCCACTCGGGGGTACCATAAGTTGATATAGTATAACCCCGATCCCACAGGGCCTGTCGATAACGGCCGGCAAACCTTGTCGGCACCGTCAGAGTGGTACGGTCCGCATCTTCCCAGTCATTATGTGGAGTACCTGTGAATGCCAAAATAGATAATATAACGATACCCAAGCGCTTAGAAAGAAAGAACTGCTTGAATTGCAACATACATAGCTGGTAAATCGAGTGTCGCAAACTTAATTTTGAGCCATCTTTTTGTGGTTAGGCTTGAGATTCAGCAGCGCATCAGTCATTAAAACTCGATGTGTGATGCCAATTATTTTCCATGTCATCATTATTTATCTAAATATCGCGTTCAATAAAGGTATATTTTTGATACATTACAACCATAACAACCTAATGGGTTATAATCGACAGAAACATTGAGTTATATAAATGTAATTCCACAAGAATACAATTCCAAATAAACAAAATTAAAACAAACTCCATGAAATCCAAAAAAGCATCAATAATTTCCAAAAAATATCAAATCGACTAAGTTAATGGTGCATACAGATGCAAATACAATCAAAATGAGCACACAGGCGCAAATTTATTAGTGCTATTAATAATTAGTTAGTCGCTTTATATCAGATGTGGGCAAGGACCGGCACGCCATGACAATTATCTGGCTCACGAGACAGTCGAAAAAGTTATTTAAAAATTAAGAGATCTGGAAAACTAAAATTTTTCAAAATCATAAACTTTTTTCAATTTTCGAATCATTCAACTTAAATATTTATATTATAAAATATAAAATATGTCCGGCCCGCAAACTCTTACAAATTTCTTGGATTAGCTCGCTATCAAAATAGTTTGCTCACCCCTGCTCTTTATCATCGTGGATAAAGGTATTCATATAAAAGGTGGTTCAGAATATTTTCTACATTTACGCTTTTGAATATATTATTTAATTTAAGGTATTTAGAAAATAATTTAATTCAAAAGTAGTTTACCTTTGTTGTTTAAAAATCAAAAATTGTAATTAATGTTGAATTGTTAACCAGAAGCCTTCTTATCCATTGTGCTAACTGTGGTTGTCATAGGATTCCGTGAAAATAATAAATAAATCATTTTTGTTTAAATTAATATGTTTAAAATAATTAAATTTTTTCCAATTTTTTTTAATATTTAATTTAGGTTAATACAATTATTTGTTTTTTATTTTTATAAATAAATAATTTGAAAACAATTTTTAAGAATCGTTATAATTCTTAGCACAGGGTCTCCAGATTTCATAAGATGCCACTGTCCGAGGTCGTTGAACTTAAGGAAACCTTCATGTCAAATAGTTTCGTAATCCATCAAGAAACTTATTTGTAGAAATTCACATTTATGAGCTTCGATATTGTTATAAAATTGTTTTTCTTTTCTTTCAACAATTATTCTTAGTGAATAAAATAGACAAATGACGCAAATCTTGCCCGATTGGTTGGGCTATTTTGTTTTAATAAAGCAGAAAAACGAATAAAAAGCAAATATAATTTTTTTCAAGATTAAACATTGGAACAATATAATTTGATCAATAAAATTAAATCGAATAAAGAAATTAATAATTAATATTAATAATTGAATTAATTTTCTGTTTTTGTTCAACTATTTTTTAACGTTTTTCATATTCTATTTGACCTTGTAAGGGTAAATAAAGATTCGAATAATTTCTTCACTAAAAAATCGAAAAAATACAAAATTGACATTTCATTTAAAATATGACAGAAAATAAATTTGGTTTTCTTTATGTTCATCATTTTCATAATTTATGAAATATTTTTCTTTTCTTTATTTTGTAATTTCAGATTTTAGAAATAATCTCATTTTACTTAGATAGATTATAAAATACTTTCTATGTTCTATATTTAGAAAAAAAAACTATTTTTATTTCCCCTCAAGTTCGTACAAGTTACCGTTTTAATGTCAGTTGTGACGTATTTGTGCTAGTGCTTGCTTTACCTACTGACATTTCAATAAAGTTTGAGAGAATTATGTGCTTTCTGCTGCTACGTCAATCATGTTTCACACCATTTCATAATTAATTAAAACATATCTCCATCATTTGTGTTTTAATAAAACAGTTTTTGCTAATGAATTTTTAAATTTTTTTATGTAACATTGGGACAGATAATATATATTTTAGTTACTCTGAAAATAAGTTAGTGAGATTTTTTCGGCGTTTTTTCTCTTAATCTATATTGCTTATATAATATCTGGTTACTAAAATAACTCGAGAGGAAAAAAAAGTTCAGAGTAAAAGGTTTCTTATTAACGCTTTATTGAATAAAATTAATAAAATAAAAAGTTTTAATGATTAAAATGTGCTGAATTTACACTCACCGAATTCAACCTAATTGTGTATTTAAAGAACCAATTAAAACAAAATATTTAACGAATTTGCTACGATAAGTTTTATTATTTCTATATTAAATTTCTATTCATAATTGCAGAAGGTTTAGAAAAACACGAAATAGATGGCGCCGGTCTGTGATCATTTATATGAAAAGCAAGCAATTCTTTATTCTAATATTGTCATTGGTATTCCTCAACACAATGGTGCTTTGTACAGAACATCACAAGCAACCCCTTTGGCTTGACAGTTTTCAAGGTTCTTTCACACTTGATATCTTTTCATATTTTGTTCATTTTTCTTTTCAGATATTGCAAACATTGTTTTTGTGGCACTTTTCACTTTTGAAATGGTTATCAAAATTCTCGCTCTAGGATTAGGAGAATACTTTTCCAAAGCATTTAACAAATTCGATTTATTTATTGTTCTCTGTAGTATCATAGAATTGTCCTTAACCCGGCCTAAGGTTATCAACCCAATAGGACTGTCAGTTTTGCGATGTGCCAGGCTTTTGAGAGTTTTCAAACTAACACAGTAAAAATATTGCTTCAAAAATCTTTTTTAGAAATCTTATTTAAACAATCTATCAGGTATTGGAATAGTTTGAGATCTTTGGTCGAGAAGCTTTTGAAATCAATGAAGTCGATTTTCAGTCTTTTACTATTGATGGGTCTTTTCATTGTAATTTTTGCACTTCTTGGAATGCAAATGTTTGGCGGGAAGTATAATCTCGATAAAAAGTCAAGATCAAATTTTGATCATTTTTGGCAGTCGGTAATCACTGTATTTCAAGTAAATAATTTTTCAATTTTTATAATAATAATAATAATAATAATTTTATCAATTTACATATAATGGGTGTAATGCCACATACATTGGAGAGACTTCCCGTCATCTCTGTACTCGAGTTCTAGAGCATTGTCGATTGAAGGGTTTGACCAATATTAGTGAACACAATAGAGGCTGTAAAATTGAAATTGGAATGTCTGATTTTAGAATTTTGTTGAAAAGTTTTAATAGTTATTGGGAACGCGTGATATGTGAAGCATTGTTGATAAGGTCATTGGATCCAAATATTAATGTGCAAAGTGCTGTGACTACGAATGTTTTGAATGTTTTTAAATAGTTTACGTACGTTAAATCATGTTTATGTATTGTTTTTAAAAAAATTTTTTTTAAAATTATTAAAATAATTGAAATTTTAAATGACATTAATTTTTTTAAACATTTATAATATAAATGAAATTTTAAATTAATTAAAAGTTATTTGAATATATTTTATAAATATTTATTTATTACAAAATTAAATTAATAAAAAATAATTTGTTTAAATTAAAAGTTAATTCATAATATTTTTAGTTGGTTTTGAGTACCTGAAGATGAGAGTTATGCTATCGAAATATATCGTACGAAAATTTTTTTAATGGCGTTATCTTTTAATAATAATAATAAAAATAGAAATAAAAATAAAAATTATTATTATTATTAATGAGCTGTCTAATTTTAAAATTTTTTAATAGTTATTGGGAATATAAATCGAATCCATTTTATTTTTGTTTTGTTTTTTATCCAAAGATGACAGTAAATCTGTTGAAATATATAGTAATACGAGTGTCGCTTTCTTTTAATAAAATCATTGCTATGTTTATTTAATTTTTTATTTAAATTATATTAAATTTATACAAAAATATTTTTATTAAAACATTAGTGAAATTCGTAAAATTTGTTAAAATATTATACAATATACATAGTTTAATTATTCTACCTGAAGATTGCACTTTCTTGTAATCATAATAATAATAATAATAATAATAATAATAATAATAATAATAATAATAATAATAATAATAATAATAATAATAATAATAATAATAATAATAATAATAATAATTATAATAATAATAATAATAATAATAATAATAAAATTATAATTTCAGATTCTAACTGGTGAAGACTGGAATGAAGAAATGTATAACGGTATACGCTCGTTTGGCGGTGTTAACGGATTGGGGGCCTTAGTCTCTTTGTATTTTGTTGTTTTATTCATTGTTGGTAATTGTATCCTTTTAAAAATTGAATTTATATATATATATATATATATAATTTTATTATTTTTAAAAAATGATTTTATATTAAATATCCCAAATTTCAATGCTGAATAATATTTTAATGTCTCCTTGGGCAGTGAATTATCTGAAAACAATCTTATCCGTGATATTATTATTAATAATAATAATCAGTTTTTATTTGATATTAATTCGTGATTTCATAAAGATTTCTTTGATCCTTATCTGCTACTATTTGCCTTGACTTGAGTCAAATAAAAGATATTCTATTGAATGTATTCTTGGCTATTGCTGTGGATAATCTGAGCGATGATGATGATGAAGAAGAGGAAGTCAACGACGCAAAATGTAAGAACAATAAATCTGAAGAGGAAAATGCTGAAATGGTTGATAATCAAGACGGTATGGTAAAGGATGAAAAATTGGCCAACGGCGGAGTTGGAGATGCCTGTAGCATCACTAATCATCCCAGGTAACACTTGCAATGGAAATCCTTTAATTTCTATTCGTTCTCCAGCACTTGCGGATTAACGACTAAAGATATGATCCGAAAACATTTTGAAAACGAACATTCACAAGGTAAATGCTGATTAGCAATTTAATCTCTCTTAATCCTTTTTCATATATAGAAAAAAGAGGATACGATGAAATGGACGTTGAAGAAGAGGAAGAATTTCTAAATGAAGATGGTAAAAAAGTCGGCTCAGCTTGTCCGAGGAGAAATGATGTAGATAACATGAAAACCGAAAGCCAAAAAATCCCGCCATATTCCGCATTCTTTATATTCAGTGATACAAATAAGTAATGAAGGTTTTCTGATCTAGATTCAATGATGTGTATGAACTAGGTTTCGAGTATTCTGTCATAATGTTGTCTGTCATTCGTATTTCGGTAATATTGTACTGGTTTGTATATTGGTCAGCAGTGTCATGTTAGCTGCCGAAGACCCTATTAGAACTTCCTCCAGAAGAAATAAGGTATTTTTTTCTTTTAAGAATCTCAGAAAACTAAAAAAAATACACTTACTACTTACAAAATTATTTGTACCGCATTGTATGAGGGTTGACTGGATATTCTCTATGTCCATGGGTTTGTAAGGGTTATATAAATTGAACAAAAAATCCACAAAGAACTGTGTGTAAATCAATAAAAGGTGCAAGATTAATTTTAAAAGAAGCTCAAAAAAATAGTAAAGGAAGAGATGAATACGAATACAAAAATATTAAGTCTATTGAGAGTCCCTGGACACATCTATTTAACAAATAAAAATCAATTAATTGATTAATTAAAATAAATTAAATTAATAAAATTCAAAAGGCATTATTTCTGTTAAATAATAATACTAACTCAAAAAATTATTATAGTGTAATTTAATTATAATTTAATTATAATTTAATGACATTCTACCTTTGTAACGCTTAATTCAGTCCCGCGACTTCTCATAAAATCCATTAAATTAATAATTAAATAAAAACTAAGAAATTATTCTAGAATCTAATTAATAAAAAATTAAAAGTCTTTCATCTTTCTTTCTGTCGATAAAGTATAACATCCGAAAAGAAAGATCCTTGTTTAAATGAAGTATGTGCAAAATGGCACCCGGATTTCCCGGTGTCTTTATTAGCACCCAATTCTCAATTGAAAGTCAATTAGTGAAATCATAAACCAAATTGTCGCAATTAATATTAGCCATTAATTACATTAATTACATTAATAAAATGTTGATATTATTAACAGTTTTTAATATTTGTTTTAATAATCAATATCTTTTTCTGTGTTCTAAAATAATTGTGAAATAATAATTTATTATAAGGACTTTTTTTTTGTTTTTCACCTCTGATTTCTTTATAAGTGACATAATATTTTCTACACAATTTCACTATGAATCAGACTTATTTATGGTATTCACTTGAAAAAGTCTGTCCCAAAAATAAATCTAATTCATAGTGAAATTGTGTAGAAAATATTATGTCGATAATAATTTATATCAATAATTTATTTTCAGGAGTATTTGCCCCCCACCCAACGGATTGCTCCTTACAGTTTTTATCAGGAAGGCATGGTAACCTTTTGGAAACGTTTTAAATTTTAATTTTGCTATATAAAATAGTCAAATTTCAGAGCATTATGAACATTTACATCATATCACGCCTGAAATATTCTACGGCAATAGTTTACTTTTTTACGGGGGGGGGGAATAAAAATTAATTATTATAATAAATAAATTAAATTAATGAGCACTTATTATTTCATTTATATGATAAAAATTGACAAGAGCATTATATTTATTCTTTTATATTTTTCCTCTCTCCCCCAAAAAAAGTAAACAATTAATCATTATACTAATATTTGTACCGGTCTCGTTTTTAAGGACATTAACGTCCTTTTCCTTCCGACCGTTCAAACTATCCCCTTTCAGATGGTATAATGTTTAGAATTGCCCTGATTAGTGAGATAAACTTGATTTGTTACAAATTCCCATAAATTCCCATAAAAGCCAGTCAATGTTGAAATTAGGCCAATTTCTGGCTATTTTTCAATTGTCAATCGCTACATTGTTTTGGTTTCAAAAGGCAATAAATGCTATTCCAACGCTATTTGATGCCTTTTAATGTTCACTTTTTCTTCACGATGAAAATATTACTTTGTCCACAAAATCAAAATTTCCCAAACGCTTAATTGTCTCCCTCTTTTCAACAAGGTTATGGCGGTAATTTGACTAATTGAATGTCTCTGTGCTCAAATTTTTTTTGCGCATAAAATTCCTTTACATTATTCACTTTGTTCAACCGCTTTCTTTATTTTCAATATTTTACGTATAATTTAACTACAGTCAATTTAATTTCAAAAGAGTATAATAACTAATTTTACCAATGAATTTTACATGAATTGGCTGGCTACATTTCTAGCTACACAAATCGGAAAATGTCAGAAAATAACTTTTTATTAGTCCAATTTACACTTTGAAGTTTTCATTCTCAAAGTATTAGATAATTGATTTACAATAATTTTAAAAGCGATTATTAGTGTTCGTAACAATTGCTTCAATGTTATTTTTATTTTACGAATACCAGTATTAATAATAAATTATTAGTAAACATTAAAATTGTATTAGATGGTGTTTTTGTCGGTGCTTCGTAACAACTTGATATTAGATGAAGTTTTCGATTAGCTGAATTTTTGTGTAAATATGTTTTTAAACTGTTTGCAGAAATAAAGGTAAAGAAGAAATTACATTGAAATATTTCGGTTTTTGATCTTCACGGTCTAGAAAAGCAAATAAGAAATCCTAAAATTACAAATGGATAGATAATTGAATTTCAAATGAATTTAGTGTATATAAAGAGATATTTTAAGAGCAAATTTGAGATCACTGTATACATTTTCTCATTTATTATTAATAAAATATATTGTTAACATCAATCTCTTTATAATGATCAATTATAACTGTTTGAGGAATATCAAGAAATCCGTCTGACAAGCTCTCCTTCATTTAAATCTTTACGAGAGATTACTTATTTAGTTTTGTTATTTAGTTTTGAAAAGATTAACTGAAAAGAAAATCGTCATTAGAATCTCCCCCCTCCCCCATGAGGTATTGAAAGTCCACAGAATCTTGATCAGAGCCATTCAATATTTGAGTCTGTAAAACTGCTGACCAAATATCAAACATTTTTCAATAATTTTATTAATCAAATGAATCAAAACAAGAAACTTAATAAAATCCATAATGAAAATTTATGTGCAGTTTCAATTTAATTTATTAACTAATTGTAATCATAAATTTGATAAACTCTATTAAGTTTTATGAAAAAAAACGTTGCTGAATTTAGTGGCATTGTTGAAAATTTTGAAAATAATAACTTATAAAACCATTTGGCCTATTATGAAATAATAATAATAATAATAATAATAATAATAATAATAATAATAATAATAATAATAATAATAATAATAATAATAATAATAATAATAATAATAATAATAATAATAATAATAATAATAGTAATAATATTAATAATAATAATAATAATAATAGTAATAATATTAATAATAATAATAATAATAACAATAATAACAATAATAATAATAATAATAATAATAATAATAAATAATAATAATAATAATAATAATAATAATAATAATAATAATAATAATAATAATAAATATAATAATAATAATAATAATAATAATAATAATAATAATAATAATAATAATAATAATAATAATAATAATAATAATAATAATAATAATAAAAATAATATATCAAAGTCGCACAATTAAAATGCCTATATTAATTTAAAAAAAAAAAAAGGTTTGACATCCTAGATTAGGATGTAGTGAGGTTGTACTTGACTTATTTAAACCAACTTGTGTAATGATGTAATTTACTATGCTTAATTTTTACTAAAATAAAGTGTGAAAACCATTTGTTTATATTTTAACATATTTTTTTAAAATATTTTCATTAATTAATTATTTTTCTAGATTTTAAACTATTTTGATTACATATTCACAACAGTATTCACTATCGAAATTACCCTAAAAGTAAGTTACAAGTTATTATTATTATTATTATTATTATTATTATGATTATTATGATTATTATAAAGTATATCATAATGTGTTGAGTAAATATTTTTAGATCCAAGTATAAATACAGTAAATATTATTTGCAATAAAACCTTTATATATAGATATAAAATACACTGTTTTTAAAGTGGGAGTCAATTGTGCTAAATTTGCATAACATAGGAACGCTAGTAAAATGGCGGCATGTAATTGGCATTATCGGATTGTTTAATTTATGTTTTCAAAGAACTGTGTTGATTTTGTTTTAACTATATTTTTATTTTTTTATTTTCCGTATCAATCTATTTTACATTAGTATTCATCATTTACTATTGTTATTGGATTTAATTTTTCAGTTAAAATGAATAAATCTTTTATTTTTGTAAAAGAAAATCTGAATTTTATAAGCCATCTCCGGTTATGTTGAAAGCTCTACCTCTATACTTTTTGGCTGATATCGAAATAGTAGCACCTAATGTAGCACCTAATGTAGCACCTAATATAGCACCTAATGTAGCTCCTAATGTAGCACCTAATGTAGCTCCTAATATAGCACCTAATGTAGCTCCTAATGTAGCACCTAATGTAGCTCCTAATGTAGCACCTAATGTAGCACCTAATGTAGCTCCTAATATAGCACCTAATGAAGCACCTAATGTAGCACCTAATGTAGCACCTAATGTAGCACCTAATGTAGCACCTAATGTAGCTCCTAATATAGCACCTAATGAAGCACCTAATGTAGCACCTAATGTAGCATCTAATGTAGCTCCTAATGTAGCACCTAATGAAGCACCTAATGTAGCACCTAATGTAGCACTTAATGTAGCACCTAATGTAGAATCTAATGTAGCATCTAATGTAGCTCCTAATGTAGCACCTAATGTAGCTTCTAATGTAGCCCCTAAGGTAGCACCTAATGAAGCACCTAATGTAGCACTTAATGTAGCACCTAATGTAGAATCTAATGTAGCATCTAATGTAGCTCCTAATGTAGCACCTAATGAAGCACCTAATGTAGCACTTAATGTAGCACCTAATGTAGAATCTAATGTAGCATCTAATGTAGCTCCTAATGAAGCACCTAATGTAGCACCTAATGTAGCTTCTAATGTAGCCCCTAAGGTAGCACCTAATGAAGCACCTAATGTAGCACCTAATGTAGCACCTAATGTAGCACCTAATATAGCACCTAATGTAGCATCTAATGTAGCTCCTAATGTAGCACCTAATGTAGCTCCTAATGTAGCTTCTAATGTAGCTCCTAATGTAGCACCTAATGTAGCACCTAATGTAGCACCTAATGAAGCACCTAATGTAGCACCTAATATAGCACCTAATGTAGCTCCTAATGTAGCACCTAATGTAGCTTCTAATGTAGCACCTAATGTAGCTCCTAATGTAGCACCTAATGTAACTTCTAATGTAGCATCTAATGTAGCACCTAATGAAGCACGTAATGTAGCATCTAATGTAGCACCTAATGTAGCTCCTAATATAGTTCCTAATGTAGCACCTAATGTAGCACCTAATGTAGTACCTAGTATAGCTTCTAATATATAGCTCCTAATATAGCACCTAATATAGCTCCTAATATAGCTCCTAATATAGCTCCTAATGTAACACCTAGCATTAGCACTTAATATAGCACCTAGCATTAGCACCTAACATTAGCACCTAGCATTAGCACCTAACATTAGCACCTTATGTAACACCTAGCATTAGTACCTAACATTAGTACCTAATATAGCTTCTAATGTAACACCTAGCATTAGCACCTAACATTAGCACCTTATGTAACACCTAGCATTAGCACCTAACATTAGCACCTTATGTAACACCTAGCATTAGCACCTAACATTAGCACCTTATGTAACACCTAGCATTAGCACCTAACATTAGCACCTTATGTAACACCTAGCATTAGCACCTAACATTAGTACCTAATATAGCTCCTAATGTAACACCTAGCATTAGCACCTAACATTAGTACCTAATATAGCTCCTAATGTAACACCTAGGATTAGCACCTAACATTAGTACCTAATATAGCTCCTAATGTAACACCTAGCATTAGCACCTAACATTAGCACCTAATATAATACTAATAAAGGCAAAGGGATTAATTAAGAAAAATAAAATTTAACAATTTATTTTATTTGAGTTATTTTAATAAATATTATATTTATTGGTAATACTTCAGTTTATCTGTTAATTTTTGATATTATTGTTTATTAATATATTAAGCTAAACAATAATTATTTCTTTAATAATATTTTATTTACTTTTATTGTTTTTGTAGATGATCGCTTACGGTTTCCTTCTGCACCCAGGAGCGTTTTGTCGGAATACTTTCAATTTGCTTGATTTGCTCGTGGTTTTTGTAGCGCTCGTTTCATTCACAATTGAGTTAGTTCTTTTTTGTTTTCTTCATGCTTTATTTATTTATCATTTATTTTGCTTTCGATATTTGCTCCTATTATTATTATTTTTTTTTATTTTTATTTTTAGATTTTTATTTCATAGATTGAATAAATGTCGTAACAAAACTATTAATTATTTGCTAATTTTCCTTTTTCCTGATGTTTGGCTTTGCTGATACTGTAATTTGGATTTTGTTTTAAATGAAATAACATTAATAATATTAATAATAATAATAATAATAATAATAATAATAATAATAATAATAATAATAATAATAATAATAATAATAATAATAATAATAATAGTAATAATAATAATAATAATAATAATAATAATAATAATAATAATAGTAATAATAATAATAATAATAATAATAATAATAATAATAATAATAATAATAATAATAATAATAATAACTAAATCTAAAATAATCTATAAAAACAAATGGTTTGAAAAAAAAATAAAATATAATAAACTTACGGAATTTCACGATTTGTAATTTATTCCAGATGATAAAAATTGTTATTAAAAATATTATTACAGATATGTTACATTACAATTCTCAACATAATTTCAAAATTAGAAATTAATTAATTAAAAAATTGTTTGAATCATTAGTTAAACGAAATGCCTAAGTTGACAGCAGAGGGCCAGCTAATGAATATAAAATAAATTTTGATTTATTTTGTTAAGAGAAGTAAATTAATGAACAGTTTTATTAATCTTAACGCTAATTTTAAATATTTTTAATTTTTAATTACTATTACATAAGTTTTGAATCCCGAGCTAAGCCGTGTTTATTAGCTTATGTAGATTTTGATTAAAATTTAATTAAATTATAATTTTGAAAAGTCATCGAAATTTAGTCTGAAGGCCAGTTTAACAGCTAAATTTCCAAATACTTAAATTAATTCACAAACATTTATATATTTATTACAAAAAGATTTCGTCTACTATTTGGCCCGAATAAACGTGAGTTAAGAGGTTAAAGGTTAAACTATTTTAATTATTTTTTTCAGAATTCTCTTTTGGTAATTGAAATACTTCGGATTTTAGTTTCGCTATAATTCTTTAAAAAAAATATAATTATTTTATTAATTATATTTCTACTTCAAGTGTTTTTGCAACAAACTTACATAAACTGAATAGGTGAATTTAAAAAACTATTTCCGTTTGATCTAATGAGTAAAAATATGAATAAATTGAAATTTTAACATATTAATTCAGAAATATTATTTATTTTATATACCGTATTTTTACCTGAATAAGTCGCAGATTTTTTTCCTATTTCTTTCGTAAAAATTAGTCTGCAATTCATATTTTCTATACGCTGCAAACAAACAAAAACTTGAGACTGATCATGTCAAACGGGATTGAAAGGGATGCAATTTAGGAGCAAGTGCCGATTTAGACACTGGCGTAGCTGGGCCATGTTTGAGGAGTGAAAATAAGCTTTATGTTCAGTAATATTATTTTTCAATAAAAACTTTTTTTCAAAAGATTTTGTACCGAGATTTAGAGTTTGAATTAAATTTGTAAAAATGCGGTAAATTACAAAAAAAAGGATGTCTTGATAAAAATATTATTTTCACTTTCTTTTTTCTTCATTTCAGACTCTAAATCAGTATTTTTTTTATATATTTTTTTCAAGTATTTCAAACAAATAATTCCAAATAAATTAAATTTGACTACATTAAAACAATTTATTTAATTTTCAGCAATATTTTCTTAATATCAATGTCAATATTGAATTGATTTTATTTCTAGAATTTTGTGGAACATTGATTTTATGTTTATTGTTTTAATGAATTAATAATTAGACAAAATAAAATATTTAAGTTTTTAAAGATTATTTTCGTATTTAAATTGTTTTGAGGTTGATAAATTTTTTTCTAAAAATATTTACAGATTTTTCATATTTTTCTGTAAATATTTTTGCATCTTCATTTTGTTTAAATATTTTATTTTTTATTTAAGAAATTTGATTGAAAATATATGCCCATGTTCAATTGTGAATATTAATTAATTTACTATTTATGAATATTATGGTTAAATAATAATAGTAATAATATGTAAAAGTATATAAAAAATTAAAAATTACAAAATTTTTTTAACTCTGTAATTGAAAACAAATTGATGTTTAATAAATGAAGTGTTTGCCTCGTTCCTTCTCAAGATATTGGTGATTTAATTATATATCTTTTTTTTTAATATTATTATTCAATAAAATTAATAAATAAACAAATTTGAATTTCTCCTTAAATTTGAAAATATTTTATTTGACATTCAAGTTTTATTATTAAAAGAAAGCACTACTCAAACACTCGTTTTACGATATATTTTTGACAGTTCACCATCAGGTAGAACAGAAAAATCTAAAGATATTATTGGTTCAATAAATAAATTTTACAACCTTTATTAACTTTAACAGTTTATAATAAATACATTTAAAAATTCATAAAATATTTTATTTTAGTTTTATAATTTCAATAATATAATTTTAATTATAACAAAATACTGTAAAAGATTTTTTTTATAAAATTTGAAATTTTTTAATAATAATAATTATAATATTAAAATAACCGACAATAAAATTAAATAAATAGAAATATTTTCCACAAGGAATTCCATTTTTGTAATTTAATTAATTTTAATTTTCCAAAAACATTTTTATTAATTGATAAATTTAGAGCTGTAACATTTCAACATATGCATAATATTGGGTAATTACTGAATTAGAAATTATTGTTTTTTCACCATGACATTATGCTATTTCATTTATGCAGAATTATTATTGGTTGAGATTGCGCAACTATTTGATTGGTATAAATTTTAGTTTAATAGTTTAATATTTCATTTCATTTATTAGTATACTTTTATTATTATTATTATTATTATTATTATTATTATTATTATTATTATTATTATTTTATTTTTAATATTATTATTTTTATTATTTTTATGATTATTATTATGATTATTGTTATAATTACGATTATAATTAATATTATTATTACTATTATCATATTTATGTCAGCATGGTTAAAGCGTACAAAAGGTAAGTCGCATATTTTCTAACAAATAGATTTATCTCGTTGCACACTTTTGTTAGTTTACATCATTGGATATCGTCTTTGTTGTTATTCTATTTGTGTATTATTTTGAAAATAATTCCTCATGGGAAATTTTGTATTAATTTCTATTTCAATTTTAATATTTTTTGTAAATAATCATCAATGCATGACCGGAAGAGGGTCTTAATAATACTATAATACTTATTATAATTAGTTTATTATATGAATATTAGTCATTATAACCACTTTCGATTTATTATACTTAGGAAATTCGGAATTCGTCAATTTATTTTTCATTTATCAACTTAAACCCTTTCAAAAATGACAAAGATTGTAACTTTTTATTATTTCAAAGTTGATTTTAGGGAGACATTTAGTGGAGGTCAAAGGCGTCTGACCCAAGCTGAAAGTGTTATTTGTTCATATTTAATGCCAATGCTTTACTAAAATCAATACATAATTGTGGACAATGGTCAACCAGGAAGGTAACGAATTGTTAGAGACGGATACAATAAGCAAAGAGGTTTATGCATTTGTCAAGAAAATTATGGAAACAAATATAACTATAACTTATGGACCTCCTCATTTAAATAAAGTCCTCTAATATATATTTGTGAATGAAATGTTTTGAGCATCTTTCCATAATTATGTCAAAATGTTGAGGTAGTTTTTTAGCAACTGTGAAACATTTAATTACAAGACCTGTGAAACTTTATCAAACCTCCCCCCCCTTACTTTATCGACATAGCCAATGGACTATATGGTCATTAAACCAGAAATCAAATCGCGAATTTTTGTTTGTTCCAACAAAACAACAAATGCATAAAGAATCCCCAAATTTCGAGTGTTAACAATTGGTGATTTAGAAATATTTTACATTCAAAAATGAAATAAAAAACCGGAAATAAAATTTTATTTTCAATTATCGCCTCATCGATAATTGTTTTTGAAAAAAAATGATAAAGATTTTCAATTGATTACGCTTCAGTTTTTTTAAAAAATGCTTTTGTTTAAAATTTGAAATTGTTTTGTTAGTAAATATTTCTACATCGGTAAACAGTCAGCTTAATTCCCATTGCATAAGCCGCTGGTTGACTAACCCTAACAAGGCTCACATGTAACCCATATTTGTCCACCTCCACTTATCTATGGATCCTACAGCCTTTTTAGGTGTAATAAATAATAATATATTAATTTATTAAAATTATATCGGAAATAAGTAATTAACTGATCAAGAAATTAATGTCAATTAAAAACAATTAATTTCTGTATATTTATTCGGAAGCTTAATAAAGACAAATGAAGTTTAGTTATCGTAACTGGAAATTTGCGGTGTTTGAATTATGCAAAATCGAAAGCTGATTGAAAATCATAAATTTCTCTGTGGAAATAAATTAAGAAAAATGTAATTTCAAATGATTTATAGAAATATAATCAAAAGTATAAATAGAAGTGAACGGATTTTGTATGTAAATGAGTTAATTTTTACAAAATATATAAGTAATCTTATTGGATTTATAATGGTGGTATGAATTGTTTTAATTGGCATATTTACCAAGTCATAAAAAGTTACATGACATTGTGAAAATCAATTTAAGTTATATTTAGCTGAGTGTTAAATTTAAATATGACTGGCACCTTTTGAAAAACAAAGCATTTGATATTTCAACTGGTTACAGATGGTACTTAAATAATTAATTAAAACACTTGATTTAATTTATTATTTTATTCGTGTATTGCTGATCTGAATGTACTAAAGGACATATAATCTTTGCAGTCATTTGTAACTTCAAGGATTTAAATGTTTTAATAATTTCAATAAATTAATTCATTGGGTTTTTCACAGATATTTTTGATGAATCTCCACATAGAACTAAGCCGTGAAGTCACAGATCCTTTCCGATCCACAGCACGTTTTAAGACTGAATTTAATTTTGTTGGGCAGTAGATTTCTGAAATTTTGAACTCAGGTTAGGAAATGTTGTACAGGGGTCTTTGTGTCTTTTGAGTTGAGTTTTTTTATTAGCACTTATTTTGGAATAATTTGTTCAAGTTTTTTTATTATCAGCGTCTTTTCGGGAATAACATTGTTATCATTTAATTTGTCGTTTTTATACTGGGTTGAAGTGTTAATAGCTTCACAAGTGTAAAATGTGTTATTTTGTTATTTCAAATTTTGTTTACACAAGGTTCATGGAATAGTGTCATCTATAATACATCTCGTACATGGAATAGTGCCATCTATAATATACCTGGTACATGGAATAGTGCCATCTATAATACACCTGGTACATGGAATAGGGCCATCTATAATACCCCTGGTACATGGAATTGGGTCATCTATAATACACCTGGTATATGGAATATTACCATTTATAATACACCTGGTACATGAATAATGCCATCTATAATACACCTGGTACATGGAATAGGGCCATCTATAATACCCCTGGTACATGGAATTGGGCCATCTATAATACCCCTGGTACATGGAATTGGGTCATCTATAATACACCTGGTATATGGAATATTACCATTTATAATACACCTGGTACATGGAATAGGGCCATCTATAATACACCTGGTACATGGAATAGTGCCATCTATAATACACCTGGTACATGGAATAGTGCCATCTATAATACACCTGGTACATGGAATAGTGCCATCTATAATACACCTGGTACATGGAATAGTGCCATCTATAATACACCTGGTACATGGAATAGTGCCATCTATAATACACCTGGTACATGGAATAGTGCCATCTATAATACACCTGGTACATGGAATAGGGCCATCTATAATACACCTGGTACATGGAATTGGGTCATCTATAATACACCTGGTACATGGAATATTACCATTTATAATACCCTTGGTACATGGAATAGGGCCATCTATAATACACCTGGTATATGGAATATTACCATTTATAATACCCCTGGTACATGAATAGTGCCATCTATAATACACCTGGTACATGGAATAGTGCCATCTATAATACCCCTGGTACATGGAATAGTGCCATCTATAATACACCTGGTACATGGAATAGTGCCATCTATAATACACCTGGTACATGGAATAGGGCCATCTATAGTACAGCGAGTGTCAGGTTGATTTGTCTGATAACAGCATGTTGAAGAAGGCCTGTTTTTTCGTGGCAAAAAAAAATTTATGTGTTCAAAATTTTGCAGTGGATTTGAGTTTTGAAAGGGTTTAAGAGATTTGATCAAGTTGACAAATTATCTAGATTAAAATTTGTTTATTTCTTACAAATCTTTTAAGTTTGTTTTAATAAAATATGTCATTCAGAAATGAGGCAATTTCAGCAGTGAAAATACTTCGAGTGCTAAGGGTATTGCGGCCTTTGAGAGCCATCAATCGCGCAAAAGGCTTAAAGGTAAATAAAGCATTTAATTGATTTGACACTGATTAATGATTTATTAATAATTGAATAAAAATAATTGCACTATTTCTATTCTGCAGCATGTGGTGCAATGCGTTGTCGTAGCAGTGAAAAGTATCGGTAAAATCATGCTGGTCACCTTTCTGTTGGTATTTATGTTTGCCGTCATGGCTGTCCAACTGTTCAAGGGGAGATTTTATTCGTGTTCGGATAGCTCTAAGTTGACCAATGAAACTTGCAAGTAAATATTACTTTATGTCATTTCTCATATTTTACACACCAAAATGGCAATAAATTTAAAAAATAGCGGAATATTCTTTCGAAAATATAAAACAAACATTACATGTTACAACAAAATCACACAAAATTGGCAATGAACTAAATTAAAGAGAACACCAATCCAAAATATATATTCAGTAACAATATTTTTGCACTTAACAATCAATATCACAAAATCTTTCACAGTCCAAATTTATCCCGTGGGGCTCTATGTTATGGGAACTGTTAGTAAAAAGATCTATAATCAGAATTTTCAACAAAAAATTCAAATATTTTTGGCGCGAACAAAAAACACAAAGCTTTACTATAAGCTTTTGCTTGCCCCCCCCTTATTCTTGATGGCAAAAATGATAAAAGTTGACAACCTTTTGTAATAGTTCGCTACAAGTATAAAAAATCCCTCTTCACACACACACACACACATGTATATATATATATATATATATATATATTTGATGTTTGACTGATAATTTGTTCCCATTTTTAACAATAAAGGTAAAAAACATATAATTCAAAACAATTTTAGCTACACATAGGCATTTGTGACAGTGTTTACTTACCCCTGCAATACATGAGATATTATTTATTATTATATTTTAGAGGACAATTTATAAATTACAAAAGTCATAAAAACATTCCTTCAGTAGAGAATCGTACTTGGGAAAATAATCCTCTCAATTACGACAATGTTCTCAGCGGTATGTTGACTTTGTTTGTCGTTGCGACCTTTGAAGGTTGGCCAGGGTAATCAAGTTATAAATATTTGTAAATAACAAATTAATTGCAATATTGTAAATAGATTACTTTATAAATCCATTGACGCTTATAAAGAAGATTACGGTCCCGTTTATAATTATAACCAAGGAGTGGCTATATTTTACGTGACTTACATCATCATCATTGCGTTCTTCATGATTAATATATTCGTCGGTTTTGTTATTGTCACCTTTCAAAAGGAAGGAGAATCTGAATACAAAAATTGTGAACTCAGCAAGAATCAAGTAATAATAATAATAATAATAATAATAATAATAATAATAATAATAATAATAATAATAATAATAATAATAATAATAATAATAATAATAATAATAATAATAATAATAATAATTGATTAACAGAATCACACAACACTGGCTTTGAATTAAATAAAGGAAAGCACCAATCTAAAATATACATTCTACTACAATATATTTCGACATATTGATTTATTAAATTGATCTAAAAAGCTTTATTCAAACATATTTTTTTATTTAAATTTTTTAAAATTATTCTTATTAAAATTATGAAATTATGTTTTTAAAAATTATAATTTAATAAATTTTTTAAAATTGAAATTTAACAAAATTTTAATAAACTTTTAATTAAATATGTTCAAACTTTTAAACAAAAACAAATCGCATTTAAATCGTACCAATAAATAGAAAATTATTTTAATTTTATATTTTTTGGTACAATTTGATTGCGATTACTATTGGTTAGTTTGTTTAAATTTTCTTATTTTCATTTAGTTATTGTTCATGTGATTTCTAGCCCGATGAAGACTGATAAACGATTGAAATATATAGTTGGCGTTTCACAATTTTTAAAACTTTGCCTTCTTTCTTTAAATAATAATAACAATAAATTTATTTAAGAGATTCAAGTATTTAACACATTGTATGCGGATCACGTAATTTTACGTTTTTAGCAATCTATCACTTGAACGCGGGTCACGTAAAAGTACGTTACGTTTTTAGTCAATTTTCGTTATAGAGCGTGTTTGGTATAAATACGGCTCGTTGTAAGTGCGTAAGTTTTTTATATCGTTTTACCACAGAAGACCAGAATGTTCGTAAAGACTTTTCGACTGAAAATTCGCGTCGTGAAATAGCGTCACAATATACCCGCATACAATGTGTTACCACATTAGAAATATGTATATATTTAAGTTTATTTTAATAATATTTACACTTGTATGTTTCCAAATAGCGAAAATGTATTGAATTTGCATTAAAAGCCCGGCCTCGAAAGCGTTACACCCCCCAGGGTCATCTGAGATATAAAATGTGGTCAGTGGTTTGCTCAAAGAAATTCGAATATGTCATTCTCTCACTGATTCTCGCCAACACATTATGTCTTGCGGCAAGGGTAAAACCTTACAATTCCTATTTGTGTCATTGCTTTGTGTCATTTATTAGTTTGATCAACAGCCCAAGTTCTACACGGATACCCTTGATATATTAAATATCATATTCACTGTTGTATTCACCCTGGAATTCATTCTGAAACTCTCAGCGTTCAGTTTTAAGGTTGTCCATATTATTTTCTTTGGTTATTTTTACAAAGTGTATTTCCTATAGAACTATTTTAGTGACGCCTGGAACATATTCGACTTCATTGTTGTCCTTGGCAGTTATGTTGACATCATAATTTCCAGAACTAATGTAAAATTAATATTTTTTTATTATGAATTTCAACAGTGAATTCAGATTTCCTCATCATCTCAAGTCGGAAAAACCAAATTTATCAGCATTAACTTTTTCCGACTGTTTCGAGTGATGCGATTGGTCAAGCTGCTGAGCAAGGAGGACTCCATACGGAAATTGTTATGGACATTTATTAAATCATTTCAAGTAAGTGTTTGGAAATAATGGTGAATTTATTATTGTTTTTTTTGTTTTAGGCTTTACCATACGTAGCATTGTTGATTGTGATGCTCTTCTTCATCTATGCTGTCATTGGCATGCAAATGTTCGGGAAAATCGCTTTGAATAACACCGACAGTTCTATAAGTCGAAATAATAACTTCCAAACGTTTCCTGCTGCAGTTCTTGTACTTTTCAGGTTTTAATGGCAATAATAAAATTACTTTATTCATTTGATTTGTTTGTTTTTGTTTCAGATCGGCCACTGGAGAATCCTGGCAAGAAATAATGCTCAGTTGTACCGGAACTGGTTAGATTTTTATAGTTAAATATAATTTATTTACACACATATACACACACATATATATATATATATGTGTGTGTGTGTGTGAATTTTATTATTTTTATTATTATAATAAATAAAATTTTAAAAATACTGTATTTTAATTAAGACTAAATTTGAAATATTTTAAAATTGTTTAAACTATGGAAAATTTAATTATTAACTTTTAATTTACATTGACATTAAGAAAGTTTTATTATTTGACTATGAATCAGTGATGATATCGATGTTTTATTTATAGTCAAATAATGAAAAACTTTTAATTTCATTGTAAAATGAAAAGCAATCAGAGGTGAAAACCAAAAAAAGTTTCCGATTGTGAATTTAAAAAAATAAAATGATTTTTAGTTTATAAATTTTTTTATAAGTTTAATAATTTATTAATTTCAATTTATCAAAAATGATGAATTTCTCTCAAATCATTCTCATTTGCCGTGGTAGAAAATTTCAAATACGAATATGAATTCCATTTCCACTTAACAATCAGAAGCTTGCAAGGTTCAGAAGGCTCTCTTTTGTTAATCTCATTAGTAATTCCTGGTTTTGAGGTCTTTTTAACATTGTTATACTGTTTGTGGTTTATTCTTACAAATTTTATCCACTGTCTATCTATAAATTATAAGTTCCAATGAAATTGATGCTTTGGAAACATCATGGAGAAAGTAAGATGTTTGACTAAAGGAAATTATTTATTACTATTAGAATGATTTTTATTCTACTTTCTCGTAAAATGAAAGGGAAGTTCGACTCAACCGAATAATATTTTCATTTAATTTTAATTACTTGCTACAGATGAAAAGTCACGATGCGAAATTCCTGAACCAAGCACCACAGAGAGTAGCGAGCATGATTTTTGTGGATCATGGGTTGCATACCCTTATTTCATTTCATTCTATATGATCTGCTCATTTTTGGTAGGATTTTCTCTATTTATCCTCTAGCTGCATGTTTTTACCGATGGATCGGAAAATGAGGAGCATGTTTATTATTATTATTATTATTATTATTATTATTATTATTATTATTATTATTATTATTATTATTATTATTATTATTATTATTATCATTGATATCCTTATTTGACCACTTGCAAATGGGAAGCATATTTACTGCACACTTGTCAGAATTTACTGATCTCAAATAAAAGTTAACTAATAATATTTGCTAAAAATGAAAATAAATAAAATTTAAAAAATGGAAATAAGATCAAAGAGAGCAAACCGATAAAAGATTTTCCTTATTTATTGATTATCTTTTATTTTTTTTAATATTTTTTTACTTAATATCGATTATCAATAACTGTGAAAAACTACGTGAAATTGTTCGATAATAGTTTCAATATTCATGTGAAACTTTTGAAAATATAAGAGTAAAGAATAAATAGCGAAATTTATATTAATATCTGAATTATATATTATATATTAATATTTTCTATCAATGCGTTAATAACCTCATCACTGTTCACTTATTTATTTGCAAATTGATTTATTAACACGAATTTTCGGCACAACCTTTATCAAGTGTCCTTCACAATTGAATAAAACAAACTCTTTAATGAAAAAAAAATTACACAATGAATTTGAGCAATTAAAATTGCAGTAAAACTTCTCTGATTTTATAACCCAAATATTTTTGCATCTTATTATTTTCAGTTAGATTTATGTAACATTAATTTTAGCGTAAATATTTAATTTATTAGAAATTATGTATTTTATTAAATATAAAATTTAATTAAAAAATTTATTTAAAAATCAATAGTTTGAGACATTTTACAGACAGTGTGTATTCCATACGTTTTCCAGAATTATATTTTTATTTTATTATTATTATTATTATTATTATTATTGCTCAATGTTCTGCTATTCGCTGCTTGCTATTTTTAATGATAATAATAAAAATAATAATAATTAAAATTAATTCTTATTATTTTTATTATTATTTTGTTTATTTATTTATCATGTATATGTTTATGTGCATATTTATTTACTTATTTATGATGATTGTTTGTCCTGAAATATTTCAAGATAACGCGAAAGGAAATTTTCCCCTTCAATTTAGGTTGATGGCAAAATATATTTTTACAAAATTGATAAACCGTAATTTTGTAATCACGTATTCTGAAAATGTATTTTTTCACCGACAATTTTAGAACGAAATCTCTGTGAAATAATCGTAATTCCAAATAGTGAAATTATTAGTGAAATTATTAGTGAAATTATGAATTCGGAAAAGTTGTATTATTCATTATTAATTTCTTTGCCGCTTATTATTGGTGATTTGAGCAATTGTTATTTATTAATAATTAATTAATTAAGGATTTCCCATTAAATTCTCGATAATTTGACAGCTAAATATCAGTTTTGAATTATTTCTTAAAGAAAATTCTGATAGATTTTTAGAAAATTTTAATTTTCCCATCTGCAGAGAAATCACAATGTGATCCAGCATCTGATCCCGCAGAAAATGATAAAAATCATAAATGTGGATCAATTGTCACTTATCCGTTCTTTATATCATTCTATGTTATATGCTGTTTTGTGGTGAGTTTGAACGCCATTTTCATTATAAACTGCGTTGTGGTCAAATAGCTATGTTGTCGTTTTGTTTAAATTTTTGGGGAGAAAATTCATTTATATACTGTGCATGAGAATATTTATACATTATTATTATTATTATTATTATTATTATTATCTTTTTGAATGTAAATTGTTTTTATTTTATTTCATTATTATTTTAATATTATTAATTATTATTTGTTATTTTTATTATTATTTTTATTATTATTTTTATAATTATTATATTTATTATTATTATTATTATTATTATTATTATTATTATTATTATTATTATTATTATTATTATTTTTATAATTATTATATTTATTATTATTAATATTATTATTATTATTATTATTATTATTATTATTATTATTATTATTATTATTATTATTATTATTATTATTATTATTATTATTATTATTATTATTATTATTATTATTATTATACCATTATAGGCTGCACTTTTTGTGAAAATTTAGATGTTATATGACTAAAAAAACATTTCAAATGGGTGTTTTTAATTCATTTAATTCATATAGATTATCAATCTGTTTGTGGCGGTTATTATGGATAACTTTGATTATTTAACCAGAGATTGGTCTATTTTGGGGCCCCATCATCTGGACGAATTCATTACAAGATGGGCTGATTATGACATTGAAGCAAAGTGAGAACTATATGGTTTTACAATATCATTTATTAATTATCTTTCATAATTTCATATTTATATATATATTTATATACATATTTATATATATATATATATATTTCATATATATATATATATATATATATTATATATATATATATATATATATATATATATTATATATATATATATATATATATTCTTTCTATCAATGAATATATTCTTTGAAAATTTTTAACTGAATTTTCAAAAGTAGAACATATAAAGATCATGAACGATACAAGAACACTTTCACAATATTTCTCTTATAGTTAAATTCATTGTATATATATATACCTGTATGTTTATTTAAATATAGTATTTTTGGAAAAAATAATTATTTAGAACAGTGGTAGTCAACCCGTGGTTTCAAGGCCTCATGAACTATTATAGGGTATTGTTATGACTTTATAGTGGTGCAATTGTCGTGACTCAAACCTGCAATATCAACTGCGATATGCAAATGCAAGTATTGAAATTGACTTGACAACGCTGAGTGAAAGAAACAAGAAACAAATATCTCACTGAAAAAATATTAGATAGTTTTATTGATTACAATTTTTATAAAAATAAAAATTATATATATATACATATATGTGTGTGTGATTGTGTGTCAATGTTATTGGTATGAAATGTTATATGAACTCTATTTAATATGTTTCTAATTTCTTTATAAATTCCTTCAGAAAGGAACTTTTTAGTAGCTCAAGACATTTACATCATCAAACAATGGATTGGTGAAAGCGACAACAAAATAAACATTTAAGAAAGAAATGTATAAAGATTAACTAGAATATTTGTAATTTGGATGCTCTTTGACAACATATTGAATCCTCTCAAATCAGCATTCTTAAGATTCTTCCTTAATTTCACTTGCGTTAAGGCTTTTTTTTGTTTTTCTGTATTAATGGAGCCAAAATATTATTAAATTACACTAAATTAATAAAATTATTAATTAACCAGAGTTAAACTTTGTACATATATTTCAAAAGCTCCACAAGTTGCCTTGCTTTGCTCTCCATATGAACTACCAAGACTTCAACAGAGAAAGTAAATGTAGGTTGGCTAAATGAAGAAATGGCGGCCATTTTAGGTTCCAATTTTTTCGGCGGGCCCGAGTGCAGTCACAAAAATCTGGAAATTCCATGATTATTAGATTTTTATTTTAATGGAAAAATAATATGTTAATGTATAGAAATAAACTTTTTTGAACAAAACAAAATTTATTTGTATTTTAAACAAGTAAAAAAATATAACGAAAAGAAAGCACAATATTAAACTTAAAGTCAACATTCATTAAAACAAACTTTAAAATTGAATACGAAAAGAAAAAAATTATTTTAATAAAATGCATGATATCATATATTTTCTGGGAATTTATCACTTAAAAAACTGTCAGACAGGAATTTTTTATATCAAATCTTTATCCCAATACGTAATTCTTTTATTTGAGCCGCGGGCCGGCATTTATCCCTCGGTTAACATGGCAACATATGTTACGGAGTCCACTTATTCAGTAATATTAAGACTAAACAAATTTTGTCACTAGAATTATTCTGCATTCCTAGAAAAATGCCAAATGGGGCTCAGCACAAATTGGTTGGCCACCTTTGATTTAGATATCATCAGTTTGCTCCAATTTGTTATTTATTTAACTTTTGGACATTTTTATACAGTTAAAAGGCTAAAAATTGCAGGAAGTTGACATTATTAAAAAGAAAAGCATTTTATGATTAGCATTGTGAAGAATGGAAACTCAGATTTCTGTGGCAACTTTTAGAGTCAAATTGGGATTTTAATAATTTCAATGGCGCTCCAGTTCATTTTTATCCTGTGAAAATGTTTTTTTTTCTTTTTTCTATTTTTATTTTTTTCCTTGTTTTGATGGCATTCCAATGGTAAACCTTATCCTATAATTCTTCATTCAACATTTCTCGACTGATGAGAACAAAACATTTGAAGCTTTCCTTTTTGTCGGCATCTATTAGATCTCTGTTGCTAGGCATGAGAACCAGTTGCTATTGGAATGAAATGGGAATAAAATTTCAGAAATAAAAGAGAAATTTTAAAATGATTAAAAATAAATAATTGTAATTAATTGTAATTAATGTATCCCATTTCATCTGATGAAATTGCTAAATCAAATCCAACCCAGATTTATGAAATATTCATGTAAATAGTTCAAAGTTTGAATTTGATAGAGGAATTTTAATTGTTTTCAATTTTCTATTTATTCATTTTCTACAAATCTGTTTGCGTTGATTTGAATTCTATACTTTCAGAGGTCGGATTAGGCATTTGGATGTAGTTACAATGCTCGGAAAAATCAGCCCTCCCCTGGGATTCGGAAATATGTGCCCCCATACCAGAGCTTGCCATGTATATAATTGTTATGTTTATTTTCATGTGATAAACGTGGATGTAGAAATTAGTTCGGATGAATATGCCTTTGCAAGCAGATGGCACCGTGTTATTTAATGCCACTTTGTTCGCTCTCGTCAGGCGGAATCTGAAGATCAAAATTCCTGCTGGTACATTATTATTGTTTATTATTATTATTATTATTATTATTATTATTATTATTATTATTATTATTATTATTATTATTATTATTATTATTATTATTATTATTATTATTATTATTATTATTATTATTATTATTATTATTATTATTAATAATAATAATAATAATATTATTATTATTGTTATTATTATTATTATTACCATTATTATTACTATTATTATTACTATTATTATTACTATTATTATTATTATTATTATTATTATTATTATTATTATTATTATTATTATTATTATTTTTAATTTTATCATTATTATTATTATTATTATTAATATTATTATTTTTATTATTTTTATTAATTTTATCATTATTATTATTATTATTATTATTATTATTATTATTAATATTATTATTATTATTATTAATATTATTATTTTTATTATTTTTATTAATTTTATCATTATTATTATTATAATTATTTATATTATTATTATTTTTATTAATTTTATCATTATTATTATTATTAATATTATTATCATTATTATTACTATTATTATTATTATTATTATTATTATTATTATTATTATTATTATTATTATTATTATTAATTTTATTTGTTCTTGAAATGATTAGAAGATGATAAAAAACCAATGGACCAATGGAATGAAGAACTTCGAGCCGTGATTAAGAAAGTATGGAAAAGAACAAGTCCACAGCTTTTAGACCAAATTATACCACCAAAAGGTTATTTAGTTCTTTTATGAATTTCTAATATTATTTCATTAAACAAATTGATAATTATTTAATTTTCTGTTATTACAAAGTAGTCAATCACTTTTATTACATACTGTAAATCATTTAAGAGATATTTACACATACTTTGTCTGTAATCTTGGCATTTTAACAAATTTCATTACAGACAGTGATACGGTGACGGTCGGTAAATTTTATGCCACATTTCTCATCCAGAACTGGTTCCGAGATTGGCAACGTAGGAAAATGATACAAAAGGATATTCGGTATATTCCCCAAATAACGGCAAGATAAATTTTCAATTTCAATATAAATAACTAACATTATTTAGGCTGGTGATCGCTCTATGCAAGGCCAGCCGCTAATTCTTGGTCTCCCTCGACGCACATCGTCGGAACTCATCGGGGATGAATTTAAAGCTAGAAAAAAAGGAACACAAAACGATGAAAAAGAAACTAAAGTAAAAAAGCTAACTTGCCAATAAGTGTATATTTACGGCAAACAAATTTAGAAAGATTTTAGTCTTTCCACAAAGCGATTAATAACTCCGCCAAGTAACCAAGCCATTAGCAATCCGGTTTTGCAAAGCAGTTTACCGAATGGCGGTATTCAATTTCAAAACCTTGCACAAAAATCGGACTCCAAACCCAATGATAATAAATCCACTGGAAGGTATTTCATTTAATTTATATTAATAAATAATTAATTTATAAATTTTAAATTGAATTAAATCACTTCCCTATCACATCGGATTGGCAATTGAAAAACTGGATATGAAAATCCCTTGTACACCCTATCCTTCCTCAGTGTAAATAAATGTTAGGGGCATTTCAATTTTATCAGACCGTCATTCTAGGCAACGAAATACTCTCAAAACGGTAAAAACAATTCCTGAAAAATAAGCATTATAGAAAATGCTTTTAAATCACAGCTTGTAACCGATTTAACATCTGGTTCAGAAATCACTGGATCATTGAGACAAGTAATCCGGCGTTGGTATTGCATATTGTAAATTTGAGTCATTTGAAGAAGACTAGTGAGAATTACCATTTGCGGGTAACTGATACGACACGTGATAGTGATAGTAGTAATGTTTGTATGAAATAGTTAATTGACAAGTGTAGCTAAAAATATTGTTACTTTTATTTATTTCTTCTTTTTATATTAGCTTGATATTTATATAAGGTTTTATTTCTGATCAGATTAAATATTACTGTGTAAGTGGTTGTTAGAAAAACATTTTTAGAAATTGCAAAAGTGACTTTTATAGAATATATTTTTCTGTCCGGCTTACTTGTCCGTCATGTAATTACTCCTAATAAATATATTTGAAAAAGTTTAGGTATAGGAAAATGAATTTTGCGGAAAATATTGATTTTTGTGCAAAATAAACATAAAATTAGCGTGTAATTGTTTTTTTTTGAGAAGTTTGTGTAAAATTGACCTATTTAACTTTACTTTCAGTTCATTCAATTTTAAATGACTTGGCAATGTTTAGAAAGCTTAATTCCTTTGGTTTTAGGAAATATTCTTTGATTTTGGACAGTTTTATTTTTGGGAAATTATTTATTATTATAGTTATTTTTATCGTTTGGTTTTTAACAAGGAAATCTCGTATGAGATTCATTTCGGCTGAAGGAATTAGCAAATCTTTCATGTTTAAGACGAAGCATCTGTTAGCGACTAAAGGTTTATGTCTTACCTATTTGATTTATTGCATCTTTTGTCTTTCTCATTATTGATCTCTTTCAACTTCTTTTATCTTCATGGTTTTTCATCTGAAATTAAAACAATACTCTCAAATTTAATCTATGAAAATTTATTTAAAACCAGATTCCAATTTACATTTTTAAACCGCAGCTTTTCCTCCACCTCGTTAAATAACCAAATTCTTTTACATAAAAAAATCTTCAATAAATCAATTAATTAATTAATTAAGCTCTTTTAATCATTTAAAATCTAATTGTCATAATTTTTTTATTACAACCTTTTTTTATTTAAAACATTTTAATTATTCATCTTTTATCATTGTTTTTTTACTCATCTTGTATTGATAAGCAAGCATATAGAAGAGTGAGCTTTATTTAACGATTCATCTGTTATTTTGTTGAGATAATCTTTCGGTTTTTCTTATCGACAAAATTCAAAACTTTCATTTGGTTCCAAATGGCCAAGAATTCACGTCAATTGGTTGACTGCCACTTTTTTGTATTTTATTTTTTTCATACCTCAAGTCAGGTAAGCTAGGTTTATGAGACCCCCAGTACCCGTGCCATAATCATTAGTCAACTGTTTTTAATTTAATCATTTTTCATCATAACCGTCTCAAACCATTTAAATAAATTGTTTAAACGAACGCGTTATTAGTGATCTATTTAATTTTTAATTTGCCATGCATTTTGCACGAATGACTTGTATTGCATGATTTAATTTTAATTTGTTTGCGAATGCTTCACAGTAGGTTAAAAGCTGATTCTCCAACTTTCACCGACGACAAATCTGAGATCTTTGATTACTTCATCCGTGTGCCAACTGCAGATTCGTTGTATCATAATTCAAGGCCTTCTCAAGTATCTACCAATAGCATATCACTTTATGATGGTAGACGAATCGGCCAAAGAGTTGTCGGGTCTACCTCAAACAGAAATAATAGCCAAGGACCATCACTGGCCAGTACACATTTGGAAATTTCCAGAGAACCAATATCTGACATTGAAAGCAATTCACCCGAAGGAGAACCTTCACCATCTGACTCATATTCTCACAACCGATTCAGAAAATTAAGCTCAATTGGAGAACGAATCAGCAGTTTTTGGACACGCTTGAATACGCATGCTCCTTCGTTAGACGCATCGAATTGCAATTTTAATAATAACCAGTATTCCGTCAGCCATCAATTAGAGTAAGTCATGAATGATGATAAAGGGGCGCCTGCTTTAAATGCTACTTTAATTTTATAATATTTACTAACAATTTCCTAAATATTTTATTTTATATTTAAATATGTTTTCGAATTTCAATTTATTTTGATTAAAATTTTTAAACATTTTATTTATTTTAAAAATTATTTATTTTCATATTCTATCATTTATTATAATATACACTTTGTTTAAATGGTCATCTTTATGGTTTCAATAAATGAATTTTTTTAAATATTTTGATACAGTTACAGTAATTTATGGATATACTAAAATGCTGTTTGCCTGAAATTATTTTTATTATAACCAGATTTGATTTGCAAATGTTTATGTAGTGAATGGCAATTGCCACATTTTACAATATCCAATTTTTTATATTATACAAATTTACTTTCGGAAATTCTGTAATTTGAAAATAATTTATAAAGCAGCCTTTGAGCGCGATATTACAATTATGATATGATCAGAATGATATTGCAGTTTTTTGAATGTCTAAATTTTTGTTTTAATATTCAGATGAATGTTCACTGAAGGTTATAGGTGAAATAAGCATTTTTGATTACATTTATGAATAATGAGTTATATATAGTTTATTTATTTTCTCGTAATATAAATATTACGGATTAATTTGTGACCGGGAAGGCATAGTGGAATAGTTCCAATTATTACATCTACAAATTCGTTGTGATTACGTAAGCGGTGAAATACTTGCTCTTCCGTCAATAAATATATAGGAACCAAAACCTCAGACAAAGCTTGCATTGCTATTAATGAAGGGACTTTTATAAAGGATAAAATTATTAAATTCTATTTCATTACACCATAATTACTAGAGACTGTTATGTAATCATGATTATGAAACATGAGGCTTGATTCATCAAATGGTAATACATGCACCGTCCTCTCGCGCGCACACACGTGTGATTAATTATTAAACACTTACACGATTCAACATTTCTAAATAAATTTCCTTTATTGCTAAAAATGAATTATATGAACTCATAGTAAAGTCAATTTATGCGTTAAAACTGAGGGTGTCCAGTGCGGGCCATATCACCCCTGGGAATGTGTTTTAGGTACTTTTTTATAAATCTTTATTTTATAACTTTATTTACTATAAACTTTCATTTTATTTCAAGAGGTAAGTTTTTTTGTTTTAGTTATACTTATTCACTACTTAGGCTGATTCGTTTTGATTTTTTTTGAAATTCTTACCGTTTATTTGTCATTTATTGAATTACTAAATGCGCCAGCTATAAAAGTGGCAAAGAATAAAGAATAAATTTTTTTCTTCTCTTCAAACCTTCTTTTTTAGGTAAGAGGTCACTAATAAAGTTAAATTAATGTAAATATCGAAATAGAAGAGCGGATCTTAAAATAGATTGAAAACTCTTGATTTATATGTTTTACTTCTGATTGAATGCATGAAGCAATATATTTGCTAGCCTTTCCTGGACAGCTGATTTCAAATAATGGCCGAAGCGCAAGTTCTGCTACCTAAATATAGAATTTGGTGTTTTGGTTGTTTGAATCTGCTCTGAAGTCATTTTATATTTATAAATAAAAATGTGTTTAGAAATGAATTCTTAATTCGGCGTTTAAATCTTTATAATGTTAATTTCAATTATTTTTTTAGGTAATAATTTTATTTCATCTTAAAAATAATTGTAATATAATTATACTCTACATTGTATTCAATAGTGCTCACCGAGGGGCCCACTTCCAATATATTGTTCGTTGAGAAATTAAGGAATTTTTGGGGGAATTTTTATTTAGCACATTTTGACGTGTATTATTGTTTGGGTATAGGATTTCATTCTATTGTCTATCAGTCTTATCACTGTATTCAACGCTTTTCTACTAAAGAAAGAGATATATAAATATTTATTTAGACCTCACTCAGAAAGAATAGATTTCAAATATGGAGATCTTGTGGGAGATGATCCCCATGCCAATACAGGGATCATGAGTATGTTACCAAGGGCAGTGAGGATTTCAACAACGAGCATGGGAATGTCAGCTAACCATGAAATTAAAACTCCAATAGTATTCATGCAGAATCAAGTTTATATATTTTGATAATAGTTTATTTATAAATAAACTTTATATTTTGTTCCAGGCTTTAGCGATGGCCGGAATGCCAATTAAACCGGAAACCGCAAACAATTATCGCAAATCATATCCTGTTGAAGATATTGGGAATGAACATTCACGTAATTATTTAGGAAGTCCGCTTTCATATTCAGAGGATGAAGTCAAGATGGCGAGAGAAATGTTCGCAGCCGCTCGGAAAGAGTCCTTAAAACCAAATATTTAATCATTATTAAGTATTGATTTGTAAGTGATTGTTGATTTTTGCTTTCAAGGGCTTCCAGGGATCACCTTTACTCTTAGGTTTCCAAAGACACTTTTTTTCAGCGTCTTTGTTAACTAGCATTGTTGTTGTGAATCTAATAAAATATTTCCTTCTAGATAATAATTAATTACAATTGGTTTTGTAGGTTTTTTATGACCGGGAGAGATTTTATTTCCTGGAAACTATTTTACCAGATGAACGCGTACCGAATTCCGTTGAGGTTGCCCACCTATCTATATCACGGATATGTTGAGGTTCGACAAAATATTTAATTGAAATTAAATTAGCGGGGTATCAATGGGGTAGCCAAACCAAACAATGCTTTTAGGCCTCCTCATAGGCACATTTAAATTGATTGCTGTAACCAAATGTTATAATGATAAAGGAAAATGGCAAAACTGGTCATTCACAACTGGGTTATTTAGCCAGCTCTTCTAGCAATAGAATATAATTATAATGCGGAAGCTTGAAAAAATGAATATTTTTACCAAATTTTCTAAACGCTAGAAAGAAACTATAAAATATATTTTATCATAAAAATAAATAATGAAATATTTTCTGGGTTTAAAAGCATAAAAATCTATTTTAAATTATATTGAATTCTTATACAAACATTTCTTTATATTTATTAAAACTTGTTCAAATCATTTCCTAACGCATTTCATTCGTTCAAAATGTTCAACTGCCAAATGGGATTCGAATTCAATTTTTCTTGCGTGTTTTTTTATTTGTTTGTTAATTAAAATTGAATTACTTTTTTTTATCTCAGAATTTATTAAAAAAATTTAATTTTTAAATTATAAATTTTTAAGAGCATTGACAAATAAAAACATTGACAAAATTGTACCGAGTTCAGAGAAAAAATTACATTTTTATATTTGGTTGACATGGTAATTGGTGTTTATATTTTATGGAAAGGACATCGTTCTGAAATCCTCCTTAAGGATAACATTTATCATCTAATATCACGGCACCGGAAGAAAGCTGTATGGGAAATTCATGTTAAATATAAAATTTACTTGATAATTAGTCTAAAAAATTGAAGACAAATAAAATTGAAAATAAAAATGAGAAGGTTTTGATGATAGTAAAATTACTTAATTGGAATTGTATTTAATAATCAAATGATTTAACACAGAATTTCTAAATAGAAACTCTTATAAGAAGATAATTTATTTAGTCATTTTCAGGTAATACTTTTGTGATTAGAAAGAAAATACATTAAAGCACGATTAGTTAAAATTTGTGTGCTAATTTATCAGTTGATGAGTGCAGATATAGCCGGATTTATTTTCCATGTCACTAAAAAGTATGAGTGCATTTATCCGGCAGTGTACACAATTATCAGCTTATAGCAGATTAGATATGTAAATGATGAATTTTTCTATCCAAATTTAAAGTTCAATCCGACGAGTATTGTTCCAAAGTCGAAAATTATCATTTTTATTTTTAGTAAAATATGAAACTGCTAGCAGAGGCTTTTTATATAATTTATTAATTATTTGATTTGTTTATATTTAAAAATTTTTTAAAAAAATTGTATTAATATGATTTTTTTTAATTAATGTTTTATATGTAATTTCAGCATGCTCAAATCTTCGAACTGCTGATTTTTTTTATTTTTACTTCCCTGAACTTGATATTTGATTGCCACTGGGTTATAGTCAGTCCTAGTTAGTATTGGTATGTTTTCTGTACAATCCTGACAGTTGAAATGCCAAGGAATCCAGATTTGTGTCCGGTATAGAAATGCCTCAAATCCATTTGATCTTTTCTTTGTATTTCGTTGATATAAATAATTTACATGTTTTAGTGCCTTTAACTGATTGAGATTTGTTTTCAGAAATATAATGACAATAATAACTATTATTATAATGAATTTACAGAATCTATTATTGCTATAATATATTTATTCGAATCTTTCTTTCTGATTATTTGTTATTTTAAGCTGTCTAATGTTTTGCATTTTGTTTTAAATATCAAAATATCAATTGAAACAAAGATTATGAAATGTTTTTTCCAGCAATAATTTTAAAACAATTAAAATTTTATTGCGAAATTTATTAGAATTTATTGAAGAATTTCAAGCTGAGGAGCGTATAAACTGGATGATGAATTTAATATGAATGGTTTACACCGGCGGTTGCTAAACTGTGGTGCACGGACCCCTGGTGGCACCCGAACAGGTGATAGGTCGTTCAAGAAAACATTTTTAAATTCTTTAATTTAAATGTTTTTTTATTTTTCAATTTAACATTTAATTGAATTTTTATTGATTTAAAAAGAGTAATAAAATTTAATTTTTAATTAACTAATTTAATTCACATTAACAGATATTTTCAAAATTTCAAGCAAACATTTGTTTTGTGTTAGAATTGTTGTATCAAGTCTGCTGTGAAGTTCATCTTCCATTTGTAAAGAAAGAAATGTGATTCTGAAGATATTGAAGTTTATTTAGGACCTAAAAATTATGATGATGTCAATTGCAATGAAAAAAAGAAAAAAAAGCTACTACGACGAAAAGGTAGAATGAGGACTATTTATCATTAGGATTCCTTGTGTGTGAAGACCAAACCATGAAAGTTGGCAAATTGTGTTGGTATTTGTGCTGATGGTGCTTGGGCAATGACAGGAAGACATAGAGGTGTCATCACAAAGATTCAAGAAGTGGCATCTGAAGCAAAACTCACACATTGCAGTGTACATTGTGAAGCATTAGCTGCCAAATTAATGCCCAGGAATTCAAAAACTGTTTGAGTATATTTAAACTGTCCGTCGATGGTGGACTCCAAAATGAATTCAAAGAAAAGTTAAGCGATTTTTGGCTAAAAAGAATAAATGAATATGCCTAAAAAAGCTTGGAAATTTGTGATGCCTTTCAATGCATCATTGAAATATCATATTTTAGATTTTGACTCTTTTTCGCTCATGCATGCTATTCTTTGAAGTCGTCAAGGCACCTCTTTTCAAAACTCATTTCCATCCTTGGAACACATTATGTATTTATTCCTAAGTGAGCACTCATATGTATTATGTCCTCTTACGCCACTGCAAAACAATCACTTACTGTTAGATTTAGAACCGATGAATATGGCAGTCTTCTATCTTCGTTAAATATTCTTTTTGCATTCTTTCTTATGGAAGATGTTAGTAATTTTTCTTCTGAGACACTTCAAATTCTCTCGTTTTTTAAGAATTATTCTCTTAGTAAATATTCTGATCTTCCACAGTGGTATTCTGTCTGCTTTATTGATTTTCGTATAAGGTATTCGTGTCTTCTTGATTAATGGAATTTATTGGCTCTTCTGAAAGTCTTCTGAGTAATGCTGTAGGTCTGGCATATTGTATTTTCTGCCGCGCTTTCAACTTTCCCCTATAAGTCACATTTGCATATGTTCTTTAACCGATTGGTTATTATTAAATTATGTTTTATTACTTCCAATTTTAATAATCTGAAAGGTTTTCAACAGTGCTTTTGTTTTTACAATTTTTGTTTCTGATTTTGCATTCTTTATTTGCGATGAGGTCTTGGATAATGTTTTCTGAACTTCCCCTGAATTCAGATCCTTTGTTAGAACTTTCTGTAAGTGAATTTTCAATGATGTTAACTGCTCGTTCTCTTCTTATTCCAAAGCTGTCAATTTTGTAATCTTCTTACTCATTGATTTCTTAATTATGAATGGATTGAAGAACCAGTCTCTGATTTTTCCTTTCAATATCTTAGCTTTCACATATCTAAAGGCTTTGTTTATCTCCTATTTTCTGAGCCATTCTTTTGCTTCTTTTGTTCCTTGTTCATCGTATCTTCGGATGTTTAGTGTGAGCATATCCTGCTATGATTTTGGTAGAAAGAAAAAACATATGGAATTTATTTTTCTTGAAGACTCGACGAAGAAGCTAGAATTACGGTTAAGGTTTTATTTATTTTATTATCATTTTTATTAATTTTTTTTATCATTAATTTTAATGTTTCGATGACTAAGATCGACCATAGGAATAGAACTTAAGTTTGGATGTTACAGATATTTAGGCACTCCACACCTCATGTCATAATCTTTAATGTTGTGCTTCCTTAACAGGAATGTATGTAATTTTTTTCAAAGTTTTTGGAAAATTAAAGGATTGTTATTTTCCACCAAGTTTGTTTAGCTCTAAATCTATGTAAAAAGTGTTGTTTTTATTTTTGACATGTTAACAAAATCACTTTTATTGTTCATTAAAAAGTATTTATTTGCATTATTTATTTTCTACATTTATTATCACATCATAACAAAAAAAATCTTTTCTTATAATTTGTTTTTATGGAAATCTATAAAATTCCAAATAGAAATAATCGGTTCACATCGACTAAGTTCCATGAAAGTCTCGTGATTATTATTATTTTTATTAAGATTATTGTTCATGATTGTCTGAATGTTTGATTGATTATTTAGATTGACTGGGTCTTCGAATAAATCTTCTTACAATTACTATTATTATTATTATTATTATTATTATTATTATTATTATTATTATTATTATTATTATTATTATTATTATTATTATTTTTTTTTTTTTATTATTATTATTATTATTATTATTATTATTATTATTATTATTATTATTATTATTATTATTATTATTATTATTATTATTATTATTATTATTATTATTATTATTATTATTATTATTATTATTATTATTATTATTATTATCATTAATGCTAATATGATAATTAATATGATGAAAACGACATGCATGCAAGAAATTAAAATGAATTCTACCATTTAGATCCATTCTATTGACTAGGTGTAGAGGTAGCCGTGAAACGCAATTAAAGAACCCAGTATTCTTCCCCAGTAAAATCCCGACACCGGATCATCAGTAGATTGAGGATGAAAATGGAAAGATTTAAATAATATATACCATAATGAAGAAGGATAAAATGACCACTAAACAGAAAAATGAAATAATTTTTTTAATTGAAATTGTTACAGTAGATTTAAAAAAGGAAGAAAACATTTGAAGCCCAGCAAAATAAAAAGAATCATTCATTGTGAAAGAAAGATCTCAATGACAAAAGTGGAGGTAAATAAAAATTTTAATGATTACTGTTAAAAAAACAGAAATTTTGTATCTTTTTATTCATATTTAAAAGATCATTCAAATTCAAATGTTTTTATTTTATATATTTTTTTTGATTTTACCAATTACATCGAACCAGAAAAATTGTTTTTTTTTATTATTTAGAAATTTTAGGAGGTCACTCCGTCATTTGCCAGACCGTCATGAAGTCCGCACATGAAATCTCAAAGTCATAAAAGGTGATTGGATAAAAAAGAAAAAAAACTAAGTGTAACAGCCGAAAGAAATTATTAGTCCTAATGTGTTTCAGAGAAAATTTGATAAAAATAATTTTAATTGCTTCATTTATTTTCTTGTTCTAAGTAAATATTTTTTATGAGAAAAATGGAATACAAGAAAAGAAATTGGATCAAAATTTCAAAAAAGTAAATAACAGAAAACGGATGAATCGAGTAAAAAATGTCAAGAAAAGCAATAAAAATTGAAAGAAAATGCTCAACTCGGTGGAAATATTCCACAGAATTTTATCTGAAATTTTTCATTATTATGACTGTCCACTTTTCCCCCTAAATAAAATGAATTTTTGTTGTGATTTAGTTGTAAATGTTTGTTGTTAAATTGACTTGAAATAAACGTTTGACATAAAAAATAAAAAATTTTAATGACAAATTAAAGACTCGAGCGTTTTATTAATAATTACAAAAGAAAAAGGAAAATAAACTTGTCACATCGTCTTTGATAGCATCTAAATAACGTTCAAATTAATAACGGGATAATTGGGGACTACCAAAATTGAGATAAATATTAATACAAAAATAAAAGCGATATAATTATATTCCTAATTTATATTAATGAGGAGCTGTTAAAGATGTTAAAACATCAAAATCTCTAAAAACGTAAAATATTTATTTGATTTTCCAATAATTTATCAAATTATGAGTTAAATATGATAAAATTGTGTTTTAAAATCGTTTTAACTTATCTAGTGATAAATAAAAGGACTTAATAATAGAATGAGCACGAATACCTTCTATTGTAGCTCTTGAACCCAAATGTTTGTCAGGGTATTAGTAGTCATGATAATATGGTTCACCTTTTACTGATGACAACCCATTAGAATACATTTCCAACGTCATTTAACTGGTATCTATTTTGCGCATATCTGATCGAATTCCTTTGAAAGTGGTTTTAGGTATCCAGAAAAACCTTAAATGTGCTGGGCACCTGATGGGTAAAAGATATAAGATTTTTGCGGTCACTTTCAAAGGATTCCCACAAGATACGCGCACAAGAGATATAACCATTGGATACCCGTCAAAATGACGTTGGAAATGTATTCCAATGGGTGGTTTCTAGTAAAAGGTGAGCCATACTACCATGACTGCTAATACTCTAGAAAACCTTTGGGTTCAAGAGCTACCATAGAAGGTATTCATGCTCATTTTAACTATAGGTCCCTCTGTTATCAATTCAATTGAAATAATATCGATCCTTTGAAAACAAAATATAATGATAAAACGAGTTAAACAAAAATAGAAAAAAAGAAAATATACACTGTACATACACATGCACCACAAGCAGAAACCAAAAATAAAATAAAACCACCAAATAAACAAATTAAAATATAACAAAATCAATTAAAACATATATTAATAAAATCTATTAACGCATTCAGAGGCAAAAAGAAACATATAAAATAAAATAAACTGCCAAAACCTTGGAAAATAAGGTTTAGAAAAAACATAGGCGTCTACCAAAAAACAAAATTTTAAGGGCTAAAAAGAACATTGTATAAAAATTGAAAAAAATTAATCTGATAACAACAAAAGTAATATACCAAAAAATAAGGAAAAATACACAAAAAATTATAAAAATATTTTGAAATTAATAAAAATAATAAAAAGCCCTAAAAATGGCGAAAAATCGCCTATTGGTCGCACACATGCATGATACTCTATATAAACAGCTACCAAATTCATTATTTTCAACTTAACTTAATTAATTCTACTTGAACTTAACTGTTAGTTATTTTAAAACCTATCATTGTGAAATTTACTCTCGAAGTAAGGATTGTAATTTTTGTTTTCTCTTTGTAGTTGTTATGTTAATTTAATTTACAAGTTAGATAAACTATTTAAATCGTTATAAATTGTTTTTAAATGTTCATTAATATGTTTTTTAACTAACTATATGAATAGGTCCCGACAAATATTTATATTTACGTATGGAAATTGCCCTCAAGAGGGTAGGTCGGTGATCCGGCTAACAAGTTAGCTTTCGTTAGTTATGGTTACTGGCCGTGCACTCTTGAAAACTCGGTGTTCGCGGTGAGGCCTGGTCGTGAGACGCAGGACTTTACCTACAGGGCACCGTTTTACCAACAGCTGATGGAAACGTCGGTCGAGACGAGCAGAAATTAAAATTACGGGAAGGGCGTTATTAGTTAAAGGAATTAAGGGTAATCGCTGGTCGATCACTAAGTGGAATTTTTTATAAAGCTCTCTTCAAAGTTATAATACGACTGGTTAGCTAGAGATAGAAAGAAAGTGGTCAAATGCCTTGTTGTAAATTTGAACGCAGGAAGGCATCAGCGAAAGAGTGCGATATAAGAAATCACTGGATAGCACGCATACTAGGAAATAGGTACATAAAATTCACCATAAATAGAGACAGTGAGAGACCAATCAACCTATAAGGAACCTAACTAACAATATGACCCAACAAACCTAAATAATGCCAGTAGACAAGAACCGGCAGAACGGAGTAAATCGCACATGGAGCTCTGATGACAATTGTTGAGTCATAAAATAGCCTACCTTGCATAAAGTAAATCGAAAAGTTTGAACCGACCCCGGGTAGAATAGGTATAATAGTACTGATGAGAAGGTAGGAAACATCGAACTTTAACATTATTGAAAGTCGTAGAGAAACTTCTAACATTAATTCGTTAGTCTATTTTCGCTTGACGGGGAATAATAATTTTCGAAAATGATTTTTACCTTTTATCCCTGTAACGTTCGACGAGTTAAACTTCGATCAAGGGCCTCGTAATGACCAGCTAAGAGAGTTACAGTCAACTAGTCCAACCGACATTAAATTAGATTTAATATGATCTATAGAATCCCGATCGAAATGAAGTAACCATTAGTTTAATTTCTATATTGTTGTAGGCCAATTCACCGATTACCCCCTACCTGCTAAAATTATCAAATAATATAACTAAATCAGATAATTTGTCAATTTACGAGAACCAATTACCACAACAAAATCGGAATACTAACGAAATCTACCACTTTAAAATTGATCTTTGACTTAAAATAAATCTTTTGTAGGAAATTTTTCTTGCTTGAATTGTATTACTACAAATCTCGTTCATTCGTCAATCCGTTCAAACTCCACGATATTTCTGATATCCAAGGCCGATCACATTTGGAATTAACTACTTCATTGTTTGTGAAAATTTCAAAATAATTCTCTATCCGCTCATTTTTCTAATATCATCTATCAATGGCTTCGTTTAAAAATTTGCCAAAAATCCCCAGAATCACTCCCGCTCCCTCCGAAGTGGCAATAATTCAGAAAATCGAGAAACTGGAACAAGAAAATGCTATCCTCAAAGACAAGTACAATAAAATGAAGGGCACTTGGTGTTCGCCCGAAGCCACCAAGGAGCTTTACCAGAAAATCACGCGGCTCTCTCGTGCCCTTGACGACTTTCTCATTGAAACCCGGAGCCAGTGGATAACGATATCCGAGCAGAGCGCTGCGCTCCGGCAAATTTTTACAGAACGGGAACTATAAGCTCGTCTGCCGAGCAGAAGATTAACACAAGACTTGGACATAATCCCTGCTCACCATCTACCATCTCAAGCAGGAGACCAAATGTCCGGCCAAAATAATGCTATGCTCCTAGTAGAAAATACACCGGGAAATCGACGACATAAGCCCAACCGGAACCGTCGCCGGAGACAGAGACGCAGGTCTGAAAATGCCCTAATACAGGCAAACCTACAAAACGATGAACCTTCAGAGGCAACAGAATATCGAGTCACGTCTTATGAGGAAAATAATCTTCGCACTTCCGACGTAGAGATATTATACTATTATACGCGCTGGTGCAACCCCTCTTTTCGCACCCCGCTCCAACCCAAATTACAGTCAGCACGTCGGGCAGTGAGTCCCCCGTGCACATCAACATAGCCACTGTGTCAAACGAAATGATGGAAGAAACTTACCCGACAAGTGGACGCTCATCACTGCGCATTATTTCAGTAATTGAGCCAACGACTGCACAAGAGCGAGGATCCAGACAATCAGCGACAAATCCGCCATCTAGATGTCTTAAGCGGCGATGTCTGTCCGTAGACATCGACGGGGACGAATAGTCAGTCCTCTCTGTTGGATTATGAGATTTTGCCAATTCTCTGTCGTTTTACATTGTAACATCTCACAAACTTTTGTTGTTTTTCTTCAGTTTAAAAATAAAATGTACTGTCTATTAATTTATTGAATAAATTAAATATTTGTAAATTCCCAATTTGATATGATTGTAGGGTAAGAGTTTGTTAAATGTTAATAGTAGAATTAATTAAATTAATATATCAATTTTCTTTTCGTAGTAAATAACTATCAATTAAAATACTGGTTTAATTGCGCTATAACACTATAATCTGTAATTTAGATTTATAAGTTGATAAGTAACATTAACATTCGATACCTTCCCAGTCTAGTTCATGACTTAAACTTAAGGAACCAGGTATATTTCGGAATCAAGGGATCATAGAATAACGCGTAAGACCTTCTAGTGGCCGCTTTGAACCTGAATCGAAGGTTATTCGAGGAGTAATATTGTCAACAGTGCTCACCTTCTGGAATAGCGTTCGGCTATCGTACACATTACCAACATGGACTAACCCATGGGTGTATGATGGTGATCCGTAAATTGTGTGGTGTGCGAGGGAAATTGAACCCTAGAAATGGAGAGGTGTGTGGATTTTGGTAAAAGTTGATAACCAGTAGTAATAAAGTTTCCCAGTACACCAACACTAGCAATTTTTCTTTTAGTAAAAATATAAAAGCAAAAAATATTTTGTTTTTTTTTATTGATCATTTATATAAAAGTTTGTTTATGGAACATTTATTAATAGATTCTTTTATTGGAAATTTCTTTCACTTTCTTCGTTCTCGTCAGATAATTGCCCGACTTCCCTTCTTTATTGTCTCATACTCCAGCGAATGAACATTAATAATAATAATTAATATTGAATAAAATTTTAAAAAATATTAAAATTAAAATTATGTAGTATAACAATTCCTTTTGACTCCTAAAGCAATTAGCTGATGATATTAAATTAGTATTAAATAAGCATAAGACAAAAATTAAAATTAAACATTTATACAATATAATAATTTCTTTTGAGTTCTAGAGTAAACAGCTGAATATTAATAATGATAATAAACATAAGTCAAAAATTAAAATTTAACATTTATGTAATATAATAATTTCTTTGAGTTCTAAAGCAAACTCTCTTTCCTCGTAAGCTTGAAAATCACCTACAATAGAAAAACATATTATCTCCGTATTTTCAAGATTTTTAATTTTATTATTATATTTATTGAAATCAGAATAACCTACTTGCATTTTTTGTTTACTTATTTTATCTTTCTTTCCTTTACTTTTCTTCCCTTTCATAATGGATACCAAATCTTTAAGAATGAATTTTCTTCTCTCAAACATTTACTAGTCAATTATTATATGAAAAATAATTGGCATAATCTTCTTTCTGATTTTTTTCTAGTCTGTTTATTCTTGAATTTGTATCATAGTTAATCCTCTTCCATGATCAGCCACACTCCACTGAGGGTCTGGCGTTGGGATTCTTGGAGATGAGATCTGACCCGGCGAACTACCATTCACTATGGGTACCTCCCACACCGAAGTACTAGCTTTAAGCTAGTGAGTCAAATTCTTCATTTTATTTTCTTGCATGCATGCAGTTGATAATTCAATGGTGAAAAATTGGTATGATAACAATTAATAATAATAATAATAATAATAATAATAATAATAATAATAATAATAATAATAATAATAATAATAATAATAATAATAATAATAATAATAATAATAATGTAATCAGAAATTTATATACAATAATAGTCAAAAACGATAATTAAAATAATGAATAAATGGTCAAAAGTAATATAGGGTGAGTTGATGATTGTACGTTATTAGTCATAATAGAGATTAGATTATGGAAGCGAAGCTTCCCTGGGACTTGGTCGATGCGAGGGCAATTATTCTGAATTATCTTTCGTTAATATTACTTCTGATTTAATAAACTGATCGAAATTCAACAAGTTAAAAATAATCATATAATTCAAAAACAATTCTTAAAAAAAAATAAAACATGTTGGTACATATAACTTATTTAACAAAAATAGACGAAAATATAACATCACTTCAACTAATAGTATTCTTAAAATTTCCTTAGGTCCAATATATTAATAATAATAACATTAATAATATAAAAATTAACAAAAGCCCTCCCTTACTTTAATATTCTTATAAAGGTTCTCCTAAAGTTCAATAAGAATTTTTTTGAAAATAACCATATAATTAGGTTGATCTGGCATCGACTTATATAGGGGGTTTTACACGCATGTTTTTTGATGTGATAAAACAAAACGCCTACACGTTTTTACCATATTTCATCACTTTTTCTCTAGTTGTCAGGCTTTCATGATTCTTTTTTGTTAAAGTTTCGAATTACATTTTAAGTTTTATTCTCGTATTTATTTTCGAGAATATAAGCGTTTTCTATGAATTTGGAGTCAATTTGATGAAATAGGTTAATTTTGCTGAAATTTAATGTTTTTTGATTCTTTTAAATTTTTTTATTTATTTTTTTACATATTTTTTGTATTTTTCTACTTTTTTTTCTACTTTTTTATATTATTTAATGTAAGGTGTGCTATATTTGATGATTTTTTGTCCATTTGCTGTTTGCGCGCCCTGATTTTATCGGATGTCGTGCCGGATAAACAACAATTCAAAAATATTTATTTTTGCCCAACAAATGAAACCTGAGTCGTGTTTGGCCAGTACAAGGTTTTGTTTAAATGGATTGGAAATAGCACGCAAACACAATATGCAAAATTCAAAATCGAACCCATGAACATCAAATAACCACCTCAAAATACGAGAAAACACATAATTAAAAATATAAAGTGGAAAAACATAAAAGTAAATTAAATTATTAACAAATGCACCAAGATCTGCACGAATTGACATAGAAATAGCATAATAACAAAAAATTTGACCAAAATTGACAATTTACGGAAAAAGAAAGAGTTCATGAATAAATTGAATAAAAATAAAATAATTTTATTCAGAAATGATTAAAATTAAAAGTTAATGGGTAAATTGTCAAATAAATCGAGAAAATAATAAAAATTAGAAATAAGTTAGACAAATAATATCAAGGTCAAATTTTGTTTTATCGCATGAAAATTAACACGCAAGGTTAGAGTCACAGAACATGTATATATACCAATCCATTTTCACATAATTTTAATGCTTTTTCACTCAGTGAATAATTTCTTTCCAACAGAATTCTTTAACTGACGGGAAACAACTCTCGGCAACTATTTCCACATCACGAACCTCTACTGGCTCGTGCATGTGGGAATCCTTTGTCGTATGGTTTTTGAATGCTTGAATCGAGTCAATGGTCAAACTATGATTTAATTGAAATGAACCAATATATGTATTCGAAAAATGAATTTGTTTAATGCGTCGAAATTCTTCTGGCCCACAGCCAACATACAAGACAGTAAAATCAAACACAACTAGTTACACTGTGTAAGTGCAGTTTCTCCGCCTACAGTGTGTGCCCGTGAGAGTTCTGTCGTGCGTAACGACGGTCTCGAACGTAAATATTCTATTATAGGGGCGGTAGGAAGATCGAGAACTAGTCTTTTGACTGGCTCTCTTTCACCCATCTCCCGAAAAATCGACCTAAACTTTCAAGTTACAAATCGGCTAAAATGATAACACCGAGTAGTCCAGTGGGCACTCGTAAAATCTAATATAAACACAAGAACCTTAGGACTAAATTGAGGCTCGGGAAGTGGGGACTCGATATCGATGTAATGTAAAGAAATTAATTTTCAAAAAACGATTAATAATTAAAATGTCATTTAATTAATCGAAAGTAACGAAATTCATGAGTAAAATATCGAAAGTGGTGTAAAGAAATTAAATTTCATTAAATGATTGATAACTAAATTGTCGATAATTGAGCAAAAGTAACTAGATTCAGGATTAAAATATCGATGTGATATAGAGCAATTAAATTTGGTAAAATGGTTAATAATTAAAGTATCATTAATTGATAAAAAGATAACTAAATTACTGACTAAATCCAATGTTATAACCTGATTAAGAATTAAATTGCGGTTAATTGATTAAAAAGATAAATTAATGATTAAATCAATTTTCGTAAAATGATTAATAATTAAACTGTCGCTACTAGATAAAAGGTAACTAAAATAATGATTAAAAGACCGAAACTGACATAAACGTATTAAATACCATAATAGGATTAATAATAAAAAGGTAGTGCATTAATAATAGTAAACATCATAATGCAATCCATGATTAAATAATAAAAAGGATTAGTTGTCATAAATGAGTTAGGAACAAGCGGACATCATAGACCAATGGATGGAATCTAATACCGTGAACTGGTAATAAATAGTAAGATACCATAAAATGATAAAAAGTTATAGGTAAAAACTTCCGACTAAATTGGCGAAAAATAATTAAACATCATAAACAGCAACGAAAACATTAGATTGTATTAAAATCCAAAATTTGAATATCATCGCATTACCAGCAGATTCTTCGCCAAACTGCAGACATCGAGTAACATCGGATAGTGACCTTCTCATGGCAAGCATGTATAGTTAGATATTCCAGTCAGACACCTCATTCGAAGTAGTCGGAACCTGAAGTAGATAGGACTCGTTTTTAATTATCTGACAGCGAATAAGGAAAATAATTCGGAGATAAAGCAGCTTAGAAATCCATTCTCTGAGTTAACAGTAAAATTGACAATATAGCAACCCATTGAATCAACGAAGAACAATCGAGTGATCGCAATGACGATATAAGCATGCAAATTATAGACAGATCATAGTCTGAGTTCTTGACATGATAAGCAGAATTAATCATGAGTATGAATGATGAATCAATGACGCGACCAAATAACAAGTACTAGATCATGATTTTAATGAGATCTATGTCATTGAGGGCAAACTTCAACGTTGAATAAACAACTGTCATAAATGACAATCCATTTACCGACCAACGAATTTATACAAGGCCACAATGATATTTGAGATCATTGACATCAAAAATAACTTCAATAGAGATAAATTGAATTGTTCAAAAATCACTGACCGATTGTAAATAAAGAAAAAATAATTTTTTCTTTATTTTTCTCGCATCAGTCACGTCACCGTAAACATAGACTTACGACTATAAAAGCAATAACAAAATCTTAAGATCTATAATAAATAATCACGATGAACTCTCGATTAACGAACGCCGAACACGGACGTAACTTCAATAAACGAGCAAGCGAATCCATGCAGGGGCGAACCTCGAACAATAATACTCCCATGCCGAGTGGAGAGGGACAACGAGGTATTTTTCATGGTTTCAATTTTATCATTTACATTAAATTCAACCCCGTAAGAACGCGTAGTTAATATAAATTATCTCACAAATGCTCCACATTTTTCTCATGAATAGGTTTTGCAGCTATGAATTATAATTAAATCTATTGCTTATTTAGATCGCAGAGACCCTCACAGAGGATGGAGCGATGATTCCCGAATAACACTTCAAATCTCGAACGCTTCTGCCGCTCGGTATCGCCAAGCATTATGGGACAATGGACATACCTTGTCCACCTATGGAGGATCAAGCTGGCCTCGACGATCCGAAGACCGAGGAGATGAAGTGAAGTTACTGAGTATCGCCATCAAGCGCGAACCCGGCAGAAATCCAGCCAGAGAAGCCCGCCAGCGAGCCGAATATACGGCAATGAAAATGGAGGAAATGGAACGCAAGTACCATAGGACAGCTGTTCTGGCCAGACAGCGATTAGCCCAGATAAATAGGGACATAGCAAGTATAGTCATCCCGAGCACAGATGGTTTTCCTCCGGAGTATGGAGTCTCCTTCGAGTTGGATGACCCGAGACTGTTACAAATGGCAGCTCCAACCAAGTTAATTCTACCGGAAAAGTTGATACAACCAGTCCTTCGCAGTCGACTTGGATCCCGCCAAACAGGAGACCATACTTATGCCAGTCGTCATCCCCGATGGACCTTTGCTGATAGAAGTCGAAAAAATACTCATACTTACGAACCTAAATGAACTCAAAGATTGATTTGATTAATTTATGTCACATAATAAATGTTAATGTTTTGTTAGTTACTTAATTTTGGTTACAACGAATATAACACTAGAATAAACGAATAACTTGAGTTCTCAGCTATTTCAGTAAATCATAAATTCATGATATAAAAGGTAAATGACGTGAAAAGCGAGTCGCGAATTCCGACTAACTTTAAAAAATCAGATCATCCATACAGACCATTCCGAGATTTATAGAAATAACCTGTTAGCATACCATTTTGACCATAATGATAATTGAAGAAAAGGCAGATAGAATTTGACTAATGTTAATGATGGTAAATACTTAAATATTCTAATTTAGAAATGGAGGCAACAAGAATACTCAACCGAGAACTGAAGGAGCTCAGACGAGAAAACATGCATTTACACCGTCAACTCCTCCAACAAAGTCAAGAAATTCAAAGATTAAAAGCCATTTGGGCAGAGCCGGCAAAAATGAAAGAGATATACCAGCGCCTTACTACAGCACAACAAGGCTGGAAAGATGAAAGGTCGCTGAATCAAGCGCAGTGAACGCAGATCAAAGGCTTGGAGGTCGCCCTGTCAGCGTGCCAGAAGGGTGGTGCGGTGACTTACTCTCTGGTATTCGCTCCTGCACAACTGGCCTATCGCGACCAGGATAAACCCCAATCTTCCAACAAGAAAACTCGTCCACACGCCAGGCCCGGTCGAACCGAAAGATTACGTCGACGCGCCCAAGAAGTGCCCAAATAAAACAGCAAATTCGTGCTTTAATTCAATAAATTTAGTTGATAATAAATAAGTTCATTGTAGTTTATGATGTTGTTATTTACGAATGAATATAGTATACGAGTATAATGATGCGGAAGTAATAAAGGGACCTGAAAGATAAGACGGACACAGGCCTTCTAACGGCAGTACACTGAACCCGACATAGGACAAAACCTTAGCAGTTCTGATATCGAAACTCACCTTTGGAGATCCTGTGACCAATGGTAGCAGTTCCAACGTTGTCTGGCAACGGGTAACCATTGGCGGGTGTAAAAACATTTTGTGTTTAATGGGGTGAAGGTCATCTACACCACTAACCCCGCAGTCGTATTAGGTCCTTTTTCATTATTCTGTCTTTAATGTGTCTTTGATACACATGGAACTCAAAACACGAAATAGAGCTTTTTTGCTATTCTTTAATTATGTTGGCGTACAGGGTAGAATTAATTTTGTTTTAATCTAAGCTCATTCATCCAGACTACTTCCTCGACTACTCTTGCATTTCCTAGGGTATTTCCTTTCTCACCCCGACGCCCCACAATTTAAATCTAACCACTGTATACCCATGGGCAAGCCCATGTTGGTACTGTATACAGCAGCCGAGAGTCCACAAGCAGGTGAGCCCCGTTTCCAAGACTACTCCTTGTGATAATCTTGCTTTCGGGTTCCTGACGGCCGATGGAAGGACTTACGTCTACTTAACTCCTTTAACTTTTTCGATATCCGTGCACACCTTTCCCATCCTTTTATGACGAACCCATGCATACGTCCTGCACATTGTATTCCCCTAGTCGCTTTAATACATAGTAAAATTTTTAGTACAGATTGTAGTGAACCGTACCCTTATCAGACGTTTAGTCACTTATCTATTCGTTATTAATTTAATTTAGCAAAGACCAACTTTAGGTATTTAATTAATGAAATTTAAATATGATGATTTAGAAACTTTAATAAAAATAAAATATTTATAAATAAATATTTAAAATTCAGCTTCTCTAATTTATCTAATTTTCCGACTTTAATTGCCTAAACTACTGAAAATAGGTAAATTTTTCTAACCTAGAAATTTGTTTTAAATCATAAAATATTTTATTTAAATAACATGTGAAAATTTAAATTATTATGTAAATTATCAAAATTTCTATTATATCGGCCGAAATTTTGGGTTTAACACCACCTCATTAACAATTTAAGAAAAATAAACTCCTCCGAGAATGCTTATTTCATCTTTTAATCACAATTGCTTTTTAATCATTAGTATCTCTATAATGGAAACTGAAATTTTATTTTTCTGTTAACTGAGATCTCTTAATTTCGACTTTACTAGTGAAATAAGAACTCTCTCAACCTACTTCATGCATACATAAGGTTCTATCAACATCATAATGCAATCCAACCAAACTTTAGGCATCCATTCCTAATTCGATTAATTAGAAAAATCAGAAATTATTAAGAGAACAAGAATTACGAAAATATACTTTTATTGGATTTATACAAAATTTAACAAAAAGAAATCACAGAAACTATAAATAGTACGTAAATATATAAATAATATTAGGAGAATGGAGTCCGTCCTTCTTTACACTGGGTAGTCATTCGTCGATATCGACGGGGAACTTTCGTTTATTCCGGAGGGGTTGAAATGGTGTAGTTCCAACCTGGGGAACGGTATGACATAATTCCTCTCCGAATTCGTCCATCCAGCAACTCGCGAGAGTCGGCGATCTCTCTTTCGCTGTCGTTGAGGGATTTTCGACGGGTGAGAGATCCAGACATATTTGCATCTCATCAGTTTCCTTTACATGAATTGGCAGCGTATGTTCTGTTGATCTTTTCGGGGTTAGTGTAGAGTCATCTTCTTTCACAAATTCCGGGTGCTGCTCCGCGACGAGTGCGGCGGCTTCTTCCAGAACTTGCGCAGCATTATTCAAGATTGTGAGGCCTTCAGCCCGGCGTCGTTCACGGCGACGACGATTTTTGCTGGGATGGTGCTTCTTGCTGGTCCTGGGCGTCTGAGCTGGACCAGCTTGAGTTGTTTCCGGAAGATGGTTCGCGGGGATCAAATTCAACTTTAATGCCAGATCGCGACCCGCTAGTCGTTTTACTAGTTCGGCTTCCGTAAATGATGCTACCAAGACGGCGCTTTGGTCGTTGATTATGATTCGCTGAGCCCGGTTCTCTGCAATTAAATCCTCTCGGCATCTAGACAGCCGGTGGATTTTATCCTGGAGGATTTTGACCGCTTCTGGAGCGAACCACGTGCCGAGCGTGCGTTCGTGCTCCGCGAACAGTTTGTTATATTGCTGTTGGCATAAGTCATGGCTCAATTGTAATGGCGTGGCATCTGATTTTCGCGATGATTTGGGGATTTTATATCCTGGCTGCATTTTGAGAAAAGGAATTTTTGATTATTGAAGAACGATTGAGAAGAATTTTCAGAAGGATTTTCTTGAGATTTTTCCTGACTAAACGAGGGAGAGTTTCATTCCATTAATGGGTTATATTTATAAATAAATTAAATATAATAATTATAAAATTTAAAATTAATTAATCCGAACATTCCTCAAACATTCTCTGTTACATACATTTCATGGCTTGATATTAATTGTGAAGATGTCCTATTTGGCATTAGAACTAGTAAAACAAAAACATTCGATGCAGAAACGAAAAAATTCTGATGCTCCAGTCATTTGCTGAGTTTATGAAAAAACAATTTTTATTTGGAAATGTTCGATAAGAATACTTCTTACAAAAACAAAGAAAAATAAAGAGAAAAATTCCACTTTTCTGATACATTTAGTTGTTTCTACTGACTTAACCCTAGTCGTCCCTTTTCATATAAAAATTCAACAGGTTTTAAACAAAAATTGCATCCCTACCTAAACATTCATTTGAATGTTTTCCCCCTAGCTGTGTCGATATTCCCGTATTTTAATCCCTACCGCTCCGACCAACATTGCAATGGCCGCCACGGTGAAGTACGACGGCGTCCTACTCCGCGATCAGTGTGACTAGACCTGACCATGCCGGCAGACACCGAAGGGTGGTTGACGACAAGGCAGCACATCAACATCCCTCAAAATCAACTGAGGGAATTGAATCCTGCCAAGCCATCTTCCACAAATTACAGCATGTATAAAATAATATTAAATTAGGGGGACCTGTCGTTGATACTAAAAGTACCTCGACCATCTATGATTAAAATTAAAAACTTAAAACCATAAACATTTCAAAAATTTATTCAATGAAATACAAGCTTACCAAAGTTCAAAATCTTAGATTCAAAATTTTAAGTTTTCAAAAATATTTTTTAAGGTTAAATATTATGACAATGGCTATTGTATTTATACTGTTTTCATGCGTGTGTGCGACCAATCAGCTAATTTCGAATCTTTTTTGGCCATTTTTTCGGGTTTTTTGATGGCTTTTATTTAATTTTATATTTTTCTCTTTTGTTATTTATTTTTCTTAATTTTTTTTGTATTAATTTTATTAAATTTGCATTTTTATTTTTTGCTGATTCTTATTCTGGTCGCCTCCTCCGCCTGTGTATTTTCTAAACCTTATTTTGCAAGGTTTTGGCGGTTTTATATTTTTACTTTATTTTTCTATGTATTTTTCGTGCAAAATTTATTAATTATTTGTTTTAATTAATTATGTTATTTTTTATTTTGTTTTAATTAATGTTTTTATTATATTTTTAATTTCTGTTTGCGGTGCGTGCTTGTGTTATAATAGCCATTCTCATAATTCTCAAACATGAGTTTTCATGGTTGTTTTATTTTGTTTTAATGATGGCTTATAGCCCAACAATTACATCAACCATAACCGATAAAAATAGGGCTTAAAATTGAAGTGCCCAAAAAGCACATTGTAAAACTTAATATTTTTCGGAAATAATTTTTAATATTTGGTTTCGCAAATACTCCAAATAATTTCATTAATTCCAAATTTTTAAATCTAAAATAGTGTTAGTGACTTTGTTAATTAAAAATTTTTTCAATAAAATTGTAAATATAGTTGTTTAAATATGTTAAATGTAAATTGAAAATAATTTGGTTGAATTGAATTGAGATAATCAGAACTATATTTTAATAAAATAAATTTGTTATTTAAATCGAAACAATTAATTTGTGAATTATTCATAACATCATGTCCTGCATAAGTGGAAAGAAAAGTCCCAACGGTTTTGAATATTATGATAATTGCTTTGTTTTATGAATTGTCAACTAGATTATAATTATGTTGGATTGGAAAATGGTAAAATTTATTAATCCCATTTTTTGTGACGTTAATATGCACTTTTTTATTCTTTTTTTCGCAATTTATGCTTTTACAACTGGCGTTTGCTTGCTTGAGCTGTAGCAATGCATTTGTGCTTTGCATTTCACATTGTAATTATTAGTTAACAGTTATTATAAATAGATAAAGAAAGAGAATATGATCCGAATTTCAAGGGGCCTGTTGAACAGAGGTTATTTTTAAGCTATTTGACAATAAAATATTAATCGAAAGAATGTGATATGATATGTTACTTAATTATAAACAAATCTCCCCTAATTGGGTCAGTCAATATAAACAATTAAACATTAATAAATTAATGAAAATAAATTGGTTCGTGAGTTAAATGTTATTTAAAGAAATTCATTTTGTTGAAAAGAAAGAAAAGAGAGAAAATATTTAAACCGATTTAACTCGGCGTTGCCAAGTTGAAAAAGCCAGGAAAATTAAAAAACGATGTTAACAAATAATGCATGTGTAAAGCAGTGTTTCTCAACCTGGGTGCCGTAGGGATATGAAAAGTGTACTGGGAGCTCTGCTAATTTTATAAATAAAAATTTATTAATTTCACATAAAGGTTGATTTTAAAAAAGTCTATTGGCTTAGATTTTGTATCAATTATTTTTGGTAAATATTAAGGACAAGAAAAGGCAAAATCTGAACTCAATTAGAATGAGTTAAGAGTATGTTTGTCAAATATGCAAAATGCATCAAGTTCAAATTTCGCATTAATATATATTATAAAAGATTTAGTTTATTACATATAGAACTTACAAAACTTGTTGTTATTTTTATAGCTGAAATATTATTATAAAAAAAGGTAGGTGCGGTGTATTTTTCAAATTTTCCGTTAGGGTGCCGCTATCTGAAAAAGGCTGAGAACCACTGGTGTAAGGAATTAAAATAAATATTAATTTTATATTAAATTATTATATATCAAAATATACGTGAATATTTGTTGCCAATATTACCATTTATTAAATAGATTATTATCTCCAGAAATAAATTTGATTGATTATTGTGGACAAACAATTTGCTTAAGTAAATATGAATAAATAAATATTGTGATTTATATTTGTTTTATACCCAGCAGTATTAAGGGAACTGTCTTAAATATTTTGTTTAGGGTAGGCGGAAATTTTTGTTATTATATTAGGTAATCCTCTAAGCAATGCTCAAAGTACGTATTGGGTTTTAGTAGGCATTCATAAAAATACTAAGGAAGTCATCTTGAAATTCTCTAATAACAGAAAATCCAGAATCCTTTACCCAATTATTAATTAACATGTCATGCCGAATTCAAATATTTGGACTGGGGCGTTTTGATCCTTCACTGATCAGTGATTTCTATTTCTTTCAACGATTTAAATAACTCTGATACAACAAAACTGGTGCTTGTTTATTAATTCACACTAAAAAGTTTATGTGGTGTGCATTTTATAGGGGGTGCCCCGATTTTGAAGTGTTTTCGTGTAAATATTATTTATTTGTTTATTTTTTAAAATAAAAATTCTAGTTTATATAGCTGTAAAATGCATTTTTTGTTGTTTAAAATAATATTTTAATTTAATACCGGAAAAAAATTACCGGTTTCCGGTATTGCATTCCCTACTGATCATCATTAGCCCTATTAGGCCCCTATGAGCACCAAGTTGCGAATCATTACCGCATGTTAAAGATCCGGTTTCCAATAATATTGAAGCCTGATGGACCAGTGGTAAAAGATAATTAAATTTATGTTTGGATCTCAAAAGTAAAATAGAAAGTAATTTAGAATAATGGCTGTTTTTTGGGCAAGGCAATGTCGTAGGAATGATTTTGAAATTTTGATTGAGCTTTTGCATTTAGTTTATTATAATTAAATATTTTTTAGTTAAATTTAATTGATTTTTATTTTTTTTTAAGTTTAGTGTAGTTTTTTTATAATGACTAATTTAATTTTTATGCGAATTCAGAAAATTTTATTGGTCGTTGAAAAGAATTTCTTTGATACACTTCTCAATTCTCATTGAATAGCACCTAAATTGGCATTTAATAATAAATCAAAAGTAACCTATAATAAATGTGTGTCATTATTAAAGTTTGACAGTAAATGATAATCGAGAACTTAAATAGCATACAACAATATACAAAGGATAGAACAAATTAATGCGAGAAGAAAAATAAATACACGCACATAAATATGTTTCACTGGTGTCAATAATCCCACAGTAGGATATCTTTACACCAAGCGAAGTTGAGATAAATCACCTATAATATATAACAAAAATCAATAAATTTATAGTATATAAACACACCAACTCACCTTGAGGTTGCTTGTAAAATAGTCACTGAGACAAACCCTACACTATAGAAAATCAAAAAATGACAGAGAAATAAAATAATGAACATTAACACAACCCATAATAAAACAGGCATTTAAACTTTTAACATGTAGCCATCAGAAGTTGAAAAAACCCCTATAATAAATTAATTTATAGACATTTTTGAGATATTTTTAGAAAGAAAAATGGCGGAAAAAATTTTTAATTTAAATTTTGAGGTTTTTGCTAGGAAATTTCGAGTAAATGAGGATGTATCTTCATAAGATTTACCATTAAAACTAAAATTAATTTAATTTTTCAGACATTTCTGTCGAAAAAAAAACAAAACCTGAAATCCGAAAAAAAGCATATATTGTAAATTTTATTAATAAGTTTTAAAAAATAATCATAAACTCAATTATTATTTTGTGTACATATTTGAAGATTTTTTTCAAAAGATGTATAAAAAATATAATTATTTAATGCAATTAATAATTTTTATAACTTCAAAAATAATTTAACTCACTTTTTTTTAATAATTTCCAAAAAATAAGTTATCATAAAATAAATCATTTCTTGAATATTTATAATCATTATTAATAATAATATGCATGAGCTTGTAGATCAAAAGTTATAATTATAAGTTTGAATAAAGATTTAATTTCCTTGTAAAATCATAATTCAACTCTTAAAACTTTATAACTTTAAGCTTTAAACTTTAAAAAATAACTTACTTTGCAGCCATTTCAGAAATTGCTGAAATCCCTTGACTTTTCAAAAAAAAATAAATTCCGACAAGTTGATTTATGTATCAATTTGAATTATAGCGGAATTTATCTCAATGGGGCTTGGTGTATTTGTTAATTCATTCCAACTTATTATTGAAGTTTTTATATAAAATTTTAAAATCTTTTAAATCAGTTGTTGCTTTACACATTTTTCTATGCTCAATAATATTACTCACTTCAATCAGTAATTTTCCTGAACCTGCCATCACCTCGCCCGTAGCATAATAAATATGTCAAGGTCAATCACATGCTTGATACCGTATATGGCAAATATTTTGACTTGAGCATAATTTTTAGTTTAAGCAAAATTGACAAAGTAATTATCATTTTACTTGCACATGGTGTCCATATTTTGTATTCTATTTCATATAATCATGTAAATTTTTTCATTTGATATAGAATTTGTCTGACCTCTTGATATTTCTATTAAGGTCGTGTACGGATATTATTTGCGGAATAATTTTCATTGTCTTTATTAGCGGCCTAATATTTATCACTTTTTGGGGTAAGTTTGGGATAGCGTATTTATTAAGTGTAACTTGTTTCCTTTTAGCATATCTATTTGGAGATTTCAACAAACTTGCCCATCCAACTAATTCTGTGGGTGAGCTATGTGGCGTTTCTCCATCTGTTCAGTAAGTTTAGTATTTTTTAAGGTTTTTATAATCCATCCTTTATGTTTTATACAATCTGTTTGTTTTACTTTCCAAACACATGTGCTACACAAAATAACATAACACATTGAGCTGTGCCTTCCAGGAAGTCCGGTAGGAATTTTTTAGTTGACAACGAGAATGATTTCTGTTCCGAAATGGTGTTTAATCCTTGATAGTAAAGGTCCATTCTGGTGTTACTGTCGCTCTAAGTTACTATTATTAAGGGATGTCCCTAAAAATTAGACATCAATTTAAGTGACCATAATTTAAAAAAATATAATAAAAGTCACTTGTAAAAAATAGTTTATTTGTTATGTTTGTTTATCTTTATCAATACTCGTTGATGAAATTTGTCCGTAAATAGGCGGCCAATGTGTATTTTGTTCTTGATAATGAATTTTACTTCAATTTCACCCATTGGCAAAATTCTCGCTAGCACCTTCACAGAGATTGAACAGAAAAGGCGCCATAGAAATTTCGATGAAAAAGGTCTGCTTTGTGGTCCCGCCTTTTCATGCAGAATAATGTCAGCCATTTACATTCGCAAAACGTTCATGTCAAAGAATATCTCTAGCAGCAGCTGCTAGCATTTTTGATGGAAATTTATCCACAAGGGTATTTTGTGTTCTTATTGAAAATTCAGCCAAAACTCGTTGTCAGACCAAAAATGCCTGTAATATTAATGAAATCCAATTCTCTCATAGCACCACGGTTATGTCTTATTAAACGAGTTTAGGCACACTTGAAGGCTAAAGTTGGACCTGTTGGAGGATTTTGAATCAAAAATCCGGCTAAACCTTTGATGATTTATACTATTCCAGTCTTTTTGAACACTTTAAAGACATTGGTGAATATTTGAAAAATCTTAATAATTTTATATAATTTAAATGTTATATATAATACATTCGTTCTTCGTGTTTCGAAATTTGATCTTTCTGTGATTGGTGGTAACGAAATTACAGCGTCGAGATTTTTTACGTACATAGTTGTTAGCAATATTACACAAACTTGAGGAGCGCTGAATTTGGTTCGCTTTTTTTTCTTTCAACAGGTTTTCAATTCTTTTCCCATGCGTAGTATTTATTCTCATATGCGTCTCTCATTGCTTCCCCCCTGACTTCTGAATTTGATATAGGACTGTTTGTGTGAAGTTTAAATTTCACTTAAAAAAATTTACAACCCAAAAAAATAACTAAAAAAATCTAAATATCCAAAATTCACCAACTCAAACTACTTAAAAGCATTCACAACACACGTGCTCACAGCAATATGTGCATTGATTTTCGGATCCAATGATCTTATCAACAACGCCTCATAAGTTTTACGTTCTTAATATTAGCATTTGTCGAACATCATGACCAAGTATCTTTACTTGAATACCATTATATTTTTAATAAATATCACGGTTGTCTAACTCAAAGAATTTCCTTTTTACTTGGATTTTACAAACTTCCAATAAAGATATCAAAAGTCAGGGCCGTCAAAATGCCGGCCTCATCAAGCAAAATAAATTAGCAAAACGAAAAATCTTAAAGAATTAGCCTAAAACATGCGCAGTATACCCCTCCTCCCTTAGGCAGATTTTTACATGTGGTTTAGAATTTGACAGCTGAAAAATTAATTTCTGAACCACATATAAAAAAGTGTGATCAGCAAATGTTCTTATTTCAACAAGTATAGAACTCTGATATGTCAGAAAAATTATTGCCATGACCGTAATCAGCATTAGCATTTTGTCCAACTTTACACTATTTATCACTATTATCATCACCATTTCCCTAAAGTCAAAGGAAATTCTGCAACTAGTAGGCTCTGACTATAGTATACATTCGCACTATAGAATCAATATTGCATCTAAATGTCACCATTTCATTAAAATCAAAAATCCTAGGGCCGGGTGCGCGTTAACTAATCCTGAGCCGTTGGCTCACATATATTTACAAATTTGGTTTCTTTGCCAATATACGAGTGAAACTATATCTCATGTCATGCTTAAGTCCATTTTCAAATTTGAAAACGACCTTGAAATGTTGTGCAAACAGTTGAGTGACGTGCAGTGCAGAACGCTCATTGAAGAATCACACGCTTCACAATTTATTATTATTAAATCGATTTTGAATTACTTTAATGAGAATACTAAATATTTGTAAAACTGTATAAATTTCAATATAAATCCACGTATAGAATTTACCATTGAAATCACTCCCTAAAATGTGTCATTTCCCCATCTGAAGGCTCTTATCAAGGTCTTATTTTCAATTGTCCCACAAAGGTACCTGCTGCCAAATATTCGGTGACCTTCATTTCTTGTATCTTAATCTCTTTAATTTTTCATTTATAAAAAGAATAATATCTAGATTCTAATCATGAACAAAATATCAGAGAGGGAACTTTGAGAGTCATCAGTAGTTCTAGAATCCAAAACTGTTTATTCCTTGGTCAAGGAACCAAGTTTCCTATACTTTATGATTTTCCAAAGAACCATCAGAATATACATTTGTATCAATGAGATACTTTTTGATTATTACATCGGCAATTTTTTCCTAGGCGTTTTGTAAACACTTCACAACTTTGTACAGATCTGATTTGAAAGAATTTCTTCTTACAAATACAATCATTAATTTCCTCTCCAGTTTACACTTTAAACGGCCGATTTATAACAACCTTCCTCTTATGAAAATATGAGGCCATGCCTGAAGCTATCATAATTGTGTCAAATTTTTTCTTTCCATGTATTCTTTCTGTATTCTGACTGTATGAATTGAAGTGGAATCTCAAGCAAGTGAAATATTTGCTCATTTAGGCTTCCTTATCTTCAAAACTACCAATTCTTCTTATTCCATAAACAGCATAGTTGGCTTTAATTGCTTTGAGAACTAATTGTCTCATTTTATAGGTGAGTCCTTATTTTAAACAAATAATGGTTTTTAATCAAGCGCTGTCTTCAAATTCTGTGCCCAGTGTTAGATTTATTACTTTTTGTATTTATAACATTCATAACTAAATATTTATTAAATTCAAAATTTATTCCTGATATTTAAACAAAGTTCTTGAGGAATTAACTTATACACAAAGTAATATACGCATAAGTAATTTACGTACCACATCAATCCACAACAAATTTGACATACATTCATTTAATCCTTTATTTAATTATTATTTATAAAGTTATTTATTTAATTAATTCATTAAATTATATTCTCACATTCAGATTATAACTGTTTAAAATGTAAGTTTCATATATTTGGTTTATAACCTGTAACATATCATCCTTATAACAATATAATGGAAATTTTGGTTTATAAGGGAAAGCTTTATTATGTTGACTCAAAATTTTGAGGTTTGACAGAAGTTTCCTAGATTCCGCAGCATGTCTTTTCTAAGTTCTACATCGTTATATGTGAGTTAACTTCATGGTCTCTCAATTAAAATGCCGCCTGCAAATAATGCACATTTTATAATAAAAACAATAGTGTTTAAAGCTTCCTACTTTTAAACTTATTCCCTATCGATATACCTTCCAGTCTCAAACCCGAGTTCACATCATTTATTATTTTCTAAATATAAATTAATTTTGGTTCACATATTTTAAGGAACCAGCCGAAACTCGTGTTTTTCAATTTGCTTGTTTGCGTTAATATGGGGCCGGCTCTCATGGCTTTCGGATGTCCTACTAAACAAGTAAGAGTTGAAAAAAAGATTTATTTTTGATAAATTTAATCAATAATTTTTTTAATTTTTCAATTTTTTTGATTAAATATAAAACAAACAATTAGTAAAAAGAAATTTAAAAAATAAAAATTATTCAACAACACATTGGCAAAACAATTTAAATATCCAAAATATACCAAAACTAATTAAAAGCATTCATAACACACATGCGTGCGCATAGCACTATGCACATTGATTTTCGGATCCAATGACCTTATCAACAACGCTTACTATATTTCACAATCCCAAATTGGGATTCCCAATAATTATTAAAATTTTAAAATCATGTAAACTTTATTTTGCATAGTAATATTAGCAAATAATGACTGTCGAAATTAATCGTAAAATATGTGTTTGTATGGCGCTTTCTAGTTGTATATTATTATTTTACTAATACAGGTCTGCATAGTAAATGCATTTTCTCATCCAATGTCAAAGAAAATAATGTGCGATATTTGTATAATGTTATATGCTAAATAAACAAACACCACCATGACTTTTAATTGATGCATCTCGGCATGGACTCCACCAAACGCTCCAAGTATACAGGAAAAGATTCTTGTCCATAGCCGTTTAATTCTTTGTCACTTCATTGGCTTTGATGTAATTTTCACCGCTATTTAATATTTTTGATTGAATTTTAATCTGGTTGTAGCGATGGGGTTTTCTTGAATAAGCTTTTATAGGGTATTCGAGACTCAATATCTACAACTTTGACGTTCACTTTTATGCATATTCACTTTTTTAAACTCAATAATTAACTTCTCGATTGCCTACGACATAATTCTGTGTCCGCCTTAATTTTATATAATCCTAACAATTGTAAATAGAATAAATTAAATTTTAATTGAAATAAATTTCAAAAATAAAATAATTGATTATTTTTTTCTGTTGAAAAACATATTTGATGAATTCTCAATAGATGAGAGCCAATTGTTTTAATTGAGCTGTTTGCACAATTCTGCACTTTCTGTCAGTGAGGCTGCTGATTTGTGATTGGTCAGCTGGATAGATTTGCACATTTGCACTCAAAACATTCATTTGTTTCAGCATTTGACAGCTGAGTGTTTCATTAACAGAAAATCCATGAAGAGAAACAACAAAGCATAAAATCAATAATAAAAATATGAAATAAATTTACTATTTTTAAAACAATTTTTGTTGACTATTTAGATTTGTGTTCAAAAATGTCCGAAATCATTTTGGTCAATTCAATTTAACACAGGTCGAGACAACATGGTTTGTGACGGAGGAAAGAATGGAACTGATCCACTGTACAAAGATAAGGTAAGTTCATTGATATTTGTATGACTGAAAGTATTTGCAAATGTTACAAAATAAAACAGACAATGGAGTCAGTTTAATTTTACGGTGAGTTGTGACGTTCATTATTTATAGAAGTGGTGGCTCTTAATACAAATACAAATAATTTCAAATCTACAGTAAACATATGCCCACCTTGACGCATACACTAATCCCTTGATTTACATGGTAAACGTAATTTCTGAAGAGCTCAACTAAGTGGGGCCTTCCAAAGATTCTTTGAACAGAGATCCGGATATGGAAAAAGCATTGAAAATCCAAATAACAGCCTAAATACTCTTAGTCAATATGAAGAAATTTACTAACAAGTACACAAAAGTCTGCAAATGTTGATCACTGATTTCGTATAGGTCAGTGGTTCACAACCTGGGGTTAAAAAAAATCCAAACATTCCAAAGTTGTGTTCACTCCCCAAGCAAGCCCAACCATCTCATTAGAAAGCTTCTGTTATACTTTTGGTTTTTTTCGTAATTTATATTTCAAACTTTTTTCTTTGTTACAAATCCTTTTTTTAATAGACAGTTTAGAACTTATTTCCATAAACGGCACAGTTTTTTCTAGGTTAGTCATTTGGGGTGTGCGTGTTAAAACAGCTTGAGAACCCCACATATAGATCAACAATCATTACTAATATCAAAAATACAGTCAACAGATCACCTTGTGAAGCCGTAACGACCCCCCAAAACACTCCAATTGATGAAATTTATACCACCGACTCTGATAATAATATTATGCCACAACTAAAGAAAAAGGAATCCCAGCTTTTTTTATTATAGAAAATAGTTAATTTAAGTTTATGTATTATTTTTGTTTTTTTATTTCGTATATTATATATTTGTGTTTATATTTTTATTAGAACCAATTTCCGTTTTTTCCCATTAAATGCTTGATTTTTCTTGATTTTTCTATTTTCTCAACCTTGCTCAGGTGACGGTATTCAAAACCCAAATTTTAAAGGCATTTGTGCACTGTGAAGCTGTGAATAGTAAACAATAATGTGTATATTACATACTCGCATTTATTAAAAAAATGTTGAACTCTCGGTCAGGCGAGATGTAAGTGAGAACAGGATTGGGCGCATTGTGCGCAATCGGCCACTTACAAAATCAAACTTTCTACTCAAAATAAAAACATGTTTATTATTCCATTTGCTCTACAACATTAGGAAGGCAATTTCTGAGCATTTATTGCAATAAAAAATAGCATGCTCCATAAATAATGCACGTTTACACTTACTGCACTCTTAACTTAATAGGCGGCGTCATCCACTATCCACAATGCGTGTAATGCACATACTCTTGCTAGGAGTTTCCAAAGTCCTCTCATACTAGGCTATTCTAAAGTCTCGTCTTTATTTTCTACATTTTCACAATTATGAAATCGTTTCAGTTTTGATTGAATATGCCAAGGAATGCCGATTGTTTTTCCACTTCATCTTTGAAGCTCACCTAACGTATAATATATGAAGTTGATTTGGTTCGGTTTATGTTGTAAATTGGAAAATAATTATTTGTTATAAGATTAACAATGTGAATGAAGAAAATGTTACAGCAGTACCGCGTTTTCCGAAAATACGAAAACCCCGGAAAATAAATCTTAGTAAAAAATTTTAAATATAAACCCTGTCCCGAAAATAAGCCCTACATAAAATAGTCAAAAAAAGGTGAAGTGGGGTAAGTTTGTAAGCGGGCTATTTTATTAATTAATATTAATTAAACAGTCAATTAATTAAATTCGACAGCGTTATGTATTTACACATCAGACTGAAAATAGATAGCTTTAAATTCCAACTTTACAAAAACCAGTCCGCGCTTACCTCACTCCACCTTATGCAAATATTAGCAGTATACAATATTTAAATTATAAAATTTAGTTGAAAAAGTTGTTTGAAATCACTGAATTATTGGTTTAATAAAATATTTCTCCTAAAATATACGATATTGAATTTTAAAAAATAATTTATAATTTTAAAATGAGTAGAAATTTAGAAGTTTCTGCAAGTGGTAGAATTGAATCGTTAAAACAAAAATATTTATTTAAATTTAGCAAATTAAATTGAAAGAAATTTATTTAGGCACTTGAATATCTGGTGAGGTCAAAGATATGTGCTGAATTCGTTTTCCCATCATTATCTGGTATGTTAATACTTAATATATTATCATAATTAGTTAATTAATAGTAATAAAAAATAATATTCCTTTTTCAAGGAACGGTTTTAGCCAGTGTTTATTTATTAAATGTTTCAAAGTATTAAACAAATATGAATAATAATTAATTAGAAAAATTTTTGGTTATTTTTTTTATGGGGACCTGTTGTTCAAAATCAGATTTGATTAACCCATTTTTACCAATGGAAATACGAAAGTTATTTTTAGTACCTGTAACAGTTCATTTTTAATTAATTTTATTAAATTTTAATTAAATCACTTTTGCATTATTAAAAATAATAATTTTTTTATTGGAATATAATAACTTTAACATGATCGCCAGCTTTTTCAATTTAAAAATGTTCCAACAACTCTTGAAGATCATCAAACATTCATCGATAGTTTTTCACTTCAAAGTTCAATCGTGGAAATTACTGCTATGTTTCATACTAGTTTCTGGACTTCAAATTCAGTATATTATAATTCAGCTGTTCAAATTCAGATCCTAGCTTCCGAGAAGATTATAAATCGATTGATTCACTGGAAATATTATCAAGACAGAACAATCTCGTCAACTGACATAATTCAAGTGCCAATTAATGGTATTTGGGATGTTTGAATGTCATACAACTAATAAATCAGTCAATACATTCATCACAGATATCAACATTATCGATCAATCCACAACAGCCACATCAGCCTCATATTTCATCACAATTATTTCTTATCCTCAAAAGTTCCGATTGAATGAGGAATTCTCAACCGTATGTCAAGTCGATTATGAATCGAACCATCTAAGATCGGCTTGATTTTGTTTTGAATATATTTTGGATGTTATTGTTGTGTTGTTACAGAAAGAAAATGAAATTTTTAAAGATATGTAGTAAATAAGTGCAAAATAAAAAAATTATTAATTTTTATCCATTTTACTTCTTTTCATTTATTTCAGTTGCCAATCGTTGCGTTCCAAATTTTTCGGATTTAACGAAATACTTCAATAATAGTTTTTCGGGAAATTCTCGAAATGATTCCGCAAATATTTTAAATACAATAAAGTAAGTTTTGAAATTTTTATAAAATATAAATTTGGTTTTAAACATTCAAAAATATTGAAAAATAAAAAATGCTTTAAATTTCGTGATCAATTCTCGTTGAAATAGTTTATTTATCTGGATCCTTAGTATCAAATACCCAATGACATATTGAGATTTGTTGATTTCATGTATAAATTCAGATCCAGAAAATTAATTTATACCTCTTGGAATGGGCACTGTAATTACATTTTGGATTTCATCCATTTTTGAAAATGGGGCTTTTGTGCTAAGAATTGTAAGACACCTCATAAAAATGTTTTCAGATTTTTTGTTTAAAAAAATACTCAATTTAAGGAATAAAACTTGTATTTACAAAAATAATAAAGATTATTAATTTTAAAAGAAAAATCTTACAAAAATAAATAATCATGTAATATAAATATTAAGAAATAAAATAAATGAAACATAATAAAAATAAATATAAAGAATAAAATAAACACATTTCTTTAATAATGTAAATTAAACATTAAATAATATCAATTATTAAAGTTTGTTCATGCTAAAAACATACTAAAAAACAAAACTCAATTAATAATAATAATAATAATAATATAATACAATTAAAAGAACTTTTTTTTATTGATTGACAATGAATCAGATGTTTTATTAATATTCACAAATTTCCGGTACAATTAGTTCATATATTATTACCTACCTTGGAATGATAAGGTAATTGCCAAAATAAGTCTTAAACATTATTATTATTATTGTTATTATTATTATTATTATTATTATTATTATTATTATTATTATTATTTTATTTTCTACACAATTTGACTATAAATCAGATTTATTGAAATAAATCTGATTCATAGTAAAATTGTGTAGAAAATATTATGTTACTTATAAAAAAATCAGAGGTGAAAAACAAAATAAGTCCTTATAATTTTATTATTATTATTATTATTTTCAGACAAAATGAGAAATATGTGGATATTACAGAAGTTATGGCAAAATTATTCATAGATTTTACAAAATGGTACAAAGTTGTTTCATTGTAAGTAAAAATGTCAAGTTTCATAAAAAATTTGATGTGCATAGATTTTTTTAATGTTTTTTATATCACTATCTAGGTTTATGTTGACAGTTTATTTTTCGAAATTTTTATTTGAAAATCTTCTTCAAAAGTCATCATTTATTTAAAATTCTAACAAAAATGTTTTCTATTAGTATGACATGTTTGTAAAGTTTTTTATTATTCTTGAAAGCCATGCTTACCACACAAAGGACATGAGTCATAATATATGAGTCATCGTTTGCGAGGACAAAGACCAGGATCATCCAATGACTCATACCTTTTGAACCCACCCTATACTTTATAAGACAAAGACTTTTCAATAATTGCGCTATGCCCATTTTGCAAAGAACTTTTATAATTTTTTCTAATTTAAAGGTTTCTTTACATTTAATGGTCACAATCTTTGGTATGAAGATTGAGCTGTTGGTGCTCCATATTATGATGATACTTTGACCTCCGAAGGTTCTATTATGGTGTGTATTAATGATATTAAATATAAGACTTAGAAATTGGTGAAATAACTTGCTAAATATATGGAACTCAATAAATCATATAGTATCAGTAAAATTATCTTTTATTTTCTTCATTATTTAACTATTTTCGATGTCAACTGCCACTCTTTGGCGCTTTCATAAAACTATAGCTTAGTAACTCCTTAACTCTGGGTTACGGCTCACTCTGGTGTTATAGAGCGATGTTGATATAGTTAGGTTTATTTTTTAGAAGTCAGTTTGTTCTCTGACTCACCGTGTTCTCACTTTGCAAAGGAAATTAATAATGCACCGCACAAGAAACCTTTATTTGTATTTACCACAATATTTCTTAATCTGTACCTTTGCGATAAGGTTAAGTTCAATTGCCTAATCTCAGGTCTCACTCGCATTCAGACTCAACTTTGTTATGTAAAATATGGATATGCGTTTTCCTTACTTCGACTCTGACCTCTTTCGAATTTTTCTGCTCCATTTTATATCTGTTTTAGTCAACAAACTAATCCGATCAAGTTTCGACTAAATAATTATTCTCGCCTCTATTAGTAACCCCGAAACTAATATTGTTGATTCATTTTATGAAATAATTGATCTATTTATCTCCTCGGGTTTCTACATAACTAATAAATTATTCATTAATTTTTTATTTATTGAATATCTTTTTTGGGGACTTTCCCCCAATGATAATGAATATTAAATAATTAATTAATAATAATAATATTTTCACCTTTGATTAATGATAGTAAGTTTAATTATTTGTATTTTTAAATATTTAACTCATATAACATTGCTGGTATTGAGAACACTATTGTTGTTATCGTTTCAAGTATTGTTTCAAATATTATTATTTTTGTGTTTATCATTATTATTAGTAATATCATTGCTAAATGGGAAATGAGCATTTATTGAGTGTTTATTACAACCATCCGAGCGAAATTTTCCAATTTGAAAATATTCGGAACTCGACACAAATACCTTTAATAGCTGGGTATTAGTCGCCTCTTCTCTATTGTTTTTTCTCTTAAAATCTCTCTTTAACCATTCTACTCTAACACAAGTCTAGTGTCACTTTTAAATTGTCATCTAATCACACTTTAAGATAATTACTTCATTTTGAATTTCTTTATCCCGTACATTTCTTTAGTTTTTACCAGTTTTTTTTATTTTCTGTATATATATAATATTTTCGATATATATATAATATTTTAAAAGACTATTTGGTGATCTCTTTTAATTTAATCGTGATTTAATTTTTAATTTTGTTTTTCATTCTTCACTTTACTTATTAAGTAAAGACGACCTTAATTATTTTGCTTACTTAAATAATTATGATTTTTTTTATTTAAGTATTATTATTATTATTATTATTATTATTATTATTATTATTATTATTATTATTATTATTATTATTATTATTATTATTATTATTATTATTATTATTATTATTATTATTATTATTATTATTACTATTATTATTATTATTATTATTATTGTTATTATTATTATTATTATTATTATTATTACTATTATTATTATTATTATTATTATTATTATTACTATTATTATTATTATTATTATTATTATTATTACTATTATTATTATTATTATTATTATTATTATTATTATTATTATTATTATTACAGATAAGTAAATAACAAAATAACCACTTGCTGCGAAGTAATAATTATATTGTTGAAAAAAGTTTCGATTATTAAATAATCCTTTTCAGTTTCCTATTATTTTTATTTATTATTATTATGGATATCCATATATTAATTTGATTTAACCAATTAAATTTTATCTTAATTATTTATATGCTTTTTAGATTACTTGGAATATCTGTGGTTGTGTCTCTGCTCTATTTGATTTTTCTGCGATACTTTGCGGCGTTTGTTGTGTGGATAACACTGATTTTGTTTGTTCTGATATTTGTAACAGGTGAGTTTGGTTTTCATTCAATATCCAGAAGGCTGCTGGGACCCTTTACTCTACACACCTCTGAAAATTACTAAAAACATGAAATATTTACACAGAAGATCTACCTAGCGATGGGGTAGTGTTCTCCGATATTTAAAAGGTTTTTAGACAAAAGTATTAATTAATCAACATTCGCGCATGATACACAGTGACTCTCCGTTTATTCGATCATAGAAAGAAAATTTTTTAAATATGTTCGGACAATCAGATTCAAAAGTTAAATTAATAAAAAAAAAATTTATTTTTTGTTAATCACAAAGTTGGAATACCGATATTATCAGCCGATAGGCACTCATCATCAATTCCCAAAGATTTTTTTTTAAGTTTCTTTTTTAAAAATTCTTTGAAAATTTTCTTTAAAATATGACGCCTTTTTAGTAACAGATTGGTCCGGCCATGTTTTATCCCAACGAATAGTGCCTGCAGGCACTTTGTTACTATGGCAGCTTCCAGAACTTCATTCGGCGGGTTTTTTAATGATTCTTCTTTGTTTAACAATATTATGGTTTTCAGTCCTCTGCTTCTTGAATTACTTTTTCAAAAAGTTCGATATTCTTTTTGAAAACAAATTTCAACGCCATCTTTTATCTTTTAATCTTTTCTTTTTAAACTGATTAACAAAGAAAATTTTAAAATGGAATTTAATAAATAAAAGTTAAGTGTTTAAATGCTGGAAATAAATATCTTATAATTATGTTGAAATAATTAATAATAAATATTGAAAGTATATTATTTTCAATTTTTAATTATAATGTCATTCGCTTTTGAATATTTTAATCCTCCATATAAGGAGTTCGAAAACTCCTATTTAAAAATAAAGTAGTTTAAATGTTATAAGTGTGATCAGCTAGTTGAAATAACTATTTATGTTAAATTTGTATATTAAAATTTATATATTATAGTAAATTATATTAAAGTATTTTAAATTAAATTAATGATATTTATGACCGATAACTATATCAATATTAATAATTACCAAGTCTCAGTTTGTTTAAATTTTCAGATTTTGAAGAAATTTTTTAAAAGTATTTTGTAATTAAATAAATGTTAGAAGATTTGAATTTAATTGCATCTTACATCCTAAATAACGGTGAATTGTGTAGTAAATATTTAAAATGCCCAGAATGTCTAAGTTTCAGCACTACACTCAGTAATATACAATCAGTAGTCATATGCCACTGCCCATTCTTCTGACCCCTTTGCCAGTCAAATGTTGAAAATAAATTGAATACTAATAATAATAATAATAATAATAATAATAATAATAATAATATTAATAATAATAATATTAATAATAATAATATTAATAATAATATCAATAATAATAATAATATTAATAATAATATTAATAATAATAATAATTAATAATAATATTAACAAAAATAATAATAATAATATAAGGACTTTTTTTGTTTTTCACCTCTGATTTCTTTATTAGTGTCATAATATTTTCTACAAAATTTGACTATGAATCAGATTTATTCAAGGTATTCACGAATTTTCAAGTGATTTGAAAAAGGCTGTGCCGAAACTTCGTGAATACCTTAAATAAATCTGATTCGTAGTCAAATTTGGTAGAAAATAATAATAATAAATGCCCGCCGGTGGAAAATTATCCTTTTACGAGAAAATCAGTTTATTTAATTAACTAATAAATAAATTATTTAATTCTAGGAACAGTGATTTGTTTCCTAACGTATTATCTTATTCAACAGAAGCATGTGGCCAATAAATATTTTTCATGGTATACCTTATCAAACTTCCTCAATGATAAATTCTGGCTAGCAATGGGTAACTTTATGCCTTGGATATATCATGACAACATCTTTGCTAGGAATCGTCTTGTCCATAATTCTCATCATATTAATATTAATGCTCATATTCCTGAGGACTCGAATCCGAATTGCAATTGCAATAATGAAAACTGCTAGCAAGTAAATTTGTCTTTTTTTTATAAACCAAATAGCATATTGTAAAAGTACTAAACAAAACCGGTGAAGAATTATAGCATTTGCACCATGAAGGAGGGATATTTTATCTAACCGTAAAAATCATAATGCATATATTTCGCTTGACAAGATGTGTTATTATGAGGTACACGATAAATATGTACAAATCAGGGCGGACATACATGTGACTAAAGAGAGTCACAATCCGGTTTTTTATATTTGGTAAAGAGCCACAAGTAAATACACAAACTCAAAATTTTATAACTAATGTTTTCAAAAATCGCATAAGAATATAAGAAAACATAAAAATATAATTATGAAAAAGAATAACTAAATGAAAATAAAATTTTTAAAAATTAACCAATAATAACTGTAATCAAATTGTACCAAAAAATATAAAATTATTTTAATTTTAATAAAATAAACTTGTAAATTAATTTTTTAAAACCATAAAAATTATTATTCCTTATCACTAGTTTTTTTATAAAACAATTAAATTTTAAAAATTAAATTTAAAATTCTTTTTACATAACAAAATCATTTTAAAATCCTAAAAAATTACATCAAATACATAATATACATAATTCAATTATTTAAATAGATTCGAAATGCCTGTAGGCTGAACATTTTGAACATTAATTATGGGATTTAAAGATTTTATCAACAACGCCTCACAAATTATTCGTTCCGAATAATTACCCAGATTTCTCGCAATTATCTTTAAATCAGACAAACTATTTTACTTACCAGTACATTCCTAATGTGACTCAATTCATTTAGTCGATAATGCTCAAGAACTCGAGTGCAAAGATGTCGGGCAATCTCTTCAAAGTATGTGGTATTACACCCATTACATGAAATTCGATAAACGAGCTCAGAACAAAGACCCATTGGAGTTTGAGACTTATTAGTGAACATACTACTAACTTTGCAAGACGTTGAAACAATCCTTAACTGAGTTTTATCTAAATGTTTGAGGATCTAATGCTTAAGTTCTCTGAAACACTTGGAATAAGATATACCAACACATATTTTGGTTCCGTGTGATTAGATTGAATTTGTTCACCTTTCAAACTTGACAACTTTTCACTCATTCCTCGATTTACACGATTTTGCTTTTTTCTGGTTTTTCAAAAATTTTAAAAATATTTTTGTTTATTTCTTATAAAACATTACTAGTATCAATAATAATTTATTTAATTTTTAATTTATTGTAATTTATTTAAAAAACTGTTTTGTGAATTTTTTGCGGCTCATGAAATTTTAGACGTTTTATTTTCGGCTCTTCATTTGATTTAGGTTGACCAGTCTTGATATAGGATATCATTACCACTTACCTTTCTAGACCTTACAGATTGCGTCAAAATTAGAGTTTTATTTGCTTATTGTATATATTCAGGTCATTGGCATATACAATGGAATTAATTTTTTGGCCGATTTTTCTTTTTATATTCCAAATGATCATTTTTGGTGGATGTATTCTGTTATGTATCCAACTGTCCACTATCCGCAACGTCCAAGGAGTTTCGACGGATGTTTATAATATCAATTTTTCCAGTGGGGATGACATGAAAAACAAAATGCAAAGTTTATTGGAAAAGATTCCTTGCATCCCTGGAGTAATTATTTAACTGTTTATTAATTTTAATGTCAGTGTTTCGTATTTAGGATAACTCCACGGCTCAGAAAATGTGCACTTTCATTAAATATGGAACGAAAACGTAAGTTATTTTATGTATGTTACTGAAAATTATGGTAAATATTGAGGAAAAGCATCGAAAAGCTTAATTTATAAATGAAATAATAATTTTTAAGTTAAATATTTTTAGGTATTCAAAAATTGATTTAAAAAAGTTTGATCGAAGTTATGGAACGGGAAGAAAATTACTGCAACCTTAAAAATATTTCACAAAATTGTTTTTCAATGCAAAAACATATTATAAGAAATCTATCAATTTAATAATTCTTATATTAGTGAAAATATAAGAATTAATGGCCTTAAATTCATAATAAATAAGAAACATTAATTTAAACAAAAACATTAAAAAATTAAAAATATTTTAAAAAGTTTAAAAAATGTAAATTTAAGGAAAAATCTAACTTTTAACATCCATAATAGTTTTCATTTAAATATAATAAAAATATCATTAAAGGTTTGATTTTAAGATTTTAGTCATTATCTTTTACGTTTGAAAACTTTAACAAAACCAGCTCGTTTCTGAATTGAATAAAAATAGATATTCTTAAACATTTGTAGAAAGACTGATTAAAAAAACCATTGAATGCCATTTAATTTAGTCTGGTGAAAACAATGGATATTACAATTCCCTTATTGATGGTGAACCTATATAATTTCATGTTTTTCAAGTTATTCCATTTTTGAATTATCTTAAAATCTTATAGTTTTTCTCATTAAATCATTTGGCAATTCAAATGTATTTAAAATTTTATCCAAATGTTTAAAATAATTAAATATGTTTAGTAATAAATCTCAAACGCAAATAGGTTTAGTGTGTGGTGTAGTATTCTGTCATCTCGGCACACGATTCAAGAACACAGCTGATTGAGAAACGTGAGTAATATTGAGCATATGATTTTAAAACTGTTATATAAACTTTAATAAAAATTTGGAAAGAATTTTTATGTGAGCCATTGGTGTTTATTATCTTTTGGATCTTTTTATTTATTTATTTTTCATAGGCTTAGGTCCGATTTTAATTTGAATTAAATTTAAAAATTTAGATATGTTTACATATTTTCAATTTACGTTTTATTCATGTTGTTTTGGCTCATCAATTTTGTCAAAGCTATCGGTCAACTTACTATTGCTGGGACTTTTGCGTCATATTATTTCGCATTTAAGTTAGCATTTTTCATTTGTTTTCTCCGATAACGTCACATTTAGTAAACCGCAAGATATTCCATCATGCTCAGTTTTTTGGTCTTTATATAGAGCTATAAGGTACCATTTGGGCTCTCTTGCCTTTGGGTCATTGTTGCTTGCAATCGTCCAGTTGATAAGATGGATATTGCAATATCTAGAACAGAAAGCTAAAGAAAGTCGCAATATTATTATGGAATTCATATTGAAATGCATGAAATGTTGTTTCTGGTGTTTGGAAAAGTTTATCAAGTTCATCAACAAAAATGCATATATCATGGTAAAGGGCTTTGATTATTTTACTAAATTTTATTGGCCTCTAGTAATGCTGCACGAGAAAACTGTAAAGCACTTTTTACTTGGTTATGTTGAAACATTAAGTTAATCAAAAAATTTAACAGTACCTTTGAATGAAAAATGAATCTTTTAAAAATATAAAAATAAAAGCTTCAAAATCACTTTCAAGAAATGTATTTTTTCATAAACTTTTGGCTTTTGAATTAGTAGAGCGTTCTCTCTCCTTGCTTTGGGATAGTTTACAGTAATAATAATAATAATTATTATAATAATAGTTATAACGTCTGTATGGTAATGCAGGTAGTGAAGGTAACAAATATGTTACTTATAACATTAAGTAAATAAATAATCATAAAATTTAAATAAATAACTATGTAATCCAATTTCCACAGTTTATTTATAAAAAAATTTTGTTTATATAATGAGAAATTGTGATTAAATGGAATTTCAAATTTTGGTTTTAAATTATGTTGAATCATAAAAATCATTATTATTATTATTATTATTATTATTATTATGATTATTATTATTATTGTGATTAAAAATATTAATCACAAAAAGCAATTTAACAAAATGTTAATTTTGTTTATATAATGAGAAATTGTGATTAAATGGAATTTCAAATTTTGGTTTTAAATTATGTTGTTTACAAAAAATCATTATTATTATTATTATTAATTATTATTAATATTGTTATTATGAATAGGTTGATAGAAGAAAATTAAAACTTTAATTTCTATATCACTAGAACATAAAAATAAGGTAAGCCTGGTTCAAACAACGAACGACTGTTATTTTTGATGGGTTTAAGCTAATTATAAAAATTATATTAATTAAATAAATATAAGTAATAAGTTTTGCTGCAAATCATAGTAATATATAAAATTGTTGTCCAAATTTTTTATTAAAAAGCAGTTTTTGCCTATTGTTTGACTCCGGAAACTAAATCTTTGTTGAGTATTTTGAATAATTTTATTATACTTATCAAGTACACATAATCCTATTGCGCAACCTAATATTTATATTTTTAATAAATTCAAATATTCCATTATCAATTTGGGAATTTCTTTCCAGTTCCTGTAAATTTGGATATTTTTATTTTAGTGAGTTATTCTTAATATTTATTAATTAAATAACATAATTGTTCAGCTTTTAAATAATAAAGTTTGTGTAATCACTAACAAATTGTATTAGATTATGCAAAATGCAATAGAATTGACATTCGGTCTTTAACCTTTCATTCAATATCGTAACTATTGTGTTTTAATTTTCATCTCGCTTTTGATTTCTACTCATTTTTGCAGTGATGAGGTCTATCTAAATTCCTTTTGTGATAAAAGACGATTGATGATTTATGTTATTTAACATTTAGATTGCAATTTACGGTCAAAACTATTGCTCAGCAGCTCAAAACGTTTTCAATTTACTCGCCAGAAATGTGATAAGGTAAAATTTTCAAGTCTGTATTCACCTTAATTTTATAATAATAATTTAGCAAGTTAAAAAACAAAGCGAAGAAATGCTCTGCATTTCAATTTAAAACATCATAAAAATTATGTCTATAATTGTCTATAAGTGAACTTATTTTTCTATCTTGTCAAGTACTTTTCAGTCCAGCATTACATTTATCTAGTAAATAAACATTTATTTACTATAACATAAACATTGCACTGATTTAAGAATTAAAAACGCCACCCAAATATCAATTATACAATATATTTCGACAGGTTCACTATCATTATCTAGTAGAAATGGATAGACAACATCGATTGCACCAATTTCTTATTCGAAAAGGATTATAAGAGAATTTGTTAAATCATAAACCAAATAATTAATTAATTTTAAAAATTAATTGTTTTTAAACACTCTTCCATATTATTTTTTAAATAAAAGATAAATTTTTAATTAAATTTGTGAATGTTTAAAATTAATAAATTATTTGATTATGATTTTTATATCTTTTTATAATTTTGTTGAAATAAGCAATTTAAATTCATTATGGTATTTGCATTTCAACCCAATTGTTACAGTGAATCTGTGGAAATATATCGTATAAGTGACATTACAGTGGCATTTTGTGCTTTTTAGTTTTAATCAATTGTTGAATTTTATATTTTCTTCCAACTTGCTAGAAATTTGTTCAATAATTTCATTGCTTCCTGCGATAATAAAACTTTTGATGTCGACTTCCCGGATTTTTATTTGAATTATTTCCAGGGTCTAATTATTCTCAAGGCTTTTGTTTTGTTTCCTTAATGAGATGTCTATGCCAACAAGTCTAATAATCTACTAAAAATTGAAAAAAAAAGATTTAGTTTACTGTGTTTCGTTTTGCTGTTTGTTTTACTAACTCCGCGTCTCTCATATTAAACAACACAGAACCCAACAAATAGCAAAGTTTATTTTCTTTATATCACAATTACTCAGAGTCAATCATTTTACACAACGAATTCACTAGATTAATCCCTAAAATGAATTGATGCATTTGGCTAAACAATTTATGATTTCTCTCTTATATTTGTTTACTGTATTAACGTAATAAATTGTCATAAATTGTTTTGCCAAATGCATCAATTCATTTTAGGGATTAATCTAGTGAATTTGTTGTGTAAAATGATTGACTCTGTGTAATTGTGATATAAAGAAAATAAATTTGTTGCCTTAATAGTATTAAGACAACATTATCCTTCAATTTATTTAGACTATTTAGTATTTTCCTGTTTTTTAGGTTTTTTTTATTTATACATGACCATCAGGCTTAGTAATTATTGGTATAAATAAGAGAAATTCAATTGTTTTTTTTGTAAAAAAAAAGTTGCAAAGCTGAAATTTGTCAAAGGCCCAAAACCCAGTTATGCCTCTTAGTAAGCCCCTGCAGCATCTGTAGTAAGGCTTGGTTGATTTTATAACAGTTTATAACACAAAATATATTTTACGAAATTTGCCCGACTTCACGAATACTAATATATAATATCATGTCTAAGTTATATAGATTTAAGTCCAAACCTAATAAATACAAATGTTTTATGAATCTGGATCTTGTCGACGATTTCCTTAAGCCTAAAATTCACCACCCCTACTAGATGGGCTGATACCTATTAGAGAGGGGAGAGGCACATTTATCCGAAGAGCCGAAGCCAGTAAATAGTTATTTTTCCATTAATCTCATATTTAAACTTATAATTACCGGCATAATTGACAATTAAATTATTTTTAGAGTATTTGTTGTTGACAATGTAACGGACTTGGTTTTATTTATTGGGAAATTGGTGATTGTCGGTGGCTTCGGTAAGTATATTTTATATTCATAAATTGTATTATAATGTTCCCATGAATTATTTAAATGTATATTTCGTCTTGGGTTGCTATTGTTGGCGAAAAGTGGTTTGTTAATGAAATAAATTACTAAAGGAAATTCAGAGTTATTCACTTTCATTTCAGAGTCTCAGGGGCTTCCAGGTATCTTTATTCCTGAACCGTTGCTAAAATCATAAAGTGTTATCTTTTTTGAATCAACTCCTTTTGGCAAATTTTGGAATTTTAATTAATATATAATACCGGAAGGATTATTATTGGCTACACAAAATCTCCCAAAGTATATTGGCCAATCAAATTGAATTTACTGTAAACTCAAGCTTAGTTAACGTCCAATCAGAATTCCACATAATATAACAATAATATTCCCATTTAATTATAATTCCCATTCATTTCCATTGTTGTTTAAGACTTAAAATCTAAAAACCTCAATTTCACCAGATTATCTTATTACCCAGGCGCTCACTGTTAAGGATGTTTTCTGAGTTTCATATTCTGAGCATAAAATGCCTACAACCTTTAGAAGTTTAAACAACTTTTATAAAATATGAGATTAATATGAATATATCGCATAAATAACATTGAATAGTTGCAGATTGCCCCTTGCTGTTTTGTTAATTTATTTAATTTGTAAGACTATAAAATATGTTTTTTAAATATTATTATTTAGGAGTATTTTCATTTGTATTTTTTAATGGGATTATACTAACTCAATTGGCTCCAAAATTGTTTTACAACTACGTTCCTGTGATTGTAAGTATTATCATTGGTTAATAAAAAAAATAATAATTAGTATTATTATTATTATTATAATTATTAAAACTTTAAAAAAGTGATTTGTCGATAGCGGAATCATTTATAAAAATATGATTTAAATAAATAACTATGTAAGCCAATTTTATAAATTAAAATATAAAATATTTAGACATTTAAGTCATGCAAAATGTCGACAATCCAAAATTTAGCAAAAAAATGAAAAGCTTATATATTTATTAAGATTTTAATATTGGCAAATTAAATATATATAGAAATTTTGTTTTGTAGATAGAAATATTTCATTTTATGAATAAGCATTGTAGAAATTGGCTTACATAGTTATTTATTTAAAATAATATAATAATGATAATAATTATTATTAGTAGTAGTAATATTATTAATAAACAGTGGTACATGAATAATAAAATAAGCCTTTTGCTACAAAGTAATAATTATATTGAAAACACTAATAAACACTCTTCATACGATATATTTCGACAGCTTAACTCTATTCTTCAGGCACAAAAAACCAACTCAAATAGTATAAATCAATATATATAAACAAAAAAAATTAATATGCAAAGTGTTATGACTACGAATGTTTTGAATATTTTTAAAATATTAATAAAACACTTTATAAATTTAAATTATTTTATAATAGAAATAATATTAATAAACTTTTAAATAATTTTTTAAAAACAAAACAATATCAATTTAAAACAATTTTACAAAATCAAACTATTTAAAAATATTCAAAACATTTGTAGTCATTACACTTTGCATATTAATCCAATGATTTTATCAGCAATACCTCACAATAATTATTAGAACTTTTCAATGAAACTTTAAAATTAAACATTCCTTTTTTACTTTTACAGCCTCTATTGTGCTCACTTACATTTGTCAAACCCTTCAACTCGAGTACAGAGATGACGAGAAGCCTCTCCAATGTATGTGACATTACACCCATTACATGTAAATTGAAAAACGAGATCAGAACAAAATCCAACCAGAGATTTTTATTTATTAATAAACATATTGCGTACATTACACGAATTTGAATCTAAATTTCCAATTTATTTACTGAACTTCCTCTTATAATTTGTAAAACCTCCCGAGTACGTCAGTACTAACACAAATTTAGGCTCATCATTCTTATATAAATTTTAACTATTATTTACATCAACACTCAATTTACACTCAGGCCTTCCCAAATATGGACTTAGGATTTTTAATCAACTCATCAACAGTCCTTTTATCATCAATAATAAAAATGACTTAGAATACCCATTCTTTATCATCAACTCAACCAATTAATCAATATTTTTATCGAATTAGCAAAAGTAAAAGATAAAGACCTTGGACGATAAATACCTTCACCTTATACTTAAATTCACAGAGGCTTTCTGGAGAAGTATAAAGACCAGTAACAGTTGATTTTTTTGTAAATCTCAGTCTCATAATGTTTATCTTTGCGTTGAATTAATAAATAATAGAACGCAATCGATGAATTTCTCTCCGTTTCACATGTGAATACAATGTTCTTATGTAAACTGTTCACAAAATGCAAAAACGGCTCTACATTTTTCTAATTTTTAAATATAAGAAAAATATCATCCACATACCTTTTATAAACAAAGCGTTTTAAATGAAATAATAATTATTTATTTAATTTTTACTAAATATCTCTCAAAATTTTAATTCATTCACAAATTTAATTAGGTAATAATAATCGGGGCCTATCTAATAGCCTCGATTTTCATGCAAATATTTGAATTGGGCACTGAAACAATATTTCTGTGTTTTTGTAAGTTAAACTTGCGTTTTTAAAGTTTTTCACTTCGTAACATCTAGGTGAAGACTTGGAGAGAAATGATGGCTCACCAGAAAAGCCGTATTTCATGGATAAAGAGCTTATGTCTATTTTGTGTAAAAAGAACAGAACATCGATGCAATCAAAAGGAAGCAAAAATTCTTTACAACTAGAGGATAACAGAGTTTCGATGTTGTCTGAAGAAAGCAGAAAATCATCCAAAACAAAAAGCTATGTAGACTCAATTATAATGCAGGATAAGAGAGAATCCGTACAGAGCAGAGGAGACAAAGTTTCGGTATCATCGAAAGATAATAGGAAATCAACACAATCAAATAAAAACAGAATTAGTGAAAGAATCAGTGAAATGATCTAGAACAATTTACAACTATTGAGATTTTATTTACACAATGAATTGAATCTTCTATAAATTATTATTAATTAAACAAATAATATATTAATCAAATTTTAACTTATTAAACGTAAATTAAAACAACACTTAAATAATATATTAAAATAGTTAATCTCAATGAAAACATTTGTTTTAACTTTTATAAAATTTGGTGTTCGCTTCTTGAAATCATTGTTTTACAGAGATAGTCTGTTCACCATGGCAACAGATCAAACTTAAAAAAAATTTTAAAAAATTCCTAATTTTAAAACAAGAAAAATGTTAATTGAATTTGAAAAGACGATGCGTTTGCACGCAAAGTTAAACAAAAAACAATAAGAAAACATAAGGACTTTTTTTTGTTTTCCACCTCTGATTTCTTTATAAGTGACATAATAATATTTTCTACACAATTTGACTATGAATCAGATTTATTTAAGGTATTCACGAATTTTCGGCACAGCCTTTTTTTTAAGTGATTTTTCAAAATCGATGTAATATTTCTGAAAATGTGGTGTACTTCCTCTGTTTAGTATAAAAGATGATTGAATTTTGATTTAAGGCGTTTTCTAATTTTTCGTTATATGAATAAAGCAAACTATCTTCTTCATGTAATTTATCATATTGGTTGCTGTTCTCATCGATATCATTACTGAAAAGAAACGTAAAATTATCTAAAATAGCCATTTCAATTTCTGGCATCGTCATACTACAAGTAATTCCATACTTTTGAGGAGTATCCATTTTTACATTAAGATAAAGTAGTATTTCTCAATTGACTGTTCGCCTGTCATTTATCCTAATTAATAACTCATTTTTTATAATTGAAGCAAAATCAAGATTTATACTTGTCAAGTTATCTAACAAAAACGTAAAAGCAAAATCTGCTCTGTAAATACCAGTCTCTGCAGCAGAGAACTTCGACGATTGATTTTTTCTGACAACAAGGTTTTATATATTTCGGTTGTGAAGGCGACTTCGTGATCACTAAATGTAATATCTTTCTTTAAATCAATTAAAGCTTTTCTTATCGGATCAACGAATGACATAAATGATCTTAACATATCACAGACTATTCCACCGCGTCTTGACATCAAAAATGAGCATTTTGTCCTTTAAATTCTCTTCTGTAATATATTGGGACAACTTCTCCGATGAAAGAGGTGAATTCTTGAATGTTTTGATAGTCTTTCTTATCTTATTTATCAATTCTTGAAAGTTAGCCTGGATATAAGTTCAAATATATCCTGCCGTCTTTCTGTTAAAAATTTCAACACCCCATGGTCTTTTTTTCATAGCTGTAACTATTTCCATAACTTTTTCGGTCATATTATCAATTTCAATATTGTGTAATGATTTCAGATGATATCTCATTCCACTGGTTGATCAGCCAGAACACTTGATTGCTCGATTACAAATATTACAGGTGCTAACATTGTTACTCTTTTTATAAAAATCCCAAATTCTAATATTTTTATATGGAGCCATTTAATGGGTTTAAATTCCACCAAATATATTTTTTCAAACAAAATTAAAAAAATTTTATTTCAAAATCGCCAAAATAATTATTCATAAAGTTTACATTTTAAATATCTAACTGAAAAAATATCTAAAATTTGTAAGTAAAATAATGCGATAATCGGTAAAACCGTTTACCGAAAAAAAATCAAAATTTCCCGTAAAACCAATAATTACCGTTTATCGAAAATAGAAACCCTAATTATAATAAATTACTTGATGGAGCATTTCCATTTTTTGGTGAGCATAATTCTACGTCAACTTGATTTAATTCTAAATAAAAAAAATTAATATTAATAATAAAATTAAAATAAAATTTACCATTTTTTGATGAAACTACACTTTTCTTGAATTGTGCCATTGATTTTCGCTTAAAAATTTTTTTTTCTAAAAATGAAAATTAATTGTGATTATAAATTCATATAATTATAAAATCGAATATATATATATATATATATATATATATATATATATATATATATATATATATATATATATATATTGTTGGGCCAGGAATGGATTTTGTTTAAATGAATTGAAAATAGCACCCAAATATAACAAGCAGAATTAAAATGAGACCCATAAACACCAAATAAACAACCTTAAAATGCGAGAAAGATACAATTAAAATATAAAATCAAAAACAAAAATAAATCAAAATAATAACAAAATGCACCAAGATCAAGCACGAAATTAACACAAAGATTTGACCGAAAAATGACAATTTATATAAAAATAAAAATCAGAAAAACCGCATTGTATCACAAAGTACTGCAACAATCGTCTCGAACTATTATCAAGCACTATCGGAGAAATTATTGAAGTGAGCACGAGTGAATATTATGAATGCATTGTGGAAGTGACGCAACTATGTATCGCCAATATGTTATGAGAGCAATTATATGAGTTCAAGAGTATAAAATTTGTTTTTCTGTCGAAATGTTTCCGGTCCACAGCCACACAAATCGCAAGTCATTAAACTTCTACATAACTATCGAGCTGTGTAAGTGCGGTTTATCCGCCGATATCTCGTGCCCGTGAGAGACCTCGCCGTGCGTAAGGACGGGATCTAACGTCAAATCACCTTCGCTTATAGTGGCAGTGGGGAGAACGGGAGCCAGTCTTTTGGCTGACTCCCTTTCGCCTAACTCCCGAAAATTCGACCTAAATTTCTAATAATATCGGCAAATATTATCACACTGAGTAGTCCAGTGGGCACTCATAAAATCTAACATGAACATACATACTCCTTAAGGTCAATTTTTGGTTAAATGGAAGGGGATTTGCGGAAATCGATGCAATAGTCAAACGTATATTAATATAAAAGCAAAAGGTAAAATTCTAATCGTAGGTAGAATTAAAATTAATGAATGTAGACCGAAATAAGGAAATTAACTCGAATCAAGGGCTATAATGATGGATGAGTCGAAAGTATAAATTTTAAAATTACCCGTATAAGTACCGTGTTAATACTCTCCTAAAAGTAACCGTAATATCTTTGAACATATAGGAATGAGAGATATACGCCCGCGAAATAAAGACAAAGTTGAGACAGGGGTCATAATGTAATCAAATCCCTATTAAAATGACAGTACCAATAGTCCATTGTAATTACGCATATAAATGCTAGCCGAAAATATATGAGCAGTAAAACAAAAATAATAACAAATGTGACTTCATTCGGACCAAAATATAGTGAGACGAGCATCACAAACCCAACTGTTGTAAATTTAATGAGTATCAGTAACAAATTTAATGAATAAGTAAATAACTAAACGACTAATTCGAATTGTATGTTTGATTACATTATTCAGACCGCAAATTACGGTCAGTAACAAATGAGTGTGGAGACAATTAAAATCAAGTCATTTAATCACATCGTTGAAAAATTTGGGTTAATAGTAAATCCTTAAATAAATCGATCAAATTAATTACCGTAAATCACATAAGTAAAATAATAGATTAGGCTCCCTAGTAAATAATTAATAAGCAACCCAAAGTGGACTGACCACCTTAACGAAATAGTTGACTAACTTTGACAGAATGATTATAGTAATAATTAGGATCCAATAATCGAAATCGTCGCCAATAATTAACCGCATAAGAAGAAGATACTTAATACGAATTGCGAACCCGGATAAACCCGCAGACCTAAACTCTCAAATTAAATGACTTAATCCCAAATCTAAACGAGAAGTTTCACGAATAAGAAACTAGCGAGAAATGTGCACCAAATAAAATTAGAAAGTTACCGAATTAAATTCATACCCCGTTGATCAGTTCCATCCTCGAAAATTGACATTACACTCCAACATTATTAAAAATAGCCAACCCACTCTGGAACATGGCACGTATAGTGAAATTAATTTACCGCGGAAATTGTAAACATGGGGACCCTACAAAGATGATTTAAGAACTAAGAAAACGTATGAAATTACCTGGATAGAGTTCCTACTGTTACCAGCGATGCTACCCAAGCATAAATGACAGATTCGCCAATTTTCTTATACCGGATTAACTGGAAAATAGTAGATGCATACGAATTAAATAACCCTTGACCTGTTTACGACGTTTTAATTCCACCAATGTCAGAGTCCAGGTATGAATCGATCTCCGTAACTAAAGCATCAGGAAAACCAAGAAATAAAAAAATGCACCTACTCGCCAAAACATACACACTACTGACATGACTAGTGGAATTCCAGAACATACTGACAAATAAATCACCGCCCTAAGTTTAACAATGAAATTAAACAACAGTTTGTCGAAATCGCTCGTGCACCGGATGAACAGGCAGAATTTTCTATAATTACCAAAAACGGCCGCTATAACGCGGGAATAAATTCATTTGTATTAAATATATTGCGCGTGCCTCCTCCACGAGCGATAACGAATCATCTACCGCCACTGAATTGGTGTATAATGCGCTCACTCCACACGATAATATCATTTCACCTTAATCATGCCGAATACAATTCTGAACAAACCGAAACGAAGGGATGTCGAGCATCAGGAGAACAACTGCATGGAGAAGGTCGAACCCAGCTATGCCTAGGAGGACCACACTCAAGGTAATTGTCACATCAGTAATTTTGTTTTTCCTTTTAACACCCCGAGAATATTATAATAAACCTGTTTTAATCAAGATAAACTAATATAAGATTAAAAATATACATATTCATTAGTACCTAATACCTCCCGCAACAACTGAACCGACGACTCCAGGACCACTCTGACGATCCCCAGCAGATTCGCCGGAAGATATCGACAGGCGCTGTGGGATCGTGGATACTTGCTTTCCACGTATGGAAGCCAAGAATGGCCCAACCGAAATCCAGAACAAGATCGAGACGTCGAAGTACCCAGCGTAGCTATTAAGAGGGATCCCGGACGGAACCCGGTTAGAGAAATCCGGCACGAAGTAAAATTTATGCTCCAGCAGTTTGAATACTTTAAGAGGAAGTATCGCAGGAAGGCGAATAATGATGATCATGCCTATGCACGTCGTCCTCTGAGACGCAAAACCAATGGCCGAGATCACCGAAGGACAACCCAGAAATGAATATTCACTGTGAATGGATTTGTAGTTTGAAATAAACGTTTTGTTGCTGTTTTCCAATCTTGTAAAGTAACATTTTTTGCCAAGTTTAGAGAAAACAACATTAATGTAAATAGAATGTTCGATGAATAAACTTAAGCTGTGAGGAATATTGCATAAAACATTAAATAAATTGGTAGATTGGATAATAAACATTATTTTCTTTAAAAAGTTTAATTAAGGCATGAAATAAAATCGCAGATTGGATTTTAAATAAGTCACAGCGACACTAAATTAAAAGGTAAATCGGTAACTAACTAAAACAAGGAAATAATTGAGTGGAGTTAATATTTGTTATTATTAATTACAGAAAGTAATAAGTTATCTTTTATCAGAGAATTCTCGAGTTTGATAAGTGAATATTTTGTTGATCAATGTAATACGAAATTTTGGATAATATACCAAATATTAATGTCGATTATAATTCAGCAATGGACGCAATCAAGGAAATTGGTCAAGAATTGAAAAAAATTGAAAAAAAAAAAAAATTGAAAGAAAATACAAATCTCCACCAGCAGTGTGTGCAGCTCAGCCGAGAACTGCAATGAACGAAGGCCACATGGATCGAGTCCTCTCGGATAAAGAAAATTTATCAAAGACTCACGGTGGCTCAGTAAGGTTGGCAAGATCAAAAGGATTTAAATCAGGCCCAAAAGGTCCAAATCCGCGGTTTAGAAGATGCCGGAGCGGCCAGCCAAGAGGGAGTGCCGTTACTTACCCCTTTGTATTCGAACCCGCGCAAGTAGCTTACCATGAGCAGAAACGTCCTAAGAAAACAACTGGTAAGCCTTAAACCCACACAAGACCTGGAAGAGCTGAGCGAGAGCGTAGAAAGTTCCAACAAAGAACCAACTAAAAGTGATTGTAAATATTTTGTGTTGAACGTTATGATTGTTTTTCGTATAAAAATGAAAATCTGTGTTCTTTGATACTATAATAAATGTTTGTGCTTAATTTTGTTATTATTTGATTTTGTTAGCTTGTTATCGATGTTGGGCCAGCACTGGGTTTTGTTTGAATGAATTGGACATAGCACGCAAAAATAACATGAAGATTTAAAATCAGATCCATAAACATCAATTCAACAATCTTAAAATATGAGAAAGATGCAATAAAAATATAAAATCAAAAACATAAAAGTAAAATTAAAATAATAACAAAACGCATAAAGATCAGCATGAAATCAACATAAAAATAACAAGAGAACATAAAATTTGACCGCCAAATAGATAATTCATAAAAATTAGCAGCGAACGCATAGAACAGAATATTTTCAATAAGAAATATTCTATTAAAAAGTAAAATAAAAAGAATTATTCATGTAATATAGAAATTGATAAAATAAGAATTAGATATAACAAATAAGATCAAGGTCGAATTTTGTTTAAATGCATCAAAAAGAACACGCAAGGTTAGGTTCACAGAACAGGTATATATACCAATTCATTTTCACAGAATTTTAATGTAAATTTTTGTGAGCAAATTTAAGTTTTCTATTGGACAATTTCAATTATCGACAATTTTTTCTATACTGCGTTTCAAGCAATCTCAAGTAAGCTCTACTTGGACGCATGTATGGGGAAATATTTTATTATGAATGATGAAGGTTAAAACAATGTTTCATAAAATATATGAATTGATAAAAGCGTTATATTATGTCGAAATTTGAGCCGAAATAAGGAATAAATACACTGATAATTCCAGACCAAAGGTGTCCCATAAATTAATAAAACAACTAAATCCCGTTAAGGGCGATCCAAATGGGTAATTAGGATTAATTGAAATTTTCAAAGGAGTTAAGTATAAAGCTAACTAGCTAACGTTAAGGGGAAACTATCATATATTAACCGACGAACACAACTAATTACCGAGTAAAATACGAATAATTTGATATTAGATTAATTAAGACGAGAACAATCAATGTAAAACTTCTGCAAAGAAAACATCAAATTTGTAACAATGATGAGAGAGATTGGTGAATTGCTATATGATAATAATAGTAACCGCCTTGGCGAGAAGATAAACGATTGTGGCCACAGAAACCACTCACCATCTGAGGTCGAGATAAATTTCTTCCATACCGAAAGGATTTAACATACCTCTCCTAAGAAAAATCACGAAAATAAAGAATTTCACTCACATGCAAATAATAACAAAAGTGACATAAGATGAAAGATATAACGAAAGTAAGGGACCTAAAAGAGCAAGACGAGCACATACCTTCCAACGGTAGCTCGCTGAACCAGCTGTAGACCGCGTCCAAGCAGTTTTAGCACTAAAGCTCACCTATGACGGTCACAGAACCATTGGTTACAGTATCAACGTTGCCTAGCAACAGGTACCAGTGGCAGGCAGGAAAGCATTGTATGTTAGGGGTCAAGCTTAAACACCAGGAATATCACAATATATATATATATATATATATATATACATTCAACAATGTTTAAGTTAGAAAAATCAATAATAATAATAATAATAATAATAATAATAATAATAATAATAATAATAATAATAATAATAATAATAATAATAATAATCAAATTAAAAATAAAATGCTCGGCTTTATAGTTTTTATATGTTTGTTAATTTTAACAAAATAATAATATTTTAAAATATATTTTATTCAATTTTATTTTAATTTTTTAATTAAAATGCAAAAATCAAACCAAAATCATGTCAAAACTTCTTATAAATCCTTGTTTCTGTTATTTTAATTTCTTCTTCTTCTTCTTCTTCTTCTTCTTCTTATTATTATTATTATTATTATTATTAAAACATTTTTCCAGAGATCTTTAAACTTTTTCAGCATTTTTAAGGTTGGATCAAGTAGAGAATTAAAAATTATCACGATTTGCGTAAAACATTGCTAAACGTGGCTATCAAACGTGAACCGGGAAGAAACCCGTTCGGGAAATTCGACAACAATTTCATATGAGCAAACATCATCCATTGGTGTTGCAGTCAAAAAGTTCATGCGAAAACTAAAAGAAAAAGGAAGTAAAGTTGCAGAGATGTCATGAAGAAGTTAAAGTCGTGGATTGCTACCATGAAATCAGTCTTGACCATTTATCTGCAAGAGCATGCATTGGATAAGGCAGCAAAATACAGAGAAATTCTCGAAAGCCTTTCTGATTGCATTTCATTCATAAATCACAGCCCAAAAAGGAAGTTCTTGTTAATGGTCTGCAATCTTCAATTAAAATTTAGTATTGGTCAGTCACGTGCATAATTTAATGAACTATCTGTCTTAATATTAACAAAAATTTAAGATGGATATAAGACAGGAGAAATTACTCATAATAGAAGGTTGAAGGCTAACACGGAAGGAATTATAATGATGCTACTCTACCACACAAACTCAAGCCCTAGATTGCGTAAAGACAAAATTATATTGAATAGAATCGCCAAAGCAAGGAAATGAAAGAATTTGATTTGTCTTAATTTTTAGTGCGCAAATATATCTATACCAAGCGAGGTCAGCCGAAGGATCCCATTGGCTATAAGTGTACAAAACGGAGCCGTATTTTGATTGGCCCATTCAAATAAAAATAATATCGAATAACAGCAAAAATAGATTTGGATAAACTCAAGCCAGAATTGAAGAAAAAAAAATTAAAACTTGTTGATATCTGAACTTTTTATCCCGAATTAATAATCTCGGTATAAGTTTCTATTTTGATTTGATTTACTGAAGCTATGCAGCAACTGATCTGCGAATTCCAGGTTCAAATTCGGCCTCTCAGGAATCGTAAATCTCACAACAGAAAATCTCTGGACCTGTCTGGTTCGGATGTTCCAAGTCCACAAAATTCCAATTCCACCGGGATAGACATCAACAAATTCTGTCATTAATAAATGATGGCTCAGCTAGGCCATTAAATTCACTTTAAAAAACAAAACTCTAGGTTAAATGAAGCCGGATATAAATTTGGTAGATTCACTGCTGAGCAAAGGCAAATAATGAAATTGATTAATCAAATATATAATTAAATAATCGATTAAAATATAATAATAAATTCGTCAAACATTCTGAAAGCAATCAAAATTGCAACAATTAAACAGCACCAATCTATAAAACATTATTACAACTCAATCTATATAACAATATAAATTATAAATAATATATCAAATATCTCAAAAATAAAAGAAAATTTTGTATTATGATAGAATAATTTATTTTTTCTTTTTCTGAACATGCGCACAGTCGAGCATACCTCGGACTACTTTATGTTTCATTCCAATCAAATCCTGAACTCTACCGCCTTTAATTAAAACTTGATTATGCTCTTGTAAATTGTGTCCTTCTCCAGGTATATACGCAGTTACTTCTCGGCCATTCGACAATCGAACTCTAACACACTTGCGATTTGCTGAATTAGGTTTTTTCGGTTTACGAATAAGTGTTTTTAGCACAATTCCTTTCATGAAAGGTTTCCCATCCATGTGAAATTTTGGAGATCGTTTTTTCCGGAATGGGCCATTAATGGCCATGTAATCCATTGAGGCAAATGATCGTTCTAACATTAAAATAATTTACAGATTATATGGAATATAAAAAACCGAATATTTTAGATGAAAAATTTACAAGCATTCCAAAAGATTTAGTTAAAAAATTCATCGTAAAAATGTGACTAGTTAATTGTTGAAAATGCAATTTATACAATTAATATAGCTAACGTTCAAAAATGACTTTTTAATATCAATTCAATTTATTAATTATAACAATGACTTTTATTTATTTATTTATTTGTATTTAGTAACTTCAACTGATTTTCAATTAAAGGTTTTTGGATTTTATGAATTGAACTCAGAAATTAGAATTTTTTAAATTCGTTTTTATATAATTGTATATCTGGCTATTATATAATATTTAATGAAGGTAACCAAATATACCTTGTAGTTTTAGATTAAATTTACTTAAATTCATTTAATTTGTTGGACCAAGACTAAGTTTTATTTAAATGAATCGGAAACATGCAAACAGCAAGACATTTTCAAAATCAAACCTATACTCACTAACTAAGCACCCTGTGGGGTTTATGGTTGAATGACCTTGACTCCTACATATAACTTTTCTTGTCCCCATTGGTTACCCGTTGCCACGCAACGTTGGTAATGTAACCACTGGTTATGAGATCGCCAAAGGTGAGCTACGAAAGAATGCTAAGGCCCGATCTCATTGTGGGTTCAACGCACTACCGATAGGAGGTCTGTGTGCGGTTTCTTGTTCCGGTCCCTTCTCATCATGTTCGACACACTTAATCACTTATCTTTCATCCGAACCCCTTTATAGTTTCAATTTAACTGATTTAATCCTATCATTACCAATGAACAAATAACTAAAATATTTAAAACGATCATTTATTAAATTTCAACAATTATATATTTGGATATCTTTTAATTTGCAAGGCTCGACACTTTGCGTGTTCCATCTTTCCTGGGCGTCGCTGAGCAGGTTTTACTGCCGGTTTAGTTGCTTCGGTCGCCTCCCTATAGGCCAACTGAGCTGGCGCAAAAACAAGTGGGTTCGTTACGGCATTGCCTTCCTGACAAGCCGATAACGCAACTTCTAAACCGCAGATCTGAGTTTACTGAGCTTGGCCAAGCCGTTTTCCTTGGCCAATCCGCATTGTGTCGCGGTCACCCTTTGATACAGTGTTTTTACTTTGGTAGGCTCCACCCATGTTGACTTAATCTGCTGGATCTCTCTGGTCAACTGTAGTAATTGCTAATACAGTTCGGCATTTTCTTTGCGCGATCTTTCGAGTTTTATATTCAGAATTTTGTATGGGTTCATGTCTACAATAAGACAAAATCATTATAAAAAAGTGCACTTTATTTGATAAAATTCTTTATTCTATGACTATATTAAGACCTTTTTAAAGCCTAAAGTTCGGTTTGTGACATAAATTCACTAATTATTCGTCTGACTACACTATAATAGTTATTCTAATTCTTTACTGTTATGGGTAAATAATTTATGAGCAAAGAAACAGAGACAAAATGTAACGTTTATTTCTATAAAACTTAACGCCGTCCCGCATTTCGGTAGTATCCGTTGGAGCTTCTTCTTGGTTGATTACGAGCATATGAATGATCTCGCTTCTCGCTCGGGCTTCTGTCCTCACTCCACATTTCTCTAGGGAGTAACTTTCTTGGAACTACGACATTCATAGGTATGGATTGTATTTCCAGCATTGGATCGTTGAGTTCGAATGAGATTCTGTACGAGGGGGCATACCCATCCGTACTCGGAATCTCTCCCGCAACGATATCTGAGTTTACTTGGGCCAGGTGGCGTCTAGCCCTTTCCACCTGCATGATTGTCTGCCTTTGATGTTCCTCGAGGCGAGCCAGAACATATTCGGCGTGACTAAGAAGTTTTCGAGCCGGATTGCGGCCTGGCTTCCTCTTGATTGCGACATGTGGTAAGTCAAGGTCTTCGTACTCTTCTTGTCGACCCGATCTCGATTCTCTCACGGAAGAAATTGAAAATCCCGCATCCCATATCGCCTGACTGCATCTGGCTGCGGAGTGAGATGGGAACCGTACGGTGACTCGGGATGCATCTATCCATGAGTTATCTAAAAAATTGATAATCAGTATCGCCGACATTTATATTATTTTCTAATCATCAGGACTGGGGTGAGGTGTGGCATATGCGATCGATCGACCTTGGGTATAATGAGTAAGTAGACTGTCAGTAGCGACTAAGGATACGGTGTCGGTGAAGTAGGATCACTGTATACTATGAGGTCGGTAATGCGTTAAGGAATTACATACAGAAGGCCATTTGGTATGGATTCTATTCGATGAGGGAACATTGGTAAATTTGATTTAGTAGAAAAACGTCGTTTCATGAGGTCGCCTTTTACTATGGATTCATTTGACAAAAATAAAATAAACTAATTCTCAATGTAACTTTCGGTACAGAATGAATGCTCTATCTTTGGTCGCCGACGAAATTCGTCTGGATATTAGTTATTTCTTTATTTAATTTCTCATTATATTTTTAGTTATTGAAGCCAACTATATAAAACACATATTAAGACCATCACAAGGAATATTGATTTAACAAAAACATCGAATCTTCTCTAATTCCAGTGGTATTCCATGAGTTTCATTCGCTCAAGCCAAGAAAATCGTACACTATCCCAGTTGTTTATTAGTTCATGGAATAGTTGCCTTTCGAATGACGGAAATAAGAGAAGGGGCGTGTCGAGCCTAAATCTATCAATGTATTGGTCATGGTGGGTCCAACGCACTACCGATAGAAGGTCTATTTGCGATTTCTTACTTCGGTCCCTCCCATCTGTATCCGATACTTTCGAGGACTAACTATTATGCGAACCCCACTCACTTAATTTCAATTGAACAGATTTATTCGCCAAATCAATTATTTAACTTTTACAATGATGACAAGAATAATTTATTTATCATCACACAAATAAATTGCTAAGCCAGCCAAACTTCAATTTTTGGTCTCCAATTTGTTGCGCTCGGAGTTTCGCACGTTCTGCCTTCCCTGGGCGTCGCTGGGAACTTTTAGCTGCTGCTGGATGAGTAGTACTTATTGCCTGTCTGTATGCTGGTTGGGCTGGCGCGAACACCAGTGAGTATGTCACTGCGTTGCCCTCTTGGCAAGCCGACAGTGCCACTTCCAAACTGCGTATCTGCGTTTTCTGGGTTTGTCTTAGTTGTTTTTCCTCCGTCCATCCACGCTGTTCGGCGGTCAATCGCTGGTAGATTTCTTTTACTTTTGTGGGTTCCACCCACAATGCACGGGTTTTCTGAATCTGGCGGGTCATTTGAAGTAATTAACGGTGGAGTTCCGCGTTCTCCCTTCGTGATATTATTAACTCTGCTTAGAGTCCTGAGAGAATTCGTATCTACAATTAAATTATTTGTCAACAATTTCACAGCTTTGAGTATGAAATTCTTATTATTTATTATTGCATCGGCGTATTATTGTTTGTCTAGGGTAGGCAACTCGGAAATCTACTGGGTCTCTACCTAAATGTACTATCTAAACTGTCATAATTCCCAATTTTTCGTCCGTTTTCAGTAATTTAGAATTATAAATATAATTGATAATCAAAGAACTAAGAGGTTCTAATTAAAACTTATTTTATATTACAAGCTTCTTATCTTCTTGGCTGGTTTCTGCGACATGAGTCCAAACCGAAACTGTACCGATCTCGAGCATAGGAATGCTCTTGCCGTCTTGTAAGACTGCCATCAGAGTCCTGCATGTTTCCTGGTAACAATTTTCTTGGTATTACTACGTTCATGGACGATGTAGGATCTGCCAGAGCGGGATGATTCAATTCGTATGACATTCTGTAAGATGGAGCGTAGCCATCGGTGCTGGCAATTGTTCCGTCGGCAATGTCAGCGTTTATCCTGGCTAGACGTCTTCTTGCCATGGTCACTTGCTGTTGATGAATTTCAAGGCGAGCAAGGGTGAATTCCACTCGTTGTCTGGCTTTGCGGGCTGGATTTTGGCCTGGCTCTCTCTTGATCGTCACATACGGTAAATCCACCTCATCATTAAGACGATCCACTCTGGATTCCTTCAAGGGGGAGATCGAAAATCCCGCGTCCCACATAGCTTGTCGACATCTGGCAGCCGTTTGTGCTGGGAAACGAACCGTAATCCAGCCCACAGCCAAAGACACATCACAATTTAATAAAATCCGACATATTATTCGAATTCGTGTAAGTGCGTGGAATATCGCCAATGATTCGTGTCCGTGAAGGCCCGGCGTGCGGAACGCAGGAGCTGGAAGTGGGATAAGGAAGTGAGTAGGTAGATGTGTGCCATCTGGCGCACTTTTTGGTACCCCCCCCCCCTTAATAAAAACAAAACAAACTAAAATATAATGTAAACACAAAAAAAAACAAAATAATGAATAAGAACAAGAACGTATATAGGTAAACATTTATTAATTTAATGAACAGTTGGCTGAGCTGTTGGATGATCTGTTTGATAGGCTGTTGGATGTGCTGTTGGATGTGCTGTTGGATAATCATGTGGAAAATTATTATTTCTATTCATTGTCAGTCTCAATCATATAATGACCGTATGCCAGGCTTACATTCTTTTCTACCCAAACTCTTTTATCCTCTTTGTTTGTTAGTGCAACCTTTGAAGTTTTAAAACTATAAAGTTGGTGATTGTTTGTACCAATACGAAATTGAGGTACAGAAAAAGTGGAGTTTTTCTCGTAACAGTCCTTATAAGATTTATGAGTTAACGTTGTGTCCTTCAATGTGACTCCCTTAGCTTTTAGGCATTTTGATTTTCCTAGTAAACTATAGCATTTGGGTCTAAGGAATACCCATTCATCATAACCTTCTCCCTTGCTTTCATCCTTAAATTTTCCAATGACTGAATCAAGTTTTTTAGAATAAAGTGGATGAGTAGATGGATAATTAGATGTATCCAAAAGATTATCCTTAAACATTTCAGACAAAAGAATATCTAGTTTACAATTTTTATTCTCCAAGAAAAAAGAGTCTGTATCTCCAGCGACTATATTAATCTCACAATTAAATTGTCGTCGGTATTTTTCCAAGTTCTTATACTGTAGCTCGTACATTCGAAGTTTGGACAAATCAAGTACCGATTGTCCAATATAACTCGGTCGATCTAAGCATACTGAGTCTGGATTTAACAAAGCAGCAATTAGATCATCAGCAATTTTGATACTTCTTTGAAAAGTTGGTTTAGAAGCATATGTAATCATCTTCTTTTCTGTATTACATAATCTTAAATTGATTCTTTTTTTCATGTTTTCGACAGTTTTACCATACAAACTATTATTTAGGAGCTTATAATAATTTTTATCTAGCGTGTTTGTACTTTTTGCTCTTAACTCTGTATTGGTATCAATGTAGTTTTTAAAAATAGGAGACTGTTTGAATCTTACAGCTCGATTCACATGAGTAACCTCAACACCAAGAGACAAGTATAATTTTAGTAAACGCCAATGAATCACATAATTCTTTTTTTGGGTAATGAGTCAATAACAATTTTTCAACCTTTGAACCCTCAGGTTTCATTTTCTCAGCAGCAATAGGAAAGTCGTCTAACTTATCGTGAAGATCAGAAGGAATTTCAAGATTTACTTCAAGAGTATACCCATACGACAAAGATTCAAGATTCAAAGTCAAACAATCAGATAATATTGTATCAAATCCGTCAAATATCCAATTAAATTCACCACAAGGTAATGGTTGACTTAAAGCCCAACCGTATAAATTATTAATATCAATATAAAGCAACTCAGTGGTTTTGTCAGTTTTTACAAAGTGTTTATTAACAAAAGTAAGACCTCCACGAATACCACCCTCATAAAAATTATAAATTTCCATGTCTTGCAATAGTTCAATGGGTTTATCTAAAGTTATTAACGCAGAACTCCAAGACATTCCAGGAATACCAAAATAATTTAAAGGCTCTAGACTATTATGAGCTATAGATTTCGCCCGAAATTGTTGGAAAAAGTCAGCTAAAAGAAAGCAATCGAGTTTCAAGTATATCATCATATAGTCAAGTAAATTTACACATTTAGTTTCAGTCCAAATTAATTGAGCTTTCTCATATTCAACTTCACTCACTCCTTCCCAGATTGGAGGCAGTTCATAAGTATTTTCAAGGACCTTTAAACTAGTGGCAAAGTTGTACGGAAAAATACCTTTTTCATTAACAATGGTACCAGTAAAAACAGATTTTGTTAATGGTAAACTAGTCAAAGTTTTCACAGCTCTAGCTAATGAGTCATTAACAAACTGGTAAGAGTCGATAAAACGTATTCTAAGCTTACCAACATATACCATAAGGGATAAGAATTTTTCACTGCTAATTGGAATACATGATAAGTTCCAATTGGGAAATTGATTTATTCCATACTTAAGGATATGATGTAAGTCATACCCACGTAAATTATGAAACACTACAGGTAATAATTCTTTGATGCTCCTATTAACATTACAACTTTTACATGCTGGACCAATATACTTTCCTGTAAAATGGTCATGGTCTCTAACTTTATCTACTATGTTCTTATTACACAAATAACAATATTCACAATTATCAAATGAATATTCTTCGTCAAAAGTAAGTGGTAACATTAGCTTTTTCCCATTTTCTTTATAATATGGTAGCACAATGTTTGTTCCTATATCTGAAACCTTCTTCAAAAATTCATAAACACAGTTTTGACCAATGAAATGATGGTAACTTGTCATACCAGTGAAGTTGTTGATTAATAAGAGTCCAGCAGAAATTGGCAAATGTTTTTGAAAATAAATGTCATCTTTTGGTAAAATAGATTCAAAATCTGCATAGATAACGAAAGGAGGTGTTATCGTTTTTGACCAGTTTTTGAACTCCAAATATTTATCTTTATCTTTTGGTAATGTATATAGCGTAGTACCCAACTGATTTTTCTTACATAACTCTTGGTGTATTTCAAAGGATTTTGGCTTACGAAATCCATTTAAACAATTTTCACACCATTTGCAACAAATTCGAACATTACAATCATTGTTTTTATGACAATTCATCAAGGATTGTAAATTAGTTACTGCTGTATAATGATATTTTTCACCCTCCTTTATCAATAATAAATAAATTGGATCCCCTCCAGTTACTTTTGTTCGGTGAATTATATTTAAAAATGGATGCTTCATTATAAGTTCTTCTCTATCCTCAAAATTTTCGTTATTATAAATCATTACATTAATTGCTAAACCAGGATTTTTCTTCTCAAAAGTTGGAATATCACACAGTTTCATTGGCATATCGTTAGGATCGTATACCAAGTCATTCATATAAGGTAAATATTTTCTTGGTCTATCTCTATCTTTCTTGATTTTATCAGATTTTAATACAGCCAAAACACTATATATGAAACATAAATTATCTGTATTTTGTACGTTAACTATTGCCTTTTTACCTAATAGAGCTTTAGGTGTTGGAATATAACTATGTCCAAATAACCTAGATATATTAGAAACTTTGGTTACCTTGAAATTTACTTCTATTATTCGGTTTATTTTCCAACTACTTCCTAATTCTGTTCGTTCAACAATCTTTTCATTTATTTTCTTTATACCCTCATCAAGAAAAGTTGTAGTCACTGAAGCAGCGCGATTTGATATACTAACTACTTTGAGTTCCCCATCTTTCTCAAATTCTACTTGGACTCCAAATTGAACTTTTGAATGTTTCATTTCATTTAATGTAATTTTTAATTTTTCAAAAAGAGAAGATGGAAGAACTATTTCCTTAACATTATATCTTCCGATGTTCACTTTTATAATTCGATGTGAGCGTAGTAAATCATATTCAATTTCTGGTTCAACAATAATGTCACTTAACCCTAGTCCAATTTGTAAATCATCTTTAATAAATATTTTTTCAACTATTTCAGATTTTATGGTGCTTTTTCGTTTCAAACTGTGTTTAAACAATGATTTTTTATCCGTATAAAATTGAGTCAAGTGATTTTTATGGTCATTATAAAATTTAAGGTATGGGTCAGAGGTTTGGGTCTGGCATACAGGATATATATAATAATTATTCACTTGATAATATCGATTCATTTTATTGTGGCAGTTGTTATCATGGCTTGTAGATTGACAATACTTCGGATAAAGATTACCTGAAACATGAAAAAGTTAAATAATTCTGATTGTAATAACAAAAAACTCACATTTAACATTTACAGTAGAGATATTTTCAAGTTCGGCAAAATTTGTTTCGTAAAATATTCTATCATCTATGTTTTCAATGTGAACATTTAAATCATCTAAATTAAAAATAATTAATAATTTAAATAAAAGTAAAAAATTACCATTTTTATATTCATTTCTTTCATTACTCGATCTTGAATTTTGAATATTAAAAGTATCTAACAGTTAATAATTTAAAAATCATTAAAAATTATCAAAAGATTACTTGTATCATATTTATCAATATGCAAAGTGTCTTGAAGGGTTGTCCTCTTTGACAATACTAAAAAAAGAAAATTAATAGTTAGTTATATTATACATACACGTACTTTTGGCAACAATACTACTTTTCGATTCTCCGAATTGTCTGAGGTGATGCCCGTGTTTTTGTAAAAACATTGACCATCTACCAGATGTTATTGTGAGACATTCTGGACACACATAACCAAGGAAACCAGCATCATTTATCTTGAAATATGATGATGTAACAAGTTCACAGTAGTGAACATCTTCGTGACTGATAGCTACGCAAAATTTATATGTATAGCAATAATTCACTAAAAAACAAATAGTTAATTAAATATACATAAAAAGTAAACTTACTTATGATAATATTTTAATAATAATTTAATTAATAATTGATTGTTTATACCTCAAAATCATTCGTTTATACTAATTAAAATCGATTGTTTATACTAAAAAATTACATCCAAATTGAAATTTTTAATAAATTTAAATTGAATAAATTATAAATATGATGTTTGAAAATGAAATTTAATAACATAGGTTGCTATAGTTTCATGAAAATCATTAATATCAAGAAAATTACAAAATGAAAAATACTTATTGATTTATATCACATCGATTAATTTTTCAAAAAAAAAATATATATATTTATGCAATAAATTATTAGTTAATTCCTCACAGAGAAATAAAATATAACTAATAGGTTCGAAAACCAAATTTAATAACACAGGTTGCTATAGTTACATGTAAAAGATTAATATCAAGATAAATCAATGATATATGATGGTCACATCGGGAAATTAACTTTTTAATAAATTATTTTGAGTAAAGTACAAAATGAAAATACTTATTGATTTATTTCTCATCGATTAATTTTTCAAAAATACATACTTATGCAATAAGTTATTTGTTAATTCCCTACAAAGAAATTAATTGAATAACATGTAACTAAGATATTTGAAAAATGAATTTTTAAAATCAAATTTAATAACATAGGTTGCTATAGTTACGTGGAAAAGATTCATATCAAGTTAAATCAATAAAATATGATAGTCACATCATAAAAGTTATAATTATTTTTCTTTTTTAATAAATTAGTTTGAGTAAGTTACAAAATGAAAAATATAATTATTGTCTATTAATTTTGTGTAAAGAATTAATAATTTATATTTAATTAAGTATTATATTAATAATTTGTGTCACCACTAAAAATTAATTGATAAAATAAATTGAAATTTTCTTTGAAAAATAATATTAATTAAAAATTGTGTTACAAAGAAGCTAAAAGTAAAATAAACAATTATCATTTTGAAGTTTAATTACTATATTATTATAAAAAGAATTAATAATTAAATCCTGTCAAATAAATATATTTGTTATTTCAATTTATAATGAAAATAATTTTGAATAATTACCTTATGTAAAAATAACCTTATTATTCACAGTATAAAATTCGAAAGTACAAGTACTAATGTAAATATATTACTTACGAAATTGCTTATGAAATTTTTTTTTTAAATATCTTCATTGACAATAAAATAAGATGAATTCAACTGATTGAATTAAATAAATCACTTATGTACAACTACGAGAATTCAAATTTTCAATCATATACAATAATTATTTTAATTGTAAATTTTAGGTAATTTTATTAAGAATCTTAACAGAATTATTTAAGTTAAACACTGGTTCATTGTGTAGAATTATGTTTACATGAAAATGTCTGTTTAATTTTAATCTGATACATTTTTTTTTCACGATGTCAATCAAATTTTTTAATTTTGCCCTATAATTCATGTATTTGTTCACTTAATGGCTTCAATAAATAATAATAATAATTTACGACTTAAGTAAATCAGATTTATATTTGTTGACCCTATATCTATTACCTTATTTTTAATACTTAAAACTCTGATAAAAAAAATGTTAAATTTAGAAGTCATTGATTTCATTTTCAAAAGTTATTATTTAATTGTCAAGTCTTAAAAATCTACTTTAAAATAAAGTTTCCAGTGTTAAACGTCTGTCAAATTTTAATAATTCTGTTCTAAAAATAAATTATACGAAGAGCTAATTTTAATTTTAAAAATAAATCATTATTTACAAATTATCAAAAAAAATTTCAGCTTAAAGCATTTAATTTATAGTTCACGAAATATTTCTCAATAAATTCTTAGAATAAGTTCCAAAATTTTCTATTAAAAACAATGTTAAAATCAAATTGTTTGTTGGATTATTATTATTTAACAAGTCAGTTAATTTCTGACTCCTCGTGGTTCGCTGTATTAAATAAAAGTACAAACGGGATGAAGTTTATTGATTTTCAACACAAAACTCAAACTATTTTCATTTTTTTTTCTCTTTAACTAAATACTTGATGGGTGTAAGTAACCCAGAGAGAAATTACCTTTTCCGAACTCAAATATTTTTATTTTAATATGTATGTTCTTTTCTTTTTATTATTACCAACCTTTAGATTGTTTGTTATTTGACTGGTACTCGTTAACGTTTCTTTGGCACAATGACAATTAGCTTCTACATAGCTCAGTTTTTATATATTCTCGAAAAAAAATATTTCAATTAGTTTACACCAATGATCCCAAAGTTCTGATATAATCAATTCCAAAATAAAACAATTGTTCGGCATCGTACTCGACACTTTTCGAAAATTTAAATAAATTCATTTTAATATTTTCCTGGGCTTCCCATACAACTCGATTGTGTACATGACTCAGATTTCACATTTATCCAAATAAATTAATTTTAATTAGAGAGTTTTTTCAATTTTAACTTTCTCTAGGGTTCTTCGCTAAAATTTTATTATTATATCAGTGTTAGTTTCAAGATTTATTTTTCAATTTTATACGTTTTCCCTGGAAATAATTTTATATTTTGATTAAGTTTCATTAATTTTACAATTCTATTATGTTTTTGTTTCGTTTTATTTTTCATTGATTTTACTAGTTTTACTGTTTATTTTATTGATTTCATTTTGAATTATGTCAAGCCTTAATACTTAATATACGTGGAGTTTTTGTTAGTTTATTCAAATTTTAAAATGTATTGCTTAAATTAATTCAAATTTCGCATTTGACCGACTTTTGTTTGCTTGAGTTTATAAAATTTAATTTTAAATTTATTCAGTGTAAATTTATTTCTTAAAATTTTTCTTTCATTTTTATCTTTTCATAATTTAGTTTAAAAAAAAAATTACATTTAAATTTCAAAGAAAATAAATGTATAGATATAGAATAAACTGATGAGTAGGTAGCTAGGAGCACACTGGAACAAAAAAAAATTAATTAAAATACACACAAAATTAATTAAGTTGATTACATCATTATGTAATCAAGATAATCCGAAATTTAATCCGCTATTACATACCCCCCCCCCTCCCCCTATGTTTTTTTTTAGGTTCCAGTGTGCTCCTAACTACCTACTCATCAGTTTATTCTATATCTATACATTTATTTTCTTTGAAATTTAAATGTAATTTTTTTTTTAAACTAAATTATGAAAAGATAAAAATGAAAGAAAAATTTTAAGAAATAAATTTACACTGAATAAATTTAAAATTAAATTTTATAAACTCAAGCAAACAAAAGTCGGTCAAATGCGAAATTTGAATTAATTTAAGCAATACATTTTAAAATTTGAATAAACTAACAAAAACTCCACGTATATTAAGTATTAAGGCTTGACATAATTCAAAATGAAATCAATAAAATAAACAGTAAAACTAGTAAAATCAATGAAAAATAAAACGAAACAAAAACATAATAGAATTGTAAAATTAATGAAACTTAATCAAAATATAAAATTATTTCCAGGGAAAACGTATAAAATTGAAAAATAAATCTTGAAACTAACACTGATATAATAATAAAATTTTAGCGAAGAACCCTAGAGAAAGTTAAAATTGAAAAAACTCTCTAATTAAAATTAATTTATTTGGATAAATGTGAAATCTGAGTCATGTACACAATCGAGTTGTATGGGAAGCCCAGGAAAATATTAAAATGAATTTATTTAAATTTTCGAAAAGTGTCGAGTACGATGCCGAACAATTGTTTTATTTTGGAATTGATTATATCAGAACTTTGGGATCATTGGTGTAAACTAATTGAAATATTTTTTTCGAGAATATATAAAAACTGAGCTATGTAGAAGCTAATTGTCATTGTGCCAAAGAAACGTTAACGAGTACCAGTCAAATAACAAACAATCTAAAGGTTGGTAATAATAAAAAGAAAAGAACATACATATTAAAATAAAAATATTTGAGTTCGGAAAAGGTAATTTCTCTCTGGGTTACTTACACCCATCAAGTATTTAGTTAAAGAGAAAAAAAAATGAAAATAGTTTGAGTTTTGTGTTGAAAATCAATAAACTTCATCCCGTTTGTACTTTTATTTAATACAGCGAACCACGAGGAGTCAGAAATTAACTGACTTGTTAAATAATAATAATCCAACAAACAATTTGATTTTAACATTGTTTTTAATAGAAAATTTTGGAACTTATTCTAAGAATTTATTGAGAAATATTTCGTGAACTATAAATTAAATGCTTTAAGCTGAAATTTTTTTTTGATAATTTGTAAATAATGATTTATTTTTAAAATTAAAATTAGCTCTTCGTATAATTTATTTTTAGAACAGAATTATTAAAATTTGACAGACGTTTAACACTGGAAACTTTATTTTAAAGTAGATTTTTAAGACTTGACAATTAAATAATAACTTTTGAAAATGAAATCAATGACTTCTAAATTTAACATTTTTTTTATCAGAGTTTTAAGTATTAAAAATAAGGTAATAGATATAGGGTCAACAAATATAAATCTGATTTACTTAAGTCGTAAATTATTATTATTATTTATTGAAGCCATTAAGTGAACAAATACATGAATTATAGGGCAAAATTAAAAAATTTGATTGACATCGTGAAAAAAAAATGTATCAGATTAAAATTAAACAGACATTTTCATGTAAACATAATTCTACACAATGAACCAGTGTTTAACTTAAATAATTCTGTTAAGATTCTTAATAAAATTACCTAAAATTTACAATTAAAATAATTATTGTATATGATTGAAAATTTGAATTCTCGTAGTTGTACATAAGTGATTTATTTAATTCAATCAGTTGAATTCATCTTATTTTATTGTCAATGAAGATATTTAAAAAAAAAATTTCATAAGCAATTTCGTAAGTAATATATTTACATTAGTACTTGTACTTTCGAATTTTATACTGTGAATAATAAGGTTATTTTTACATAAGGTAATTATTCAAAATTATTTTCATTATAAATTGAAATAACAAATATATTTATTTGACAGGATTTAATTATTAATTCTTTTTATAATAATATAGTAATTAAACTTCAAAATGATAATTGTTTATTTTACTTTTAGCTTCTTTGTAACACAATTTTTAATTAATATTATTTTTCAAAGAAAATTTCAATTTATTTTATCAATTAATTTTTAGTGGTGACACAAATTATTAATATAATACTTAATTAAATATAAATTATTAATTCTTTACACAAAATTAATAGACAATAATTATATTTTTCATTTTGTAACTTACTCAAACTAATTTATTAAAAAAGAAAAATAATTATAACTTTTATGATGTGACTATCATATTTTATTGATTTAACTTGATATGAATCTTTTCCACGTAACTATAGCAACCTATGTTATTAAATTTGATTTTAAAAATTCATTTTTCAAATATCTTAGTTACATGTTATTCAATTAATTTCTTTGTAGGGAATTAACAAATAACTTATTGCATAAGTATGTATTTTTGAAAAAATTAATCGATGAGAAATAAATCAATAAGTATTTTCATTTTGTACTTTACTCAAAATAATTTATTAAAAAGTTAATTTCCCGATGTGACCATCATATATCATTGATTTATCTTGATATTAATCTTTTACATGTAACTATAGCAACCTGTGTTATTAAATTTGGTTTTCGAACCTATTAGTTATATTTTATTTCTCTGTGAGGAATTAACTAATAATTTATTGCATAAATATATATATTTTTTTTTTGAAAAATTAATCGATGTGATATAAATCAATAAGTATTTTTCATTTTGTAATTTTCTTGATATTAATGATTTTCATGAAACTATAGCAACCTATGTTATTAAATTTCATTTTCAAACATCATATTTATAATTTATTCAATTTAAATTTATTAAAAATTTCAATTTGGATGTAATTTTTTAGTATAAACAATCGATTTTAATTAGTATAAACGAATGATTTTGAGGTATAAACAATCAATTATTAATTAAATTATTATTAAAATATTATCATAAGTAAGTTTACTTTTTATGTATATTTAATTAACTATTTGTTTTTTAGTGAATTATTGCTATACATATAAATTTTGCGTAGCTATCAGTCACGAAGATGTTCACTACTGTGAACTTGTTACATCATCATATTTCAAGATAAATGATGCTGGTTTCCTTGGTTATGTGTGTCCAGAATGTCTCACAATAACATCTGGTAGATGGTCAATGTTTTTACAAAAACACGGGCATCACCTCAGACAATTCGGAGAATCGAAAAGTAGTATTGTTGCCAAAAGTACGTGTATGTATAATATAACTAACTATTAATTTTCTTTTTTTAGTATTGTCAAAGAGGACAACCCTTCAAGACACTTTGCATATTGATAAATATGATACAAGTAATCTTTTGATAATTTTTAATGATTTTTAAATTATTAACTGTTAGATACTTTTAATATTCAAAATTCAAGATCGAGTAATGAAAGAAATGAATATAAAAATGGTAATTTTTTACTTTTATTTAAATTATTAATTATTTTTAATTTAGATGATTTAAATGTTCACATTGAAAACATAGATGATAGAATATTTTACGAAACAAATTTTGCCGAACTTGAAAATATCTCTACTGTAAATGTTAAATGTGAGTTTTTTGTTATTACAATCAGAATTATTTAACTTTTTCATGTTTCAGGTAATCTTTATCCGAAGTATTGTCAATCTACAAGCCATGATAACAACTGCCACAATAAAATGAATCGATATTATCAAGTGAATAATTATTATATATATCCTGTATGCCAGACCCAAACCTCTGACCCATACCTTAAATTTTATAATGACCATAAAAATCACTTGACTCAATTTTATACGGATAAAAAATCATTGTTTAAACACAGTTTGAAACGAAAAAGCACCATAAAATCTGAAATAGTTGAAAAAATATTTATTAAAGATGATTTACAAATTGGACTAGGGTTAAGTGACATTATTGTTGAACCAGAAATTGAATATGATTTACTACGCTCACATCGAATTATAAAAGTGAACATCGGAAGATATAATGTTAAGGAAATAGTTCTTCCATCTTCTCTTTTTGAAAAATTAAAAATTACATTAAATGAAATGAAACATTCAAAAGTTCAATTTGGAGTCCAAGTAGAATTTGAGAAAGATGGGGAACTCAAAGTAGTTAGTATATCAAATCGCGCTGCTTCAGTGACTACAACTTTTCTTGATGAGGGTATAAAGAAAATAAATGAAAAGATTGTTGAACGAACAGAATTAGGAAGTAGTTGGAAAATAAACCGAATAATAGAAGTAAATTTCAAGGTAACCAAAGTTTCTAATATATCTAGGTTATTTGGACATAGTTATATTCCAACACCTAAAGCTCTATTAGGTAAAAAGGCAATAGTTAACGTACAAAATACAGATAATTTATGTTTCATATATAGTGTTTTGGCTGTATTAAAATCTGATAAAATCAAGAAAGATAGAGATAGACCAAGAAAATATTTACCTTATATGAATGACTTGGTATACGATCCTAACGATATGCCAATGAAACTGTGTGATATTCCAACTTTTGAGAAGAAAAATCCTGGTTTAGCAATTAATGTAATGATTTATAATAACGAAAATTTTGAGGATAGAGAAGAACTTATAATGAAGCATCCATTTTTAAATATAATTCACCGAACAAAAGTAACTGGAGGGGATCCAATTTATTTATTATTGATAAAGGAGGGTGAAAAATATCATTATACAGCAGTAACTAATTTACAATCCTTGATGAATTGTCATAAAAACAATGATTGTAATGTTCGAATTTGTTGCAAATGGTGTGAAAATTGTTTAAATGGATTTCGTAAGCCAAAATCCTTTGAAATACACCAAGAGTTATGTAAGAAAAATCAGTTGGGTACTACGCTATATACATTACCAAAAGATAAAGATAAATATTTGGAGTTCAAAAACTGGTCAAAAACGATAACACCTCCTTTCGTTATCTATGCAGATTTTGAATCTATTTTACCAAAAGATGACATTTATTTTCAAAAACATTTGCCAATTTCTGCTGGACTCTTATTAATCAACAACTTCACTGGTATGACAAGTTACCATCATTTCATTGGTCAAAACTGTGTTTATGAATTTTTGAAGAAGGTTTCAGATATAGGAACAAACATTGTGCTACCATATTATAAAGAAAATGGGAAAAAGCTAATGTTACCACTTACTTTTGACGAAGAATATTCATTTGATAATTGTGAATATTGTTATTTGTGTAATAAGAACATAGTAGATAAAGTTAGAGACCATGACCATTTTACAGGAAAGTATATTGGTCCAGCATGTAAAAGTTGTAATTTTAATAGGAGCATCAAAGAATTATTACCTGTAGTGTTTCATAATTTACGTGGGTATGACTTACATCATATCCTTAAGTATGGAATAAATCAATTTCCCAATTGGAACTTATCATGTATTCCAATTAGCAGTGAAAAATTCTTATCCCTTATGGTATATGTTGGTAAGCTTAGAATACGTTTTATCGACTCTTACCAGTTTGTTAATGACTCATTAGCTAGAGCTGTGAAAACTTTGACTAGTTTACCATTAACAAAATCTGTTTTTACTGGTACCATTGTTAATGAAAAAGGTATTTTTCCGTACAACTTTGCCACTAGTTTAAAGGTCCTTGAAAATACTTATGAACTGCCTCCAATCTGGGAAGGAGTGAGTGAAGTTGAATATGAGAAAGCTCAATTAATTTGGACTGAAACTAAATGTGTAAATTTACTTGACTATATGATGATATACTTGAAACTCGATTGCTTTCTTTTAGCTGACTTTTTCCAACAATTTCGGGCGAAATCTATAGCTCATAATAGTCTAGAGCCTTTAAATTATTTTGGTATTCCTGGAATGTCTTGGAGTTCTGCGTTAATAACTTTAGATAAACCCATTGAACTATTGCAAGACATGGAAATTTATAATTTTTATGAGGGTGGTATTCGTGGAGGTCTTACTTTTGTTAATAAACACTTTGTAAAAACTGACAAAACCACTGAGTTGCTTTATATTGATATTAATAATTTATACGGTTGGGCTTTAAGTCAACCATTACCTTGTGGTGAATTTAATTGGATATTTGACGGATTTGATACAATATTATCTGATTGTTTGACTTTGAATCTTGAATCTTTGTCGTATGGGTATACTCTTGAAGTAAATCTTGAAATTCCTTCTGATCTTCACGATAAGTTAGACGACTTTCCTATTGCTGCTGAGAAAATGAAACCTGAGGGTTCAAAGGTTGAAAAATTGTTATTGACTCATTACCCAAAAAAGAATTATGTGATTCATTGGCGTTTACTAAAATTATACTTGTCTCTTGGTGTTGAGGTTACTCATGTGAATCGAGCTGTAAGATTCAAACAGTCTCCTATTTTTAAAAACTACATTGATACCAATACAGAGTTAAGAGCAAAAAGTACAAACACGCTAGATAAAAATTATTATAAGCTCCTAAATAATAGTTTGTATGGTAAAACTGTCGAAAACATGAAAAAAAGAATCAATTTAAGATTATGTAATACAGAAAAGAAGATGATTACATATGCTTCTAAACCAACTTTTCAAAGAAGTATCAAAATTGCTGATGATCTAATTGCTGCTTTGTTAAATCCAGACTCAGTATGCTTAGATCGACCGAGTTATATTGGACAATCGGTACTTGATTTGTCCAAACTTCGAATGTACGAGCTACAGTATAAGAACTTGGAAAAATACCGACGACAATTTAATTGTGAGATTAATATAGTCGCTGGAGATACAGACTCTTTTTTCTTGGAGAATAAAAATTGTAAACTAGATATTCTTTTGTCTGAAATGTTTAAGGATAATCTTTTGGATACATCTAATTATCCATCTACTCATCCACTTTATTCTAAAAAACTTGATTCAGTCATTGGAAAATTTAAGGATGAAAGCAAGGGAGAAGGTTATGATGAATGGGTATTCCTTAGACCCAAATGCTATAGTTTACTAGGAAAATCAAAATGCCTAAAAGCTAAGGGAGTCACATTGAAGGACACAACGTTAACTCATAAATCTTATAAGGACTGTTACGAGAAAAACTCCACTTTTTCTGTACCTCAATTTCGTATTGGTACAAACAATCACCAACTTTATAGTTTTAAAACTTCAAAGGTTGCACTAACAAACAAAGAGGATAAAAGAGTTTGGGTAGAAAAGAATGTAAGCCTGGCATACGGTCATTATATGATTGAGACTGACAATGAATAGAAATAATAATTTTCCACATGATTATCCAACAGCACATCCAACAGTACATCCAACAGCCTATCAAACAGATCATCCAACAGCTCAGCCAACTGTTCATTAAATTAATAAATGTTTACCTATATACGTTCTTGTTCTTATTCATTATTTTGTTTTTTTTTGTGTTTACATTATATTTTAGTTTGTTTTGTTTTTGTTAAGGGGGGGGGTACCAAAAAGTGCGCCAGATGGCACGCATCTACCTACTGAAGTGGTCTTTTGGCTACTTCCTCGTCTCTCGATTTCTTTAAACTCGACCTAAACTATCTTACACACGGCTCAAAATCATCACACGAGTAGCCCAGTGGGCACTCATTAAATATAATATGAACACAATGCGCCTAAGGTCAACCAAGGGAAAGGTAACGGGTAAATATAAAATGGAATCGTTGTTATGAATTAAAAATCCAAACTATTACTATGAATTTAACATAATCATAAATTTCAAGCTATTGATATGAGATTAGAGAAATCATAAATATTGAGCGGTTGCCATAAACTCTTGATAATTAATAAGCTCAAGTTAGGGTTACGAATTTAAATAAATTATAGATTTAAGCTGTTATTAGGAACTTAATTCAATCACGAATATCTAGTTGTTGTTTTGTAACCAAAACCAATAGGGAAATCATTATAAATCTTCATGGTTATAGTCTCCAGTGATAGTCCAGATAATTAAAAGTCTTGGTGGTAACCATAGGATGACAGTAGCAGTTAGGAACTACTAATTTGCCCATCTAGGATCGGTACTGTTACCCAAGTAATTGTAGATTTTAATTAAAAACTGAATAAAATATAGAGGTTGTTTCGTAAAGTAGCCAGTATAAACTTCTGTTGGGCCAGCACACAAATAGCCTTGAGAATTGTTTAAATGCATCAGTAATACAGCACGAAAACCCAGCACCAAGATAACTTAAAATACAATATACAACACCAACTAAACACTTTAAAATCTGAGAGAATATATATAAATATAAAATCAAAAACATAAAAGTAAAATAAAATAAATACAAAATGCATCAAGAACTGCACGAAATCTACATAAAAAATAACATAATAACAAGAAAATTTGACCGTAAAATGACCATTTATATAAAAGTAAAAATTAATGAATTAAATTAATAAAAATAAAATATTTTTAGCTGAATAAATTTATTTAAAAATGTTAAAAATAAATTACCAATTTAAATTAAGAAATAAATAAAAATTTAATTTAGATAACACAAATAATTTCAAAGTCGAATTTTGTTTAATCGCAATAAAACTAACACGCAAGGTTAAGGCCAAATTATAGGTATAAATACTGATGTGTTTTCGCAAATTTTCAACTACTACTTTGTAGTATTAATTTCAACCAAATTTAAGATGCACATTTTTTATAAATCTTACTTTGTTGTGTGATTTTTTTTCAGATATTTTCAGATCATTAATCTACAGTTATCAATATTTTCAGGTTATTAATCTACAGTTATGTTTTGTAGCAATATTTTCAGGTTATTAATCTACAGTTATGTTTTGTAGCAATATTTTCAGGTTATTAATCTACAGTTATGCTTTGTAGCAATATTTTCAGGTTATTAATCTACAGTTATGTTTTGTAGCAATATTTTCAGATTGTTAATCTACAGTTATGTTATTTTGGTTTATGTACATCGATGCCCGATTTAAAATTTGTTTATATGAATGCCAAATATACAGTTTATGCGTCGAGACTTTTGCCTAATTCATGTGGTAATTTATTTTTTCTATTATTTTATTTTTGGTGGCCCACAGCCAAAGACACATCACAAGTTAATAAAATCATATACAGTATTCAGATTCGTGTAAGTGCGTGGAATACCGCCGATGATCTGTGCCCGTGAAGACCCGGCGTGCGGAACGCAGGGATCGGAACGTCAATATTATCCGTACATAGGGGAAATTGGAGGGTAAATGAGTAGCCCTTTGGCTGCTCCTTCATCATCCGTTTCCTGTAAAATTGACATACATTTTTAACAACAATCGGCTCAAAATCTCTAACACCGAGTAGTCCAGTGGGCACTCATTAACTGTGAAATGAACATACATAGATCTTAAGGACAAAAAGAGGGAATGGGTAGCAGGAAAAATTGCGAAATAGTTGCAACAGTTAAAATGAATAGCCATCGGAAAAAGATTAATCCGAAATAATGTTTTTAAATAAGAATTAAATAAATTAATTTGAGTTGAGGCGGAAAATATGGGCGGGACGCTGCTCAAATTTTCCGAACTAATTCAAATACTTAACAAAAATAGTAACGTAAAAAAGGAACGCGTAAAATAAGGGTGGAACGCTGCTCAAATTTTCCGAGTCAATGAAAATACTTTGTCGAAAACTGTAGAATAGGGATGAACCGTAAAATAAGGGCGGAACGCTGCTAAAATTTTCGAATTTACAAAAATACTTTATCGAAAACCGAAAAATACAGATGGATTACGGCTAATGTTGTATATCAATAAAAAATTTTTAACGCTGAGGAATAAGGACGGATCCCTACAAAATCTTAATAATAATAATGATAATGATAAGAGTAATGGTAATTATAATAATAATAATAATAATAATAATAATAATAATAATAATAATAATAATAATAATAATAATAATAATAATAATAATAATAATAATAATAATAATAATGATAATAATAATAATAATCATGGTATTTGTAGTAATGATGATAATAATTATGATTATAATAAAAGTGCTAATAATCATAGTAGTAATAACAATAAATATAATGGTAGTTATAGTAATAAGAATAATAATAAAGGTAATAGTAGTAACAATTAAGAAAGGTAATATATATAATAGTAACAATGATGATGCTATTAATAATAATAGGGAACATTGTAGTTATAATAAGGATAAAAGTAAGAGAGCTAGTGTGTGAATATTTAACATAACAAAGGGTGTACAGGCCAAAGAATAATAATCAACACTGACGACGATAAGAAGGACTATGGGAATGGACATAACAATGAATGATATGAGAGTATAGGTTAACCTTTGAAAGAGATAGGAGAATAATGGGACCTAAAAATCGAAATCGAGCACAGGCCTTCTATCGGCAGCTCGTTGGACCCATGGATCGTTCGGTCAATTATAGCTTTAGCAATAGCGCTCACTTTTTGCGGACAATCTACCCACTCGAACACAGTTCCAACGTTGCTTAGCAACGGTTGCCGAGTGGTAAGCGAAAGAATATTTGTATGGGGTTGTCTGGGTAACAACCATATAGTTTCAAAATATCAACACCCAGAAACCCACCACTTCTAACGTCCTGTCCGAGTAGGGAATAAGATGATGTAGCTATCGCAAACCTCAAGAATAAACGTGTTAAAACTTTTCCTTAAATTGAATATAGTAATTGTTATCACTCCCAGTTTAATGCTTAAAATTAGATAAGGATTTAGAGAAAAGAAGTAACGGGAAGTTAATAGTTAAGGACCCTCAACCCAACGTGTAAAGAATACAGGGAAAATGTTTGATAGCACAAAGTGAGCAGAGATTTTTGGGTGAAATGTCAGACGCTATAGACGCTTGAAATGGTGACAAAAGCTTGTAAACGTTCCCCTAAACTTAATCTCATAGAATGAACCAGTTATTCGGGTTTAAGAAAATTACGATTTAGCTAAATTAAGAAATTACAAAATCAACAAACGTTCCACTGATTAAATAAATAATAATAAATCCAAAGGAGAATATATAAAATATCACAATAATATAAGTTAGGTTCATCACAAAATTTGACACGGATAGAGTCGACACGACAGTCCCTTTAAATTGAGAATACTGAACAAAAATCCAATTTCAGCGGGATCTATTAAACATACAATTTAATCAATAATTAATTAGGCAAAGCCCATAATAACCCGAATTGATTCAGTTTTCCCCACAATAATATAAATAGAATTATTTGCCCCTTTTTTCCAATCGACATCACAAGAGAGCCTAAAACCCGACAAGATTTCCTCACAATGACTCTAATTAAGTAACTAAAACTCCCGTCTAAAAATTAAATTTAACAATATCAAAAGAATAAAATTTAAACCTGACGAAATTCGTTCCCAATTAAATCAATAAATGGATCATCAAAATCCCTAAAGTTGAAATAATTTGAACCAACTAAACCTATGGCATAACTTATTAAATAGTTAAAGAGGTCCATCGATTGTCCAGCTGATTAAGGAAACAAATTTTTCTTTCTCCATAAGTAAAGCTGGAAAAAGCGAATGTTGTGGATGTTCCCACAGAAATCCTGAGAGTAAGCCAATCTTGTAAAGGGCCGAAACAGATCAGTATGCCAACTCAATAACTATTAGATTTTCGATCTTAAATGTCATTTACAATACCTACCCCATCGCCTAAAGATAATGCTCTAAAAGATTAAACAAAACAAAATTAATAAATTAATATAAGCAAACTATAATAATACCTGTCACAGAATTTATTCTTTCCTCACGAGACCCAAAAATCATTTCAGTCAGGGAATCCGATACTAACACCAGTTTGAAAATGTCTCTCGATAAAATAAAGCCCGAAATCGGAAAGAACCATGGAGCAATCCTTTTCACTCCCACGTGATCTGGGCCAGACAATACTTGGCAAACGTGGAAGAAGATATAGTTGCTGGCAGAATCGCCAACACCGATGGTTACTCGCCGCCGTAAAGCCCCACGCTTGGTCATGCTGGCGGAAGAATGGATAGTCGCAGCAATGATCATCCGATGCCCCGAGCCAGTCGCATCCGAAACACGAAACTGCCCGTCTTCGTGTACCCAGGCTACTCTGCCGACAAAGGGGTGGAGAGATGTTTCAAAGATCTTTGATCCCATTGCTCTGTGGACTGTGGATTTTCTTGATCTGGCCCGTTACATTAATAAACTCGAAATTCATCTAATAAATAATTTGTTGTTTAAGATTCCAATTTTTTTTCTTTTCTTAGCGTAACGTTTGCAAATTTATGTTTAATCAAATTTATGTTTAATAATTCCTGGATTAGTAACAAAAAATTAATTTTCGTTATTACAGAAATGGAACCCCTGCAAATATTACAAACGGAACTAGCGCGCGCACAAAAAACTAATAAAAATCTTTACGATCAAATTGTCCAGCTGTCCCGCGAGATTCAGCAGACAAAAGCCACATGAGTGGGCCCAAAGAAGACCAGGTTAACGTATCAAAGGCTTACGGCAGCCCAAAAGGATGGGCAGTCGAAAAGCAATTAAATCAGAGCCTCAGAACGCAAATACGGGGACTGGAGGTTGCACTATCTGCCTGTCAAGAAGGGGCAGCTGTAACTTACCCCCTCGTATTTGCTCCTGCCCAATTAGCCTATCGAGAGGTGGTAGCGACTCCAAAAACGACACCAACAACGAACAGTTATCGTCCTGGACGAAAGGAGAGGGCAAAACGCCGAGCCGCTCGAATATTGAAAAACCCGCAACCAACACACTAAAATGCACCATTACGATATGTGGCCACTTGTTTTATGTTTAATATATAATTGTCGAATTTTATTTTGTTTTATGATGAACTAAAACGATAAAACCTACGACATAAAGGGGACCTAATAATCTAAAGGAGCACAAGTCTTCTAACGACAGCTCGTTGAACCCAGAGATCGTTCGGACAATTACAGCATTTTTACAACGATTTTTCGCTCGTTTTCCCACACTCACCTCCTTTATTTGATCCTAGGGTTAGACATGTTGATATTAAGATTTTATGAGTGCCCACTAGACTACTCGGTGTAAATGATTTTGAGCCGATGAGTCAATCTCAATTTAGGTCGAATTTTCTGAAGATGGATGACTGAGGGTCAGCCTAAAGACTGGTCCTTTATCCTCCATCTACCCCCAAAGATTGTGAGAATTGACGTTTGGATTCCAGCGTTACGCACGGCAGAATCTTCACGGCACGGGATATTGGGTTACACATCTCGAATTGTTATATGGATTTTACTGACTTGCGGTATGTTTCGCCTGTGGGCCCGGAAAAATTTCGACATATAGAAAAGAATCAGTCTCTATGGATTCATTTAATTGATAGCTCCCTTTCATTGTATCATATTCATATCAAGTTTACATACGCATCATCCATCCTCATTTCGAAAGAGTTGTCTGCACGCGTTCGTAAGAATTCGTAGTTTCGTCGGCTAAGGCTTTTGCTACACATTGATATTTTCCTGATAAAAACGCTAGAGCTTTTTATGAGAAAACGTGATTGCTCACAAAGTGATTAAATTCTGCGAAAATGAATTGGTATATATACCTGTTTTGTGATTCTAACTTTGAGTGTTCTTTTTATGCATTTAAACAAAATTTGACCTTGATTTTAATTGTAATATCTAATTCTTATTTTGTCAATTTTCTATATTAAATGAACTATTTATTTTATTTGATTTTTAATAGGATATTTCTTATTGAAAATATTTCATTTTATTTGTTAATTGCTAACTTTTATGAATTGTTCATTTTTCGGTCAAATCTTTATGCTATCTTGTTATTTTTATGTTAATTTCGTGCTGACCTCGGGGCATATCTGTTATTATTTTGATTTATTTTTTTATTTTATATTTAATTACATTTTCCTCATATTTTAAGGTTGTTTATTTGATGTTTATGGGTCTGATTTTAAGTCTGAATTGTTATATTTTTAATAGGATATGTCTTATTGAAAATATTTCATTTTATTTGTTAATTGCTAACTTTTATGAATTGTTCATTTTTCGGTCAAATCTTTATGCTATCTTGTTATTTTTATGTTAATTTCGTGCTGACCTCGGGGCATATCTGTTATTATTTTGATTTATTTTTTTATTTTATATTTAATTACATTTTCCTCATATTTTAAGGTTGTTTATTTGATGTTTATGGGTCTGATTTTAAGTCTGAATTGTTATATTTTTAATAGGATATGTCTTATTGAAAATATTTCATTTTATTTGTTAATTGCTAACTTTTATGAATTGTTCATTTTTCGGTCAAATCTTTATGCTATCTTGTTATTTTTATGTTAATTTCGTGCTGACCTCGGGGCATATCTGTTATTATTTTGATTTATTTTTTTATTTTATATTTAATTACATTTTCCTCATATTTTAAGGTTGTTTATTTGATGTTTATGGGTCTGATTTTAAGTCTGAATTGTTATATTTTTAATAGGATATGTCTTATTGAAAATATTTCATTTTATTTGTTAATTGCTAACTTTTATGAATTGTTCATTTTTCGGTCAAATCTTTATGCTATCTTGTTATTTTTATGTTAATTTCGTGCTGACCTCGGGGCATATCTGTTATTATTTTGATTTATTTTTTTATTTTATATTTAATTACATTTTCCTCATATTTTAAGGTTGTTTATTTGATGTTTATGGGTCTGATTTTAAGTCTGAATTGTTATATTTTTAATAGGATATGTCTTATTGAAAATATTTCATTTTATTTGTTAATTGCTAACTTTTATGAATTGTTCATTTTTCGGTCAAATCTTTATGCTATCTTGTTATTTTTATGTTAATTTCGCGCTGACCTCGGGGCATATCTGTTATTATTTTGATTTATTTTTTTATTTTATATTTAATTACATTTTCCTCATATTTTAAGGTTGTTTATTTGATGTTTATGGGTCTGATTTTAAGTCTGAATTGTTATATTTTTAATAGGATATGTCTTATTGAAAATATTTCATTTTATTTGTTAATTGCTAACTTTTATGAATTGTTCATTTTTCGGTCAAATCTTTATGCTATCTTGTTATTTTTATGTTAATTTCGTGCTGACCTCGGGGCATATCTGTTATTATTTTGATTTATTTTTTTATTTTATATTTAATTACATTTTCCTCATATTTTAAGGTTGTTTATTTGATGTTTATGGGTCTGATTTTAAGTCTGAATTGTTATATTTGCGTGCTATTTCCAATTCATTTAAACAAAATCCAGTCCTTGCCCAACAGAAATATTCAATTAAAAAATAATAAAAATAAATTATCTATTTAATTTAAGAAAATGATAAAATTAGAATTAAATATTACCAATAAAGCCAAGCTAAAATTTTGTATTTTAATACATCAAAAAGAACATGCAAGGTTAGGCTCACAAAATAGGTATATATAACGATTCATTTTCACAGAATTTTAATCAATTTGTGAGCGATCGCTTTTCCCTACAAAAATCTTAATCTGTTTTTTGTCAGTAAAAATCACTCTGCTTTACAAAAGAACTACTTCCGAGAAGATATTAGTCTTTAAAATTTGGGAGAACTACTATTCAATTCTTGAAGCTATTAATTTAGATTACCAAGTAAGGGTAATTCTAAAAGATGAATGCTGCCATGATAATTGATGTACAAATGGTGTAATTGCTAATTATATGTGCTGGGTGCTGATAAGAGTAAATTTTATATTAAGAGTCTAGAAAAGATCTATACAGCACGCGCATAACAAGTTGTAACAACTAGACACCAGTCGAAAAATGACTTGGGAAACGTGTATTAGTGGTTGGATTGTTAGCAAAATGTTAGGCTGCTAATGACCTAACATCCCCCTGGGTTCTTGGACTAACATAGAAGGTTTAATGTCAGTATCATTTTAGGTCCCCTTCAAATACTCATTTTAGTAACATTGGAGCAACATATATGTAAAACCGATTGTAAATTAATAAAGTTATAAAATTTATAAAACGAGAAACTTTTAATTCAAATTATGCTTAATAAACAACTATATATAAATTGCAAAAACGCTTATTCCAAGTCAAATAAATGCGTAAATTGTCCCAATAACCGAGCCTTTTTCAATTTTCGATTTCGGGTCCTCTCATGCTTGCCTGGCCTCGGTTTTGTCGGTGGCGGCTGTTTTCGAACCAGCACTGCCGCTCCATTTGCCAGTTCCGGTTGCGGTGCTGATGTCGAGGCTCTTACTTCTACGACATATGTGTCATCAGCTAGTAATAATTCCGATTCCACATATATCGGTTTCTGAGTTATATCAGTCTTGATCTGTAACTGAGCTTCGATCGTCGCTATTACGCAATCGTGTTGACCTATCTTTATTTTCAGAACCTTCGATAGAGTGAGATATTCCTCGTACAACCGTTTCACATGAGTTATTTGTTGGTGCAATTTTTTCACCTCATTCGGGAGTATCCATGCCTCCTCCATGCGCCTGCAACGATGGAAGAGGGACTCTGCACGTTGAGTTTGATTTATGGCTTCTTCGTGATATTTCCCCACGTCTTTCAGAAACTTTTCAAAATCTGCTTTAGTTGGTTGTATGAATTATGAGAAATATGCGAAACATTCATTCAAAATTTATCATAATATATTAAAAATTAAAATTGTATCAGCCTATTAGTTTATTCGTTCCTCGAAATCAAAAGGAATGATGATGACGTTTATATCTCAATATTTTTCACTGTTACACAACCAGAATAGGCCTCACCAGTACCCTCAGTGTCTTTCTCTTATTACAGTTGAATGACCCTGACTCCCCTGACGATGCGTACTCAGTAGTGAACGAGGGATACTATTAATACTGCTATATAGTTCATGTTTTTGTAGTGTAATGAAAATATTCATATTTAATTTGCCATCAATTCACTTAAATGTAAATACATTTATATTCTGGTGCTCACATGTTTGAATTGTTGGGGTTAACAAAAATCACAAAAGTAAAAAAATGGAAAATCAATGATATTCGAAATAATAATTAAAAAGGCAAAATCAATTAAAATTAAAAAAAATTATTTATCGGGGGAAATGGGTATGGGCGGATGCCAAATGACCAGAAGAATCCAAATATAATAAAATTAAATCGATTGGGGTCTCGAATAGGAAATTTATATTAAAAATAGAAAGTAATTAAAAATTAATTGGCTAATGAAAAACCCGAGCTAATGGGAAGTCCGAGCCAACAGAAAACCCGAATGGTGTGAGGAACCTGGAACGTCAACAGATTTTCTAATTACGGAAAACTAAATTGGTTGACGAAGAAAACCCGGGATAAAAGAAAAACCCGCCACCAAAATAATTATTGTAAACAAATGGAAACTCCGGGAGCCCAGAAATAACTAATTTGGTTTTGGACAGAGATGTCAAAAATGCCAAAACCAATTTAGTTTGCGGGTGACTTGAGTTGCGAGATGAGTATAAAAAAAGGCAGATCAACAAAATCGCCAGTTGGTCGAAGAGAATATTTCAGAGAGCGGAATAAAGGAGGTAATAAACTTAAAGATAAATCAACCAGTCAAACAAATTGCGTACGAGACAGGGACATCTCCCTTTGGAAGACGTATCCCTACGCATTGAATTTTGTGAAATCGTGCAGAGTAATTTTGTAGAGTATTGTGAATTGAATCGATTTTTTTGTGAAATTGTGAATAAAGTTGTGATATATAAATTGGAAATAAATCTTATTGTGTTGGGTTAATTAAATCGATTAAAGAAGGACACCAAGGAGTCAGACCTAAGCACCGACTTTCTATATAAAAACCCAACAGAAGGGTTATAGATTATAAGGAAATGGTAATATAGTATGTGATAATGATAAAGTTCATTTTTTGGTCATTTTATAAAAACATAATTTTTAGTCAAGTTGGGTTGAACAGAAGGGTAACCTTGCTAACGGAAATATGATAAGAATTTTATTGCTAAATTTTAAGTTGACAATAATAATCGCAGTAATAACAATCGTAATATTAAATAAAACTCAATCAGGTTAATAATAACAAAGAAGATAGTAATAGTAATCAAAATAATAGCCATAATAATGATCATAACAACAATAATAACAACGATAATAACAATTGTAACAACAACAACAACCACAATAATAATTGTAATAATAATAATAATAATAATAATAATAATAATAATAATAATAATAATAATAATAATAATAATAATAATAATAATAATAATAATAATAATAATAATATTAATAATAATAATTGGGACAATAATAATACTAATATAATTACCATTTTTAGCTTCAATTCTCTTCTTTCTTCCATCTAGTCATTTTGTGCTTCTCATTTATGTAATTTGATTTTAAACCTTCCTCATGGCCAATCTCGGTTTACAGACGATCAGGTGATGAGGTCTCCGGGGGGAAATTCTGGGCTGTTATGACAAACTGTGCACACAGCTGTTTCACCTCCTGGGCACTATTATCTATGGTTTGGCACCACCCACAGTCGATCACGAATAATTTTATTATCTTGTATACTTGTAAAACCTTTTCTTTGTTGTTTTAATTAAAGATTTTACTCCGTAGAGATGGAATTGGATCATAGACAATTCAATTATTTGATTTATTAGACGAATTTATGGTAAAATAATTCATATAAAACAAGATAAAAGACTTAAAACAAAAAAAACAAATTATTATTTAAATAAAATGATAAACTAAATAAAAATTTATCATAATAAAACTTGATATATTACTACGTATAAAATAAAGTAACATAATAAATAAAACAATAAATAACTTTTTACTTTTGTTGACCAAATTTTGAATTCAAGGATAAAATGTTCAAGATGATAATATATATTAAATTTGAGAGTACGTGATATATATTGTTGGGCTATTACAAGGTTTTGTTTAAATGGATTGGAAACCGCACGCAAACACAACATGCAAAATTTAAAATCGGACCCATAAACACCAAATAACCACCTCAAAATGCGAGAAAACACATAATTAAAAATATAAAATGGAAAAACATAAAAGTAAATTAAATTATTAACAAATGCACCAAGATCTACACGAATTGACATAAAATAGCATAATAACAAAAGATTTGACCTAAAATTGACAATTTACAGAAAAAAGAAAAGAGTTCATGAATAAATTGAATAAAAATAAAATAATTTTAGTCAGAAATGATTAAAATTAAAAGTTAATGAATAAATTGTCAAATAAATCGAGAAAATAATAAAAATTAGAATTAAATTAGACAAGTAATATCAAGGTCAAATTTTGTTTTATCGCATGAAAATTAACACACAAGGTTAGGGTCACAAAACAGGTATATATACCAATCCATTTTCACAGAATTTTAACACTTTAATACTATTCACTCATTGAACAAATTTCTCATAGCTAGAAATTTATAATTCAAAGGAGCAACTCTCGGCAATTGTTTCCACATCGCGAAATCAAGCAACTTATATGTAAGCTCTACTTGATCGTATGTTTGGGGATCTTTTGTCGTGTATTTGGATGTATGAACCGAACTGATGAATGAAAAATGATGTAGTTATTTGAAAAATATATGTATTCAGAAAGAGAATTTGTTAACATGTCGAATTTTTTCTGGCCCACAGCCACACAATATGCAAGTCATTAAACTCAAACATAACTAGTCACACTGTGTAAGTGCGGTTTCTCCGCCTATAGTGTGTGCCCGTGAGAGTTCCGTCGTGCGCAACGACGGCCTCGAACGTAAATATTCTATTCGTTATAGAGGCAGTGGGAAGATCGGGAACTAGTCTTTTGGCTAGCTCTCTTTCACCCATCTCCCGAAAAATCGATCTAAATTTCAAAGATACAAATCGGCTAAAATAATTACACCGAGTAGTCCAGTGGACACTCGTAAAATCTAATATAAACACAATATCCTTAGGACTAAATTGAGGCTCGGGAAGTGTGGACTTGATATCGATGTGACGGAAAGTAATCAAATAGCATAACGTGATCAAAATAATTAACTATTAAAAATGACGAAAGTAATCAAATATCATAAAATGTTAAAAATAAATGACTATTAAAAATGACGAAATTAACCAAGTATCATGAAATGGTAAAGAGTAATTAACGAATTAAAGATGACGAAAATATTTAAATAACGTAAAATGACAAAGGTAATCAACGATCAAGAATGACAAAAATAATTAAATATCGTGCAAATGTGAAGAGATTAAATATCTTGATATTGACGAGAAATAGTTAAATATAATAAAATAAAGAAAAATGATTGAATACTAGCGACGATGAAAATTAGAATCATGGCTGATAAAAACGATATAAGATAGAAACTTACGAAAATACTTGAAGTTGGTAACGGGGAAAAAGTTAGTTAAAATATAAATTAAACATAATTATAGCTGGATAGAATGACCGAAAGGGTCCAAATAGAAAGGATTTGACTGACTCTAACTAGATCCAATTATAGATAAAAAGCGTAATTAATATAAACTAAAAGATCAGAATAGTATTCAATTAAACATAATAATAGGAATAACCAGCCAACACGAATAAATAAAATGCAAACACTCAACACCATGGAAGTGCTGTAAAAAATCGGTAGAGTTAATAACATTTTTATTTGAATAAACCCCGAAATGATAAAAACCAACAGGATAACCATGATTATCACCCAGTAATGAAATATAGATTCCGTACTTCATGGAATAAAATTGAACCGTAAATCATAACACAAGAATCAACAACGAAATATTAGATTTAATTAAAATACATGTTTCTAATATCATCGCACCATCCAAAGCTTCATCATCAGAGAGTAGACATCGAGTGAAATCGTACAGTAATCTTCTTCATGGCGAGGACATAGATTCGAGTACTTAGGACAGGAATAATTTTGGGAATTATTGAGGTCAGAGGGAGATCCTGACAAATTTTGTTCTTAGTAACACGAATATCACGATCACTGATATGGAAATTGCAACATCTGTAGGAACCCATCGATTGATTGAACCTCTGCTGATACTCCGATACAGGTGATTTGATTTGAGAATGGAGCAAGACATTGGCGGAGAGGTAAACTAGATTCCACCAGCCCAGAGAACAATTCACTCCTAGTTAGCAGCGAATAGAGAAGGAGTTTGGAGATAAATCAGTTTAGACACCTAAATTCATTTCCTTGGTTGATAATAAAGGTGACAATATCAAGATCCATTAAACCAACGAAAAATAATCGAATGATCTCAACAATAGAATAAATATTCCGATTATAGTCCGGTCATAGTCCTAATTATTGATTGACATAGTAGCAGGTGGTAACAATCAGATCAACCACCGGAGTGAACAATGATTAATATTCCCGACCAATTTAAAAAAATAAAAATGAGATTATAATCATGTTAAGACCTACGTCGTAGAAAATTAAACTGCATTGGAAATAATTTAATTGATCTATAATCACCAGCTGATCGTAAATAAAGAGGGGGGTTTAATCAGTAACGTCACCATAAGACTACTATCACGACTATAAAAGTAACATTAAAATTACAAAACTCATAATCAAACATCATGTCTAACTCCTATTTAACTAACACTGACCGCGGACGCGACTCTAAAAAACGACCAACATACTCTACCCAGGATCAAATATCGAACAACGATGCCATTAGGCAGAACGGAGAGATACAACGAGTTATAGTATTCTTATGATTTCCATTTTTATCGTCCCATTAAATTTATCTTTACCACAAGGCCGCGTAAATAAACTAGATTACTTCATGACTACCCTATAATTTTCTTATAAATGAATTCTTAAGATACGAATTACTATTAATCATGATGCTTATTCAGACCGCAGAGATCCGCACGGAGGATGGAGCGATGACTCCCGGTTAACATTGCAGATTCCCACCAATTCAGCCGCACGATACAGACAGGTATTGTGGGACCAGGGATATATCGTTACCACCTATGGAGAAGCCAGCTGGCCCCGACGACCAGGCGATCGCGGAGACGAGATAGAGCTGCCTAGCATCGCCATCAAGTTGGAACCAGGCAGGAACCCAGCACGGGAAGCCCGTCAGCGAGCTGAGTATACTGCAATGAAAATGGAAGAGATGGAGAAGAAATATCACAAGAAGGCAATTCTGGCCAGACAGCGATTGACCCAGATAAATCGAGATATCGCGAGTGGAATCATTCCCAGTACCGATGGATATCCTCCGAGCTATGGGGTTTCATTTGAATTGGATGACCCGAGATTGTTGCAAATGACCGCCCCAACGAAGCTGATCTTGCCGGAGAAATTGGTCCAACCAGCTCTTCGTAACAGACTTGGATCGAGACAACAGGACGAGCATGCTTATGCCAGTCGACATCCAAAATGGGGTTTCTCCAGTCGTGATCGTCGTAATGCCAATCCCGATGACCGAAGAGGATCATAAACGGATAAACTTGTATTATTTTGAATAAAAATTATCGATCATTTTAACTATTTACTTGTATTTATTAATGAACGGAAATAGATATCAACGCGGTAAAACATAGAACCAGCCTAATTATTTAAGAACGCGTCATTCACAATATAGGACTTAATCACCACGAGGAAGGAAGTTTCTATTGCCAAGTAATGAACAACGAATTTAATTAAACAAAACGACGACTACGAGACTCATAGGTCACCATTTGATTAAATTAACGTTGTACACTAAAATACTCGAGATAGGAGCAACTAAGTCCATTTATGTGTCTAAATCAACAACAGTAACTTTGAATACTTAGCTAATTTCGCTTAATTTAGAAAATGGAAGCGACGAGGATCCTCAATCAAGACCTGAAGGAGCTCCGACGCGAGAATATGCGCCTTCACCAACAAATCCTCCAACAGAACCGCGAACTCCAAGAAATAAAAGACACTTGGACGAATCCAGAAAAGATGAAAAGCTTATATCACAGGCTCACGGCGGCACAACAAGGTTGGAAGGATGAGAAATCATTAAACCAAGCCCAACGGACGCAAATCAAAGGATTGGAAGTCGGCCTGTCAGCGTGCCAAGAGGGTAGTGCGGTGACATACCCCTTAGTCTTTGCACCGGCACAGCTGGTCTACCGCGACCAGAATCACCCAACGCATCCTCACAAGCGAGCTCATCCACATGCCAGACCGGGCAGGACGGAGTGCCTACGAAGACGTGCCCAAGGCGAAAATAAGTGATGGATAAACTTGAATTTAAACGTTATTGAAAAATAATAAAATTGTTTTTCTTGATGATAATATTTTCTTATTAATGAAGTATCAGAGTAAAATAGTAAAGCAGTAATTAATGGACCTGAAAGACAAGACGGACAGAGGCCTTCTAACGGCAGTCCACTGAACCCGACATAGGACTAAACCTTAGCAGTTCTGATATCGGAACTCACCATTGTAGGTCCTGTGACCAATGGTTACAGTTCCAACGTTGCCTAGCAACGGGTAACCATTGGCGGGCGTTGAAATATTTTGTATATAATGGGGTTAAGGTCACGAAACCCACTAACCCCACAATATAAATAAAACAAATTTTTGAAAACGTACTGATTTTTGTTTGCCCGCCACTGCCTTATATACCATGACTTTCAGTGTGTGTATTTTGATGTAGTAAAACAAGGAATTTTAATTTTTTATTTTTAAAATATATTTTTCTAATTTTCTTGTTTTTATTATTATTTTTCCGAGCTTTAGATGTTGGAACTCGATTTATTTTTTAATTATTTTTATTTTTCTTTTAATTTTTTTACGTTTTCTTTCTAAATTTAATATTTAGGTTTACCACTCAAAAGTATATAGGCATTATCGTGCTGGCCAAACAAAATTTAGAGCTCACATTAGTCTTTGCCCAACATATGTATCGGATTCTATGAAATATCTTTATGAAGTCGTAATTTTTCCGGCCCACAGCCAAACAGATTGAAAGTTATTAAAATATGACACAACTATCAAGCTGTGTAAGTGCGGTTTCTCCGCCTATAGCATGTGCCCGTGAGGGTCCAGTCGTGCATAACGACAGACTCGGACGTCAAATCACCAGATCCTATATGCGCAATGGCAAGATTGGGGACTAGTCTTTTGGCTGGCTCCCATTCACCTATCTTCCCAAAATTCAACCTGAAATCCAAGTAACATGTCGGCAAAATTTCTTACACTGACATATCAACATATCAACATATATTCCTTAAGGCCAATTCAGAGAGAAAGGGGCGGAGAAATTCAAAATCGATGCAACTATTTAAATATCAACAATAATTTTAAATTTAAAAAAAGTCGAATGACTATAAAAAATCTGTTAAGACTATACCAGTCTAAAATCAATAAATACGTCAAATTTATTTCAGAAGTAAAGTTAGTTAAATTTTAGTTGTTGAAACAACGGTAAGGAACTCATCACAATGAACACCCACAAAGTCATATAAGTAAAGTAATATGTAAAATAAATAATAATTATAATAAACTAGTGAAACATGTTAACGAAGCGAACATTCCAATTAAGAACAGTAATAATAATAACTCCATTAGCTTGACCGTGAGGTCCTATTAGCACCTTAAATGATGTAATTTGACGACTGAATTTGTGACCCTGACAACATCATGCTTCACGCCAAAGGTTCAATTAAAATCTTAGGTTTCAACAATATCATAAATTACATAAAGATAGTAGATGCATTTTTTTGACCCTAATAATATCAAAATCCGTACGACTTAATTGTTAAATTCTGACTTCCCATCATATTAGTAATGATAATAAAATGAATAACAACAAATGCCGTAACCATAATAAAATTATCTCTAACCCTTCATTAATCGTAATTAATTATAAAAATTTCAATAATAAAAACAATACAATACACCTTGATTGAAGAAAAGTTGAAAGACATTAATACCAATGAATATAGTCGAGCATAGTTTATAACAATCTTCTGAATTACGACTGATCACTCTGCACTAGTTATCATACGACAAGATAGAATCTAAATGGAGAGGATGATTCTGTAGACCATAATAAATTAACCCATACTGAGAGAGTTTCAAAACCAATTCATTCAATAGAATAGGATCATCCACAAGGCAGACATCAGAACCAAGGCCAGATCCCCACGAACCGGCCCAACTAAATGCCCAGCTCAGAATTCAGATTAGGTGAAATGATGAATCCAGTCGACTGCTAAAATTGATGAAATTTGTAGAAGATGATCATGAACATCGAAGAAAAACGAATGTAGGGTATGACTCGTGAATAAATGAGAAGAATGATCCAAGCGATTATCACAGGAATAATTCTGTTGGGCCAGAACACATGGCCTTGGAAAATGTTTAAATGGATCGGTAACACACATGCAAATATAACATGCAAATTTAAATAAACCTATTGAAACATCAATTAAACCCTATTAAATATGAGAAAAAAGAGAATTAAATATAAAATAATAAACATAAAAATAAATTAAAATAATAACAAAATGCAACAAGATTCGCACGATACAAACACAAATATAACACGAAAACCCAACAAATTCGACCGAGAATTAACAAATTAATAAAAGTTCATGAAAATGAAACTTAAATCAAAAAATTTGAATTAGAAATAATTCAATAAAAATTCTAAATAAAAAATTATTAAAATAAATTAAAAAATAATAAAAATAAAGAATAGAATACACTAGAAAATAACAAGGTCGAATTTTGTTTTACTACATCAAATTTAACATGCAAGGTTAGGGACAGAAAATAGGTATAAATACCGATTCATTTTCACATTAAAACACACCATTTTTCAAACCGAAAAGTTATTTTGAAACTGTTTTAAAAACTATAAAACTTTCGTTGTGAATTAATTTTAGGTGAGAAATAGTTTATTTTGGAGCTCTCTCTCCACGTCACATCCTCGCAACCTCGGTAGAGCTCTGCTTGGATGTCGGCGTGGGGAGAGATGCAATTTTATGCCTTTGTGAATTAATTGTTTGGTCAAGTAATTTTGTATTTTGATTCTTTAATATGTTAATAAATACTTATAATATTTATAAATTGTTTTATATATTTAATAAACTAAATTAAACTGTCGAAATTTTTCCGGCCCACAGCCAACACAAATCGCAAGTTAGTAAAATATATACAGTACAGACTCGTGTAAGTGCGTGGAAAATCGCCAATGATATGTACCCGTGAAGACCCAACGTGCGGAACGCAGGGGTCGTAACGTCAATATTACCCGCATAGAAGAAACGAGAAATAAGGAAGAGGTCTTTTGGCTGCTTCCTCGTTTCTCATTTCTGTAAAATCGACCTAAATTATTTTACACACGGCTCAAAATGATCACACCGAGTAGTCCAGTGGGCACTCATTAACTATAATATAAACATAATATGCGTCTAAGGTCAATTAAGGGAAGGTGACGGGAAATTAAATCAAAATGAAATCGTTGTTATTTGCTATAAACTCATGATATCAACCTACGCTATGCATCCTAAATTTATGTTGTAAATTCATAATATTAATCATGAATTCAGATTATCTATTGTAAATCTTTATTATTAAATTCATATTATTAATTCATACTGTTAATTGTAAATCTTTTATTAATGATAAACTCATATTATTAACTATAGATCCATATTATTGATTGTAAACCCTTTCATTAATGATACATTCGTATTAGTAATTGTAAATCCTTTTAGTAATGGTAAATTCATATCCTTAATTGGAAAATTTTTGTTAATAATTAATTGTAAATCTCTTATAATACTAAATGAAAAATCGCATTATTAACGGCAAACTCATTTTAGTAATCGTAAATTCGAATTCATATTATTAATTATAAAATGTTATTATCACCTTATAAACCTTCACTACAGATTGAAATCATGTTTTAAATTCAAGTCATTAATTAAGTTTATCTTTAACTATCAATCATTAGCTGTAGATTCATATTATACGCTCAAGTATACGATTCATAATTTATTTACAAATCCCTATCATTACCAATAAAGCTGCATTATTATTTAAACATTTCTAGTGTTAACTAAAATGGCAATTTGATATTATTATCATGTAGGGCATAAACTATAATTTCAGACTATTAATTAAAGATTTTTACTTAACAATCAAAATTAAGAAGCTAACCCACGAAGTCCCCACGATAATCAAAAAACTTACGAAAATCAAAAAATCATAAAACTTAAACGTTCAATTACTCCTGACCAATAACATTCAAATTAATAGTTCCAACACTAAGAGTAGGAATCACATAAAGATGAATCTTCAAAGATCAAATTGACGAAAATTAAGATGCACAAATCCATCGAATATAAAATTGAGAATCACAAATAACATATGAATGCATGACAATGTACCTCCAATAGATTAACGTTCTGAATCCAACGATGGAGGACCCTAATTGCGATCTTCATCCGAGTAATGTCGCGCTATCCGAAGAGAGTGAGTTATCCCTACCCACGATAAATCTGAGATATGCGCTAAAGTGCATTGAAATAAATTCGAATTACCCGACATTAAGAATCTTATTGCCGCCGATCGATAAACATAATTTTCCTAAAGAAAACCTCATTAATAAGACAACGTAAATCTCACATAAAACTAACTCACTGGTTAATAGGGGAACCGTCCGGATGGTCAACATCATCATCAATATCTCGAACCATTATGTTTCTCCGAAAAACTTGACATCGATTCAGTAAGATTTGATCTGAAAAATAAATACGTTAAAAATGACAATCAATACTGACCGGAAACATACGAATAAACAACTGCAAATTGATTACGTTATCAACCACGGAGACGCGCGTCCAAAGTTAAGTCATCTTCAATCGCCGACTATTTTCCATTCTAGATATGTTAACACAAATTGAACTTGGACATTGACACATCCGTTCAGTTCACAAAGTCGGAGATCGATTTATTGGTACGAATAAATTATGTAAATAAAAATCTGATTGAGAAATTCTAAACTTAATTCAACAACGTCAACCGTTCCGCCGAATGGCGAATAGTGCATGATCATTTAAATAATATGATTATATTAAGTATCGCATAGAATATGAGTAAACACAATCAACAGTATATAAACCCTCGCCCGATATCGGTGAATTAATATTACAAATGCATCGACAACGAAATTATCGAAAGAGGACTATTTCGAACAGCCCAACGGGCGAAAGATCGACAGCCGATTCCGACCCACAACACCTAGGTAATGATTTTGTGTATAAATAATGATGGTTTCCCCGTATTAAAACTAATGTTTTGTTTTGTGCTTACAACATAATAATATTGCCACGTTTTGTGAACGATGTAGTATCGAACTAGCTGTCGAAACTCTATATTAAATTTCATAATCGAATTCTAGGATGATAATTCTTTATGTTTAAGTTATTGGACATTTTTCTCCATTGCATTGGAAGTGATAGTATAATCTTTGGATGTTTAGCTTCATCACTCATAGACGAGAGAGCACCAAATGTAGGGAATTCTTCATGTAGAGTGCAGCAAAGTCCTCTAAAAATTCCGTTCGGAATAGTACAAACACCTACATCCCCGATATAATGCTCAAAGGAATTATATTAATTACGATTTCATTCAGGAAGTTCAGACCCAGATCTCATTCCCATGCAACTTGCCGACCGATGGAGAGAAGCCTGGAAGCTTTACTGGCACTCTAGACGTCGCGAGTCGTCCCCACTCGAATTCCAACGAACCAATGGCAGATCAGAAGATCCCAACCGAAATCCCGAAGTACCGGAACCGTTCTGGGAGGAGTGGCACCCCACCGCAGAAATTTACGCACACGCGCGTCACCTACTCGATGATCTCCTCGATCATCAACGGCAAGTAGACCTACGAGTGGCCCGGGCCCGTCAATGTCTGGCAAACATTGAGGAGGACCTCGAAACCGGCCGGATTGCCACTACCTATCATCACCCATGGCCACGCGGATCCCTGTACGGAGACACCAGGAAAGAGACGGGCGTGAACAGGAAGAACTCGCAGATGACGGGGTCTCACCGGATTCGGAATACCAAAAGGCCGGTGATGATCATTCCAAACTGCTCCCCGGAGGAATGGGTAGCAAGGGGCTTTACAAACACGTGATATTAATATTGTGAATTCACTTTAGTTTAAATTTTGTTACTAAAATAAAGATTTTGTTCGATTAGACATTAATTTCGTTCTTTTGATGTTGTAATAATTCGTCAAGAAAATTTTGTTTAATTCTATTATACTCGTTAATTCCATAGTTATAGTTATTTTTGATGTTATCAATTCCAGACATGGATTCCCTACAAATCCTGAGAGCAGAACTGGACGTAGCACGACAAAATAACAAGACTCTATACGATCAGATAATTCAACTGACTCGAGAAGTACACCAAATTCGAGCCACCTGGATAGATCCAACAAAAATCAAACCCTTATATCAGAGACTCACAGCTGCTCAGAAAGAATGGGCAGAAGAAAAGCAAATAAATCAGAGCTTACGTACGCAAATACGAGGACTGGAGGTTGCCCTGTCAGCCAGTCAAGAGGGAGCGGCTGTTACATATCCGCTCGTATTCGCTCCGGCTCAGTTAGCCTATCGGGAGTCGGCAGCTGCTCCAACCTCGGTCTCGAATCCTGCAACAACCGTAAATAACCCCTCTCGTCCAGGGCGCAAGGAAAGAGCCAGGCGTCGTGCCGCTCAATTGCTAACCCAATCCCAAGCAAATTTACAAACATTGTAACTCAGGGATAATATATATTTTGTAGTTTGATTTTGTTAACTCACGTAAGATGATCCAGACAATCACGATAGAACTCCTGTAATTTATTTGACTCTAATACATGACGTAAAGGGACCAATTACTCGAAATTGAGCATGTGTCTTCTAACGACGGCTCATTGGACCCGAGGGTTGTCCGAGCAATTATAGTATTAGCAATAGCACTCACTTTTTGCGGACAATCCACCCGCTCGAGCACATTTCCAACGTTGCCTAGCAACGAGTGTCGAGTGGTAGTCAGAGTAACATTTTGTATGACGTTACTGGGGTAACAATAAAGATAAACAAATAACGAAACCCTGTAACCCACCAATTCCAATAACAATGATTTCACACCAGCAGAAAAGTCACACTGTGATTGAACTATTGTACTAGAATTGAATCAACGGTGATTGAACGAAGTCATAACAGGTGTTGTCTAATATTCACGTGGCAGTGTTTAGGTTGTTTAATAAACAATAGACCATCCATTAAAATACCTAAAATTAATGCGACTAAAATATCACAGGCCACTCACCGAGATTTTCAAATAATGTAAACATTTAATAAGTTCGATCAAAGTTAATGAGAAAAATGAGTCAGTCAAACGGCGATTTGTCGGTGCTACTATATATACCCAGACTTAATTAAAAGGAAAATCAGTTATGAATCCAACAACTGATCAACCACCTATCAGTAATAATTTTAGGAGAAGAGATTCGATTGGAGATCGACCAAACGCCACAGGCCTAGAATGCAGAAGTTGAACACTCATTTTCAAGTCCTCAACGAGGCCACTGATCAGAAGGTGGGACGACCAACACGACAAAACCACGACGCCGACAACGTCCAGCAAAATCGGCCTGACCGTCCGAACTCAAACCCCAATACCAAAGACAACCAAACAATAAACAACAAAGCCAAATATTTGAACAAAAGTCAATTCAAGAAAACGGAACTCGACGGTGCACACCTGACGCAAACACCTGCAAATGGAAGGGAGATTGGCAAAAGGCAGACCAGTGTCAAGAAGAGGAACCAAACAACTCAAACAACTCAAGCCACTGGTTAAATAATTTAAAATGACAATAAACGTTTTGTGAATTATCTTGTTGTGTTGATTTTATATTTTAAACATGAGATTTCTTTTGTAACTTTGAAGTAAAATTAACAATATAAAGGTCAAGAAGCGTGTGGTGATTCATAAAACCTACTATAAGTTTTTAAGAGTTATAGGAATCTCTAACTAGAGACATGGAATGCACAATAAATAATGTTGTAAAATAATAAAAAGTTGGATATAGTTGAGACACACTAGAGTTATTTACTTTGTCACCCAGATCATCTGAATAACAATCCTTTATGGTAAAATTAGTTAATAAAAATTGTTTGGCCAACACTCTGCCAAGCGTTAAAGAAGTTACAACGGGAAAATACGGACCTACACCGACAATTAATACAATTATGTCGAGAGATCCAGGAGGTCAAAGCCACCTGTGTTAAACCAACTCGGGCTAAACAATTGTACCAACGCCTAACTGCGGCTCAACACGGTTGGAAAGAAGAAAAAGTGTTGACTGAGGTCCAGCGGATCCCAGTACAACTCGCTTACCGTGATCAGAGCTGACCGGACGAAATGAATAAAAAGGCACAATCCTATTCAACGCCAGGCAAGGCAGAACAAAGACGGCCATAACAGCCCAATAAATTCAAATAAAACATTATTTTTATTGCATGATCTTTGTGTTATATTAGTAAACGCTTAACTCGAATTTTCCAGGATACATATAGTTTCAGTTAATTAAACCATTTTCGGGTAATGGATATTATGTTTGAGGAGTAATTTAGGGACCAAAGTTATAAAGACCAGCATAGGCCTTCTAACGGCAGCTCGTTGAACCCAATATGAGTCCGGACCTTAGCATTTCTGAAATTAGAGCTGCGGTCTCATAACTAATGGTTACATTACATTGCCTAGCAAAAGGTAACCATTGTGTGCGGTTGAATATTTATGTCAAGGGTTCAAGGTTGGAAGCTACGAATCCACCATACAAATTTGGGGGCTCAGTCGGGATGAAATGATTTTCTTATGTCAACGAACAAAGAAGACAAGTTACAGGAATTCTCTTATCAAACAAGGAAAATGTCGAGACGACATTTCGCCAAAGCCCAGAAAAACGACAAATGGAAAAATACTGAACTCAGTAACAAATTATAAAAAACGACGAATTTGTCTACAAAATGAAAAAATATTTTGATGAAACAAACGGCTCACCCACAAAGTAAAAATTTCGGGGCTCATGATTTTTACACGACAATCAAAGACGATAAAATAAAAAATCCGTTTATCAAATAAGAAAATGTCGGGACGACGTTTCACCAAACCCAGAAAGATAACAAATGAGAAAACCAGAAATTCTACTACAAGATGAGAAATTATCGAGAAAAAATGTAAAAAATCATCAAACACAAATTGGGAGACTCAGTACAGTTTAAGCGGAAAATAGATGGATGGGCGAAGATAGCAAACATTGAGATAACATTCCAGAAAAATCGCGGGAAATAACGAAGAGAAACACATGGAACAAAACCATAGAAAACGACCAATCCCACTACATAATGGATAACAAATGAGATGAGAATTGCATTACATAAATAAAACAATGAGTGCAATATAGAAACGATAAATGTAATACACAAACAAATACATAAACCTTCAAAATAGTGACATCTAATTAAAGGGGTAAAATAATGAAAGGGTAAAAGAAAAAGGGGTGAGCTAAGAAAATAAAATTAAATAAGGAGAATAAAAGCAAGATTTAAGCTTGAAGAGACCAACTAAAAGCAAGTGAAAAGGGCAGCTAAGTAGGACAAAATTGAGTTATTCCCAAAGATGTGCACAAGTATCGCACTGCATGTTATGTCAACGAAAAATCAAAGAAAAGATAACAGTATTTTATTCATGAATAGTGTTGTAGTATTATTCAATAAACGTGAAGTGTTCTGTAAACGATTAATTAACGAATAAAAGTAAATAAAATAACAATGAACGAAATAAAATCAACATACCAAAAGTGGAATCAGTGAAAAATAATTAAGAGTATGAATGATGACAGTAGGGATGAAATTTATTTTATGTATTGATACGACCATAGAGATAACTGATGCGACTACTTAGATAATTATTACTAGAAAAATAGATAATTGATACGTGGTATAGATAATTTAAAATAGACTTAAACTGAAGGGGGTTAGAGCAAGAGAAAACGGACCGTAATAGAAAACGAAGGCCAAAGATAAAAATTTATACCTATAGTAAATGGAGGAGAAAATTTGTATATAAAATACTAGAAGAACAGTCAACGAACAAAACCCCTCAGAGAATTCAGAGTCAGACAACGAAGCAAACGGGAGTGAAGAGGAGATAACAAAAGATCAAGACAACAATTTAGAAATGCCCGGTCCAATGGAAACGCCAAAACTGCGGTCCAACGGAAAATGCAGGGGAATTTACAGAAAAATTTAGAGAAGAGAATTTGAAAGTATGAAAGAATTTGAAGTATATAAGACCATTTTTCATTGGTCAGATAAAAAAGTAAAGCAACGATTACCCTTATATCTGAAAGGAAGTGCACAAAACGTGTTCGTAGAAGAAGCGAGCGACGTGACAAAACTAAATAAAAATAAAGAAGTTCCTAGTGAAAAGTTTCGGAATAGAGAAAAAATGTGACAGGAAAATGCTAGATTTTCTACACAGGAAACAAAGGCGTGATGAATCTAACGCAGTATATGCATGTGAACTATGAAAATTAGGTAAAGAAACTTTAGCGATAAAGGATTACCAGAAGATGAATTGGTAGACGCTTTCATAAGAGAAGTTAAAAGGGAAGACATACGGGCCAACGTTGGATACTTAGCACCAGAAACGTTGGACCATGCAGTAACAATCGTAAACAGGTGTAAAATATACCTGGGTTTAGCATACCAGATAGCAGCTATGTCAACAGAGTCAACAACAGCAGCGGCAGGTGGAAATAACAATAACACATTAACCAACACAAATCCGACAATGAGTCAATTTATCCCAAGAGCACAACAAATGTTCAAGCCACCGCCAACAAAGAACTCGGAGAACGGAGGTAATAATCAGGTTAATTACAATAATAATTTCAGGAACAATGCTAACGAAGTATGCAACACTTGCAAGCGAAGAGGACATCAAACAGAAAACTGTTTCCGAACCATGAAATGTCAAAATTGTAGCAGAAGGGGACATACGGAGAGAATATATAGACAAATGGGAACAGGCCCTAGAAAATGCTTATTACGAGGAATTGTACGGCAAGAAGAGAACCGAACCAATCAAGGACAACCAACCCTACTAGAAACCCGAAGATTAACGTAATGCAAAAAATGGACATGATGAGAGAAACATTGCTACGAATGTCCATGGAATTGAGAGAAATGATACAGCAAATACCCACCAACATATAACAACAACGAATCAACGCAATGAGAAGTAATGATGAAACTCACGAACAACAAACAAATGAATATCAAGAATAACAAGCCGAATGGTAGATATTATAAGTAGAAGAATGTTAAGAAATCCAACAAAGATGGATAAATAGAGAACAAATCGCATAAAGAATTAACATAATAAGGATAAAAACCCCAGGAGAAGTCCACAATGTGGAGCAATGTGTTGATAAAGGGATGGAAGACATGATAACAGATGAGGATAGAATAAGCGGGATAAAACTAAACAATAAAGACAAAATGAAGATAATAATAGATTTTAAAAAAGAAAAACAGAAAAGACAAAAGCAAAACGAAAAAACAGAAGAAGTAGTGGAGGAAAACCAATCTAAAAACCACCAGATACGAATTCAAAAAACAAATCAAAATTTTTATTGAAATATTTGATAAAGTTTTTCACAATTTTTTGATTCTGCATTTGAGCAGCAATTTTTTGTTTTTAATGGCTGATAAATCGATAAATTTGGTTTTTTGAATTTCTTTGTTTACTGTCCCGTTCTTTTTGGTTTCGAATGCACAGACTTTTGTAATGGGTTCCTTACCCGTGTTTTCGACTATTACTTCTTCTCCATCTTCTGTGTTCGATTCTACTTTTATTATCATTGCCTTATTCTCCCGTACCCGACGTTGATATGGTTCTTCTTTTGGTGTTGTGTCTATAACTACGGGTTTCTCTCCCAGAGTTTTGGCTACAGTACAGGTTATTATCCTGTTATTGTTATTTCTCGTCCGCATTCATATGCAACTGTGATAAGTGTTTTGATTGGCCGATATCGCGCGCCTATCAAAACTGACAATTTGAATAAAGTTATCAGCTGAGCTGAGGAAAAGTGAGAAAATAAATCAAAATTTTTATTGAAATATTTGATAAAGTTTTTCACAATTTTTCTATTCTGCATTTGAGCAGCAATTTGTCGTTTTTAATGTCTGATAAATGGGTAAAAAAATAATTAAAAGAAATCGTATAATTTATGTCACTTGCTGGCCTCCCCCATCCGGCAGCAGCAGCAGGGCTGTCAGGACATTTCACTGATTGGCTGCGGTAAACATTTCCATTTGCCGGATTTATCGCATCGACTTTTACAGAATATTTGAATGGCCATTTCAATCCGGCATCGCAATCGCCACGCATCAAATGGAAACCAACCCAAATTGGACCAAATAAATCAATATACACCGCTAAGCATATTTTGTACCCGCCCGGCCCGGAATAAAATGGCTCACTGTAAATCGATTTATTTCTCTCCAGTTGCGATAATTTATCAATTTGCCAATCCAAAATTCCGAAATTTATAAATTCTGCATTTCCAAATTTTGTTTGAATCGGCCGAATTTCTTCGGCGCATTTCTTCATTTCATTCTGAATCTGAATCACAAATTCAATCATTTCAATAAATCAATAAATCACTTTTATATTCTGCTGCAGTTGCTGCTGTTCACTAATTTGTTTAAATGCATCAATTTTCTGTTTGGATTGGCTGATTTCCCTCCTCAATTTGATCATTTCATTTTGTAATGCACGATTCGCATTATTGACTGCCGCTATTTCCTTGTTGATTTCTCCTCGGTTTTCCTGCTCCTTCGCTTCCATCTCGCACATTTTCTGCTGCAATCACAAATATCAATTCAATATTTCAGGAATTTTAACTAAATTGAATAATTTATAAAATATAAATTTCGAATTTCCTGAATAATTATACAAAAGTTACTATAAATAGATTTATAAATAAACTTAAATGAATACAAATGAATAATTTATAAAAGTTGAATATTATAAAGAAGAGGTGGAAAAGCTAATGTTACCGCTTACTTTTGATGCAGAATATTCATTTGATAATTGTGAATATTGCTATTTTTGGAAGAAGAATATGGTAGATAAAGTTAGAAACCATGACCATTTTACAGGGAAATATATCGGTCTTGACTGTAAAAGTTGTAATGTTAATAGGGAAATCAAAGAATTATTACCTGTAGTTTTTCATAATTTACGGGGGTATGACTTACATTATATACTCAAGTATGGAATAAATCGATTTCCCAATTGGAATTTATCATGTATTCCGATAAGCAGTGAAAAGTTCTAATCTCTTTTGGTATATGTTGATAAGCTTAGAATACGTTTCATCGACTCTTATCAGTTTGTTAATGACTCATTAGCTAGGGCTGTGAAAACTTTGACAACTTTACCATTTGAAAATATCTACTTTTACTGGTACCATTGTCAATGAAAGGGGTATCTTCCCATACAACTTTGCCACTAGTTAAGAGGTTCTTGAAAATATAGGGCCGGTAAAAAGTTTCGTTTTCTAAGTCGATGAAATCTTATCAAAATCTAAAAAATACAGTTTAAAACATTTATTTGTGAAAGTCGTATGTGCAATTATACTAAAATTGTTAGCAAACTATAACGGAGCCTAAAGATAGTCTCCATAAGTTTTCATGACACTCTGGAGGTGAAGTGTAAGGTTTTGAAATTCGTCTGTGAGCTTGGCCTCCGATGCTTGACACCTGCTTTAATAGAGATATGCGATGTCCTTCAAGCCAAAGTTGAATTAACTGTGCTACGTGAGGTATGGCATTGTCTTGCTGAATGACCATTTCTCAAGCATGTTGTATTGTTTGGAAATTTTAAATCATATTCTGCAGGAATTCTAGAAATCTCTCAGCGTTGATGTTTCCACCGCCGTGAAGAAGTTCGAAATACCTGAGTGATTTTGTATAGTTTATATAAGATATTGTCCGATTACAATGATCACAATGATATTTTCCTTAGTCCTTCTTATCCAATAAACATTCAACATTTCTTGGCAACAAGATTTATAAATAAATCATTAAATAAACTTGGCAACGAGTTTATTAAAAGAAATTGTAATTCAAAAAATTTGTTTTACGATATATTTCGACAGTTTAACAGTCATCTTCAGGTACAAAACCATTCAAAATAATAATATTGGTTAATTTTTATATTTTAAACAAATTTATATTGTTTATTTAAATAGTTTAAATACTTTTACACTTATTCTAAAATTCTATAAAAATAATATATTAAAAAATATTTTAAACATCAATTTATCAACAAATTTTAGTTGATTGCGTTATAGATAAAGAATGGGTATTCGAAATCATTTTTATAATTGAAGATAAAAGAGACTGTTGAAAAATTGATTAAAAATCTATAGAACCATGTTTGGGAAGGATTAGTGTAATTTGACAGATGAGTGTGAATTGAATATTGATATTAACAACAGTAAAAATGTATATAGAAATAATGAGCCTAAATTTGTGTTGGTATTGCCGTACTCGGAAGGTTTTACAAATAAGAGGAAGTTCAGCAAATAAATGGGAAATTCAGATTATAAGAACGTTTCTAATTCCTGTAAGGTACGCAATATGTTTATTAATAAAACAAAAACACTTGTTTTTACACTTACCTTGGCGCAAAGAGAAATCGGATGAGAACCATTAGTTTGAAACTAGTATACTATCATGAAATGTATTGGATATCACTTAATGTATCGTATATTCATAATAGATTGGTTTGATAGATTAGTCAACATTGCCCCAGTATTTCTTTCGAATACATTGTTGATAAATCTGAAATTTCTTTTTGATGCGCAACTGCATTACAATAAATTTTGCCAAATTCACCTTATTAAAGAATCTTGTGATTCATCTCTTCCACAGAGTGATAGCTCTTGCCTCGTAAAAATAGACAAATTCAAGTAAATAATGCAACCTGGATAAGTCTGACTTGTGTTGTGGTTTAGGTCCAAATTGTATGGTGCATTGCTTAGTTTTTTAGATTCCATAATATAAACAAAGAATAATATATAAAGTCTATTTATATGACATTTCACAGATGTGGGGATGACAAACAAACATTTGTTGGATAAAGTCTGAATAATAACTCATACATCTTACATGCATTCATAATTTAGAAATAATTTTTATGTAGCAAAACTTGGCGGTGGCACCCCCACGCCAGATCCGCCTCTGATCTTTGATGGGACTGATGAAATACCTAGATATGAAGATATGTATGATAAGTATTAAACATAGCCAAAGCGAACGGTTTCAAGTCAATTGGGATAACCCCAACAACGTTACAAATCTCAATTTCATAACTCGCAAGTGTGTCAATATTCAATAGTGGTGATACAGGAGGAAACTTTTTCCAAAGGGTTTTTATATTACGAGTGAAGATATTTTTAACTTTCGATTTGATTTTATAAAATTCAGAGTTGACTTAATGATGAAATGATTTTCAAAAATCAAACATTTGATCCAATAAATCGAATAAACATTTATAATTATAAAATAATTAATAATTTTAAATAATTGGATTTTGATTCTATCGTTGATTTTATAACGGTCTCGGAATTCCACAGGATTTCAGATTTCCGGAATTATTGCAAACGCTAAACATTTCAATCAATCAATTTACTTGTTGATTTTCCATTTGCAGCTCGATATTATGAATGTTTTGTTTGAATTGGCTGTTTTCTGTCTTTAATTTTGTCATTTTATTGATGCTTAGTTCCGCGTTGTCAGCGGCCTTCAGTGACACGCGGCACATTCTCACCTGCAGTCACAAAAATCAATTCTATTTACTAGAAATCAATTTAACTTTTATTGTATTTAATTGCTGATTGATTTGATCATTTTCTCTGTTCAATCTCTCATTTTCTCTCTGGTTTTTCCTATCTTTCTCTTCCATCTGGCACATTCTCTGCTGCAATCACAAATATCAATTCAATATTTCAATCAATCATCAAACCGTCAACTGCTTATTTTCTTCCTTCATAGATTCCACCTGATACTGCAAATTATCGATTCGATCAATCAGCAATTTGATGTGGCAATAATTGCTCTCATTGAGATGGGAATTCATTTCGTCACACACCACTTCATTCATTTCGCATCCGATTGCAGTGAATGGGCAGCTGACTGGCCGCTTGTCACAAGTGCTCATGTGATTCTCCATTCTGTCCAACTCATCATTGAATTCATAATTTTGCCTTGGGCAATTCACCACAATTTCTGATATGCGAATGTTTATTGGCCAATCGATAGAGATGTCATTTGCATAATTTATAATTCGGTTTTGACAGCGCCTTGATGTTCCTGGACAGAATTTATCAACTCCGTCTAAATAATGGTCAATGCAATCGGAACAAAAACGACATCCGCAAGGAGCATGGCAAGCTTTTATCATCAATTTATTACAAATTTTGCATTGCAATTCCTTGCTAACTTCATTATCTATTCTCAATTCATTTTCTCTCATAAACTTCCAAACGTTTTCAGACATTTTATCAAAAATGAATTCGATTTTATCAATTTTCTATCAAATAAATCATTTTAACTAACCTTTCCTATTTCAATTTATAATTTCCGTAAATAATTAAAATTTAAAAGTTTACAGATTGATGTAAATAAACAAATTTTCAAATTTTACTATCGAAATTATTTAACCAACGAAAATTGTTTTAAATTTGATGTTTTATAAACATTTCATTTTAATACGACTTTAGATCAAATTTTACCAATAAAATAAAAATTATTTATTTATAGTATACTTTTAAATTTACAATTTGTTAATGAGTGACAAAAATAACTAAAATAAGTCATAACATTGTTATTGTTAGGTAGTTAGTAAAATTTTTGTTCTTTCGGCACGATAATATATAAAAACTCAGCTTTAGAAATGGGTTGACAAAAAGTATGACTAATTGAAATAACTCATGGGCATCAAAAAGAATAAAAACATTGATAAAAATGTTAAAATATAAATAAAAACAAAGATATGCGTTGAAAGCTATTGTACATAAGCCGATGCCTTATCAATGTTGGGCCAGCACACCAATAGCCTTGAGAATTGTTTAAATGCATCAGTAATACAGCACGAAAACCCAGCACCAAGATAACTTAAAATACAATATACAACACCAATTAAACACTTTAAAATCTGAGAGAATATAAATAAAAATAAAATCAAAAACATAAAAATAAAATTAAAATAATAACAAAATGCACCAAGATTCGCACGATACCTACACAAATATTACAAGAAAACACAACAAATTCGACGAAATTGAAAAAATTAACAAAAGTTCATTAAAATGAAATTTAAATCGAAAATTTGAATTAGTAATAATTCAATCTTAAATAAAAAATTATAAAAATAAATCAAAAAATAATAAAATTAAAGAATAGAATTTACTAGAAAATAACAAGGTCGAATTTTGTTTTACTACATCAAATTTCACACGCGAGAAAAATAGGTATAAATACCGATGTGTTTTCACAAATTTTCAGTCTTATTTTTCGGGGAAAAAATTTCATTATAGAACTGTGTAGCTAGTTGTATGGCTGGTTGTGAGCCGTGCATTCAGGCAATTAACACGGGTAAGTGTTTTGCCTGAACACGATCGCTCTCAACTGGTGCAATATTATTAGTTGATTTTTTTCGAAGAGAATTGATGGGTAATTTTTCAATTGAATTTATGTATGACTTTTCAGATCGAATTGATGGATGATTTTGTTTATGGATAATTTTGTTTTTCCAATTGAATTTATGGATGATTGTTTGAATCGAATTTGTGGGTAATTTTTTAATTGAATTTATGGATGATTTTTCAGATTAATTTTATGGATAATTTTGTTTTTCCAATTGAATTTATAGATGATTTATCGAATTAAATTTATGGGATTTTCGAAGTAAATTTTATGGAATGGATACAATGAATTTCAAATGTATGTAGCCGATGTAATATGCTGAATAAATATTTTTATCTACAGCCTTAGTGCATCGAAACTTTTATTCCAAATGCTATGGTAAATTATTATTTGTTATTCCTTTTCCGGCCCACAGCCAACACATAACGCAAGAAAGCAAAATCTACATAGTACAGATTCGTGTAAGTGCGTGGAAGATCGCCAATGATATGTACCCGTGAAGACTCAGCGTGCGGAACGCAGGAGTTGGAACGTCAATATTATCCGTACATAGGGGAAATTGGAGGGTAAATGAGTAGTTTATTGGCTGCTCCTTCACCATCCGTTTTCTGTAAAATTGACATAAAATTTTGAACAACAATCGGCTCAAAATCTCTAACACCGAGTAGTCCAGTGGGCACTCATTAACTATGAAATGAACATACATAGATCTTAAGGACAAAAAGAGGGAATGGGTAGCGGGGAAAAATTGCGAAATCGTTGCAACAGTTAAAATGGATAGCCATCGGAAAAAGATTAATCCGAACAACCAAAATTATGAAAAATAATGGTTTTAAATAAGAATTAAATAGATTAATTTGGGTTGAGGCGGAAAATATGGGCGGGACGCTGCTCAAATTTTCCGAACTAATTCAAATACTTAACAAAAATAATAACGTAAAAATGGAATGCGTAAAATAAGGGCGGAACGCTGCTCAAATTTTCCGAGTCAATGAAAATACTTTGTCAAAAAACTGTAGAATAGGGATGAGCCGTAAAATAAGGGCGGAACGCTGCTAAAATTTTCGAATTTACAAAAATACTTTATCGAAAACCGAAAAATATAGATGGACTACGGCTAATGTTGTATATCAATAAAAAATTTAACGCTGAAGAATAAGGACGGATCCCTACAAAATCTTAATAAATATAACGATAATGATAAGGGTAATGGTAATTATAATAATAATAATATTGACAATAATAATAATGATAATGATAATAATAATAATAATAATGGTAATAATAATAATAATCATGGTATTTGTAGTAATGATTGATAATAATTATGATAACAATAACAATAATAGTAATGATCATAGTAACAATAACAATAAATATAATGGTAGTTATAGCTATAAAAATAATAATAAAGGTATTAGTAGTGACAATTAAGAAAGGTAATATATATAGTAGCAACAATAATAATGCTGGTAATATTAATGGGAAACATTGTAGTTATAATAGGGATAAGGGTGAAAGATATAATGTGGGTGTATTTCACATAACAAAGGGTGTACAGATCAAAGAATAATCTTCGACATGGGCAACAAGAAGAAGGACTATGAGAATAGACATAACAATGAATGATATGAGAGTATATGTTAACATTTGAAGGAGATAGGAGAATAATGGGACCTAAGAATCAAAAGCGAGCACAGGTCTTCTATCGACAGCTCGTGAACCCGAGGGTTGTCCGAGCAACTACAGTACTAGCACATGGTACTCAATTTTTGCGGGCAATCCACCACTTGAACACATTACCAACGTTGCCTAGCAGCGGGTGCCAAGTGGATCAGAATCATTTTGTATGGCGTTACGAGGGCAACTAGAAGGATAAGCAAGATTTGAAACCCTGTAACCCACTATACAAAAACCATTTTAAAACCATAAAACTATTTTTGAAAATTGTCTAAGCTATTTTCAGACTGATTAAAACCATTTTTGAAAACTAGTTTAAATCTATTCTGAAATTGTTCAATTCTATTTAGAAACTTTACTTTCAGAAATTTTAGGTGAGGATCATTGATATTGGAACCCTTTTTCCACGTCACGCTCTTTGCATCTCTATAGAGCTCTGCTCGGACGTCGACGTGGGAAGAGAGGTATTTTGGTTTTATTGTATGATACCTGAATTTATGATATTTTATGAATTGGAATGGTAACCTGTTATTTTTATTTTATAATTAATAAATATTACTAATATATATAACTTATTTTATATGCTTTTATCATTAAAAATGTCGAAATTTTTCCGGCCCACAGCCGACACATCACGCAAGATAGTAAAATCAACATAGTGCAGATGCATGTAAGAGCGTGGAAAATCGCCAATGATATGCACCCGTGAAGACTCAGCGTGCGCAACGCAGCGGTCGTAACGTCAATATTATCCCTATAGCTGAAGCGAGAAATAAGGAAGAAGTCTCTGGCTGCTTCCTCGTTTCTCAATTCTGTAAAATCGACCTAAAATTATATTACAAACGGCTTAAAATCACCACACCGAGTAGTCCAGTGGGCACTCAATAAATATAATATAAACACAAAAGCGCTTAAGATCTATTAAAGGGAAAGGGTACGGGGATAAATCAATTGAAATCGTTGGTATAAATAAATTAAATTGAGGTTTAGAAATGATTTAACCGGTAGTATATTAACTCAAATTCACGTCATCGAAAATAAAAATATAAGTATCATATGTAGTTCCGTGAGCCCCTTAAATTGAATTTATCCATCGAGTTAAAAGAAATTTTTTTTTGTCATTAAAACTAAATGTTCCTTTAATTAATGTGGATTTAAATAAAATAATTATGGAAAGTTTAAGTGACTCACGGTTCAATATAAACTAACTCTTTGATTCAGGATTAAAGTAAACGGGATAAAATAGAACTTGTGAAGGGTATGGTAATAAATTAAGTTAAAATCATTGATATAACTGATTTCCGTGAAAGAATTTATTGTTAATTTAAACCTCTGATCTAACTAAAACTCAATACTACGATAAAGGTTAATGGTTCAAAGAGATTAAACAACCTTAGTGATAATAATAGTAAATCAAATTCACGTCTTAAATGAAACTGATCGCGAGAAGTACCCAAAATGCAAGTGAGGCTTTAATCAATTTAGATGAAAGGTAGATCAATTCGTTAGGTAAAACTTATGAGAAAGTTGCATTAGCGGAGGATAATTGTTAGCAGCAATTTAAATTTATAGTTCAATTATAGTAGATAAATTTATTTAGAGGAACAAACCGGATCAAAAATCTATTTCTAGAAGTAAAGCAAGGTAATAAAACTAGGTAAATCTGATTGCCAGAGGTAAATTGAATTCATAGTTTAGCTAGATTAGTTGCAGCCAGTTTCAGCAAATAAATCAATTTAATGTCGTAGATAAAATTAGATAAAGCTTATTTTAATGGAATTAATAATTCAAGCATAGATAAAAGTTACTACTACCATTAACTCCATCCCATTTTCCGAAGTAAACGAATAGAAATCATTTGAACCATTGACTTAATTCAAGTAGAATCGGAGAAATAAAGTTACAATAACCATCAATTGTTAATAGGTTACGGCTGAAAATCAAGTAAACATTAGATAAAATAGTTCATGATTTAAACTTGTCAATTGAGGTAGCCGATTAAAGATTTACAATCGAAGACAAGCAAATTCGGTAAGCTATTGATTAGGATCGTCGTTTAGTAGTAAAGAACCCATAGGTCAGCTTGCTAAAGATCATATTTAACGACAAGGAATTAGTGAGGGAATTAGGTAAATCGGATTAACTAGGCGATTTAAACACGGGGATTTTCGTAACAAATAATTCTCGACATTCGGAAGTCAATCAGTACACAAATAAAACGAACGAACACAACTTTATAATATAACCAGTAGATCAGGAAAACATAATCTTCTTTACTACAAGTAAGTCTTACGGCCATTCGACGTAGGTGTAAACCGAAAACAATTTCCAACCACTAGTATATAGAACATCCAACCGATAAAAGAAGTTATCCATCATAATTCATAGTAGAAGCGCGTATACAATACTAAAAAATCCAATAGATAAAGATGTTAAAATCGATCGAAATGATAACTTACCATAGTTGATCTGGTCGAGCATAGTAATTGTAAAATTCTAAGATGGCAAATAGATTAAATCAAACCGGATAATAGATTTACCGAATGAAAGTATATCAACTTAGCCGATTTATCTGTGAATAATAGCCATGAACCGGAAATTATACCGCCAAATTAGTCAGATCAGTGAAATCCTGAATTATAATAGACATAATCGACGTCGTAAATATAAACATTTACCATCTCGGGCGGATGCGCATTTCCGTCATATCAACCGTGTACAAAATTGACATAACTATGTCCATTAATAAAATTCCGAAATCGATTAAATGATTCCCGAACTCAAAAAAATTTTTTTTTGAATTAAAAGTTAACCAATAGGTGCATGATGTAAGGACCCATGTCAAACCCTTCTAAATAGAAAACATGAATCGAGATCGACCAATTTAGGTACTTTGAGGGCGTGAAATGTTCGCGAATAAATGGAGACCCTTTCGTAACCATGAAACTGGGTTGAACTAGTACACAGTCCTAATATTGGCGATAATTCCAAGGTAATCGAGATCCAACGTTAAGTTCTGCCCAACGTTGACCACAAATTTGACGAATAACAGTACGTGATAGATCGCAAGTTTCGACGCGTCCCAACAACATAATATTGAACAATACGTAAGCCCAACAGCAATAACTTGGTCACTAGCGAGTCAGTTAATAAATCGCGCGCACAATTTAGATAATTCGCTTTATTCTATCGTTCATCATACGCCAGTGGTTGATCATAATGCATTGTTTTCAGCCAAACATGTCTCTAGAATGGACGGACACCCAATCGACCGACGCGCCGTGCCGAAAGGAGTCACCCAGGAGGACAGGAATGCTCGGAAAAACTCGTAGACAATGGCCGTACCCTGCCACTTGGAAGGCGCCGGATCCAAATAACGACCCTGAGGGACTCAATAGCCAACAGTACCCAGCTGCCGAGATATTTTCAAACGCGCAGGACCTCCTCACCCAGTGGGAGCGGGTGCAGGAGCGGGTGGACTTGCAAGTAGTCAAGGCAAGGATGTACCTTGCCAACGTGATGGACGACATCCTTGCCGGGCGGATCGCCGTCGCCCATCCACCTCGCCCAGTTCGAGACACTAGGCGACCCTACACCGTGGAAGCCCTCAAAAGAAGCCTAGAGCGGTACTGCCCGGACAATTGAAACAATAGAGACAAATTAATGTAGTGATTAATAATAATTAAAACTGCGTGTGTTTTCTTCTCATTGAACTAGAATTAACTTTCGATTTGTTTAATAAAATTAACAATTAGACTAATCATAAAGTGAAGTTGTAACAACCCATTTAATTACAGTGATGTCCTCTCTACGGATCCTACAGACCGAATTAGACCGCGCGAGACAGACGAATGCAGAGTTACTCAGTCAGGTCCTGCAATTAACTCGCGAGATGCAGCAGGTCAAGGCGACCTGTTTAGACCCTAAACGGACGAAGATCCTCTATCAACGACTCACCGCAGCTCAAAAGGGCTGGGCCGAAGAACGCCAGCTCAATCGGAGTCTGCGTACGCAGGTTCGGGGACTCGAAGTCGCCCTAGCGGTGTGCCGAGAAGGTGAAGCGGTAACTTATCCGCTCATCTTCGCCCCAACCCAATTGCCACAGACAACCACCAAGCTGGTAGAACAACCCATCACTCCAACCAACCATCGTCGACCGGGACGTAAGGAACGTGCCCGACGTCGCGCAACACAACCCCAACACGTCCAGTAGTAACTATTACACATGTGTTTGAATCAAATAGAGTAGTTTAATCTTAGTTGAATTAATTACTTCAACATAGTCGTATGCCAATATAGTCATAAACATTTTTGCACCCCGCCAATTCGTTCCACATCCAATTAAGAACTAATCCGGAATAGTTATGAGGGACAGAGCAAAGCGAGCATAGGTCTTCTAACGACAGCTCGTGAACCCGAGGGTTGTCCGAGCAACTATAGTACTAGCCAATGGTACTCAATTTTTGCGGACAATCCACCACTTGAACACATTACCAACGTTGCCTAGCAACGGGTGCCAAGTGGCGGTTAGCATCATTTTGTATGGCGTTACTAGGGTCACCGGGAAGATAAGCAAGACTTGAAACCCTGTAACCCACCATACAAAATGCTAGAGATGAAAACAAATCCGCACAACAAGAGAAAAAGGAATCATCTAACGAGGAACGTCAGGAATCGAACAACAACAACAACAAGGGAAAACGAAATAAAGGGATGATAGTACCACAACAAAGGAAAAATCAAAACCGACCGACCCTGCTACAGAAAATAATGATATTGATTACGTCCATCAAGTTAACAGAAGCCGACGAAAACATCACGAAAGAAATAAGATCGTTCAGAATACGAACAATAAATGAGAAAGGAATCTCAAGTAAAGGAATATGCGTACAACTGACAATGAATACAAGCATAAGTTGCCAATTCGATTCAATAGGAAAACCAGGAAAGATGGAAATACGATCCGAAAACTCATCATCATGCCAAACCACCAAAGATGTATGTAGAGATGCTACAGAAGATAGAAACGTAAAAATCCAAGTAAAGCCAGGGATAGGCAAATTGCGAATTATAAACGAAGGAATAGAAACAATCGAACAAGTATGCATACAAAACAAAATTATCGATTGTTGGAAAATGAATATGAAAGCAGGAAAGAAATGTGAATGGGATAGCTTAGAAGGAAATGCAGAATATATAATATGTGCCAACAATGATATAGTAATAACATGCACATTAGCCAAAACCCTGGGAGAGAAATTCACAACACCAAAAGAAGAGCCATACAAACGTCGAGCACGAGAAAATAAAGAAATAATAATAAAAGTAGAATCAGACCCAAAAAGTGGAGAAGAGATAATAGTCGAAAATATGGGCAAGGAACCCATCATAAAAGTCTGTGTATTCGAAACTAAAAAGAACGGAACGATAAATGAAAGAATCAAATGTCAGGCAAATGAAGATATCAAAAATCAAAAATACCGCATCCCAACTAAAAGAAAGCGTGGAAAGTATATAGTACACGTTCAGAAAGGAAGAGATGATTACTGGAAATCAATAACAAGGAAGTTACTAGAATCAATTACGACAAAACGTCCGGGAAAAGAAACAAAAGAGGAACCGTACCAACGCCAGATCAGAGAAAGTAAAGCAGTAATAATAAACATAGAGTCAAATGCAGCAAATGAAGAAGAAATAGTAATTGAGAATACAGGCGAAAAACCTATCACAAAAATCTGCGTATACGAACCTAAAAGAAACGAACCAGTAAACAAAAGAATACAATGTGAAACAAGCAAAACGATAACGAATCGAAAGTATCGCATACCGACGAAAAGAAAACTCGGAAAATATGTAATAAATATCCAAAAGGGAACTCATGAGCATTGGAGAACGATAACAAGGAAACCACTCAAATCAAATGCGACAGATCAACCTATAATAAAACCATCTGAGAGAAAACCAGGAAACGAAACATGGAAAAAAGGAATGATCATGGACGACAGCCATCTTTCAATTCACGAAGCATTACAACTCCAGAAAGCACTTAAGAATGTGCAACCAAAAGAAGGAATAATGGAGACAACCAATGCAAGAGAAAATACAACCATGCAGCCTAACGAAAAAGAATTATACGATTAAAATGATCTGGATAACAACAGCAGTAATAAGCAGCGTAGTGATGCTGATAGTAATTCAACTAGCAAGAACTACCAAATGCAAAAAGAAGCCGGCAAAGAAAAAGATTATGGCCAGCAGTAGAAAAATTCAATTACGATATCGAATTGGGGCAATATGATGCAGAAAGAACTGAGGAATATGAAATCATAGGAAATTCCAGTACAAGCGGACTCTGGTTAAAAGAACCGCCCATTATCGAAGCACAACAATGGTCCAATGAATTTGATGTATATCAGATAACGAATGAGAAATATGGGGATATACGGACATTACGTATAGAGTCCCCGGAGACGATGGTGTAAAACGAAAAAGAGACATTGTATATAGTGTAAAATATTATGTAGTGTAATAGTAGTAATGGTATGTATATTTATAAATATTGTACAAAATGCGTTAGAAACAATAATGAAATAGAGAGAATGCCGATAAATTAATGATGTGTTATAACCAATAGATGGATCCGAATAACGTAAATCAACCAAATCAAGTGAGAATACCACCGTTCACAGAAGCAATACAACAACCAGCAGCTGCCAATGTACCTATAGAGATTGTAGAATTAAATCAAGGAATATACCAAGATTCAGGAATTGAGGCAACGTGGAGACGACAATGCGAATTAATGACATTAATAACGAACAATGCGCAAACTCAGTGGACAAATACTCATCTAGTATTAACAGAAAGCGTGAACAGAGGCCTACAACAAGCTATAAGACTGGAAGAGCAACAAAGAACAATACTGCAATTACAGAGAATAAATGAACAATTAACAGATCAAGTTAGATGGCAAGCTGACGAAATTAGAAGACTACGTAACAATCAACAGCACGTAGATCCAGCAAGTTGGGTGGAATGGATAGCATCGATGCCAGAATTCACCCCAGAACCGGATTCAACAGTAGAGTAAAAATAAAGCGTACCGTGTAAATATGTAAAAATAAAACGATAGAGGTAAAGCAACGTCGAATAATCAGAAAATTTTGTAGATATGCAGACAATCATCGAGAGAATTAGAGGAAGCGAGAATCCATCCGAAACTACGAGACGAATAATGAAAGAAAAAATTAGAGTGGTGAACGATATCAAAGAAAGATTAAAGTGTTGTAAATGTAAAGAATTACTGATTGGAGCAAGACAGACGAAATGCGGATGCAGAATATGTACAGATTGTACGATAGAAGTGATAGAAACACAAACAATAAAATGCCCCGGATGCGACGAGACGATTGAAAGAGATGAAGACCCTACAACAATGGATAAAGCCACCAATAAAGAAATCAATAATCTACTAGTTCAATGCCGAGTAAAAGAATGTGAATGGAAAGGACTTATGAAGGAAGCCGAAAGTCACACAAACGAATGTGAATATAACGAGATACTATGCGAAAAATGTCAAACCATCATAACGAAAAAGACTATGAAAGACCACCACAAAGTATGCATCAAGAGAGAAGAGAAATGCGAATTCTGTGGAGTCATCGACGAATGGATAAAAATAGAAATGGAACATCGGAATCCAAAAGATGAACAAGTATGCGATCTGTACGAAGGAATATGCGCAAACAATTGCGACAGGAGAGATAAAGTCAAACTAAAGGAACACTGGAACGAATGTATCGGCAAACCACTCAAATGTCCATTGGAACTGTTTAATTGCCAAGCACAACTACCAATTGCGGAGATGCGAAAGCATATGATAGCAAATAGTATCGAGCACACCGAAATTATGATGAAAACGATAGGAATGTTGGCATGGGAAGTAAAAAGCCTACGAACAGAAAATGATGCACAGAAGGCACTAATAAGAGAAATATTAGAGTCCAGAAAGAACTTCGAAAAAAGCCAAGGAAATACACTCAAGAAAATGGCCGAAATAGAAAAGAAAATGCAACAGATGACCAACAGCCTAAAGGAACTAGAAACCAACAGCTCGATAGTCAGAAAACATCTTACAGCACCATTTATATGGAAAATAACCGAATTCGCAGAAAAACTCCAGAGAGCAAAAGATGGAACACAGAGAATTCTAGACAGTCCACCAATATACAGTTGGGAAAATGGATACAAATTGGGCATTAGATTATATCCAAATGGAGATGGAAACGCAACAGGCACCCACATCAGTGTCTTCATCAGAGTAGGAAGAGGAGATTATGATGAATTATTAACATGGCCTTTTTAACAAAATATGATATTAACAATGAAAGGACAAGAGGATTATCGCAACCCAATCAGAACAGGGAATGAACCACAGATGGGAAGACCAACAACCGACTGGAATACAGCAATTGGTACACCACGTTTCTATCCACAACAACGATTAAGAGGAGAAGGATTCTTGCGAGAAGATAATCTGTATATAAAATTAGAAGTAGAGAAGCCAGATAAGACGTTGTAAAAAGAAAAAGAAAGTGTAAATAAAATGTAAATAAAACAATAAAAATCAAATAAAAAAATCAAAAATTTACAAATAATCAGAAAAATCAGAAAAACAAAAAATTCAAAAATAATAACGATATTTAGATGGCAAGCGGAATCAGCGAAGAAATAACAGTACAGATGAGAGAAGGACCAGATTCGATATGGACGAGACTATGGAAAAAACCAGAGGAAGAGGAAAAAATCAAAACCTTAGCAATTGCAATTCAACATTATACCAGTTTCGACACAACCGGACGACCATGGAAAATGAGGAAAGTAATTTACTCACAGAGAAGAGTAAGATACGAACAATTGAGAAAAGAGGAACAAAGATATCTAACATTCAAAGATAATAAAGTATTCACTGACCGACAAAGTAAAGAGATGGCAGCACAAGGATTCTTTTTCTCAGGAACCCCCGAACTACCAGATGAAGTTACCTGTATTTATTGTCAAGGAAGACTATCACATTGGGAGAAAGGAGAAACAGCAAAACGAGAACACCTGAGGAAATTCTCAACCTGCCCATTTAGAATTAACATTGACGTTGGAAATCAAGCAATAAATAGACTAGAAGGACTTCGACAGTCGGAATTAGACCAAGATGAAAAGGGAGGCGAGAAAAAGATAACGATAATAAAGAATTTCGAAGACCCAACAGAACTAAAATGGGAAAAAAGAGACTATAAATAGAACATTCAAGGAGAGAATTAAAACGTTCAAAGGAAATCCAAGAGCAGCAGAATTTGCGAGTCAAGGGTATTGTCAAACAGCCAGAGGAATAATGTGCGAAGGATGCAAAAATCAACAGCCAATGCCAGATCAGAATGTCAAAAAGCTAAAGCATAAAGGAAAATGTATGTATAAACAAGAAAAAGAATCAAAGAATATAGAAATAATAATTACCAACCAGCAAATAGAAGATATCTTAGATCGACCAAAAACGAGAACCATAATGTTATTATCAGGAGTGGATACTCAAAAGATGAGGAAAATAATCCAGGAAAGATTAGCTAATAATTTAGAATGGTATGACTCGACACAAGCAATAATCCGAGCAATCAAGCGATATCAAGAGAAACCTAAAGAGAATCGAGACAAATCAATAATAAAAGAAGCTATTTTGGAGCAGTATCAATGCGTAACATGTTGGCAAAAACATGTTGAAATAATTTATATGCCTTGTGGACATATGGTCACATGTGAAGCATGTGGGTTAAAAGTTGATATATGTCCAGTATGTAGAAAGCCGATCAACGGGCGGATCAAAGGATTCCGTTTCGCTGATCAGTAATTAAAAATGGAAGCAATATGTAAAAAGCGTAAATAAAGATAAACGTAAAAACAAAAAATTATAAAAACCCAAAACCACAAAAATACGAGATGATGTAAATTATGATAAAATTTTGAAATGATTGAAAAGAGAGAATAATCGGTTATTAATATTTAGAAAACAATTATGAATCTAAACGAGACAAAAGAAGTTGTGAAAGAGGCTGAAGAGTCAAAACCAGCAGTCAAAGATCAACCAGAATCAATAAAAGTAATAAACGAGGAAGTAGAATTATGGAGACAAAGGGCGTTACAATTAAAAGAAATGCTACTAATCGCAGAAGAGGAATTAGTGCAAGAGACTCTAAAAACGAAAATGATGAAAGAAAAGTGGGAAAAACACTAGAACAAAAATAACTACCCAGAAGGAAAAGAGAAAACGTACCAGAACGAGAAGAGGAAATGATAAAGGAATTTTTATGGCAGAACCACAAACTAGAATCAAAAACTCAAAGGGAGAGATACAAAACCAGAGCAAGAGAAGCAAGGATCAACAGGTGAATAAAGATTGCGAGAGTGATAAAGGATAAAGAAGCAGGATACGAAAAGAAGAGAGGATGACGATAAAGAATTATACAACATGGCAGGAGAAATTGGCAAATGACGCCATACGAATAGAGAAAACCAAGAGAACCCATAATAGAACAGCAAAGAATGGGCAAACGACAAGGCACTCCATTGGAAGGCAACAATGGACGGGATAGAGAACAGCTCAAGGAGTCAGTTGCGAAGCACGACCTCTAGACACTACATTCAGCAATAATAGACGAAGAGAAGATAGAGCAAGAGCTTACAAAGTTAAAATGGGAAATCGAAAAGGAAGCAAACAGAGCTGAGAAATCAACGGGGGCCAAAACCATGCAAGAGAAATTCAGAGAGCCGAGACGATAGACAGGAAAGAAGTTGACCAAACAACGAAGAGAAGCGAGAAAGTGAAAGACAAGTATAGATTGTCGAAAATGAGAATGCGATGCAATGGAAAATATCAAAAAAAGATTCTCGAATGTAGGCAGAAAACGAGAATGAAGGAGAATGCTTAAAAAAGAAAAGCTCTTAACAGAGACAGAATACACAAATAAACGGAAGACAAAGAAAGTGATCAAACAGAGCAAGAAGATGGAAGACCAGACTAAGAAGCCAAGAAAGAGATAAGATTTTGCCAACGGATACTGAATATGGAAGATTGGGAGCTATGGGAACAAGTCGAAGTGCAGAAAGAAACAATTGAGGCCTGAACGAAGAAAATCCAGAACAATGGATCCATGAGAGCAGACAAACACACACATAAGAAGGATCAGAAAAACCGACAAGGCCTCAGATGCTGATCAGCTAAATCAAAGATAACTGGAACTCTACACGAACAATACGAATGAAAGACGGCACAAAACACATTAAACGAGAGGATACAGCTCCAGAGGAGGTGACGGACACCGAAGGAGTTCACGTTTAACAGAGATCATTGAGAACATCAACACAGAAGTCAACGAACGGCTGAAAGGACAAGTTAAAGCAGAAATGAAACGATAAAGCAAAGAAGCGAGGAAAACGAACAGAATTCTGAGAAGAGAGATTGAAAAGTTAAAAGCGTTGGAAAACACGCATCGTTTAGAAACGCAGGTGGAGGAATTAACTGAAAACGCCGAATACCTTGCTTACTCTTATGACGAGAGATACAAATTGAACGTTGCGCGAAGAGTAAACATGCTACGAAACGACACCAAATCCTGCTTATGCCGTTTAGCCCAACTGGATAACTAACGACAGTACCCGCGAACGATGAAGGATTCGGAGAACGGACGAACGATAGTGTAAATTAAAGAGAAATTGTTAAAAAGTGTAAAAGATAATAAAAACATAAAAATTATACAAAACAAAACTTTTAGCCCAATGTTAATTTTAAGCAGATCCAAATGAAGTAGAAATACGATGCCGAATGAAATCTAGAAGACGGAGAAATACGACCATGCCATTCAATTAGTGAGAACTAATGCAGCAAGACCCACTGAGAATAATTACAGAGTAAACGCATGCGAGCCGAAAGAAACGGATGGCAAGCATATGAGGAGAAACAAGCATCAGAAATCGCGGATAGACCAACAGTTATATACAGTCAAGAACAGCTAGCCAATATGATACAATACGAAAACTCAACATCACATCGGGAGAAACAGAAATCAAAGAGCAGAAAATGACGAGTTGAGACGAGAATTAGCCTGCGAATCAAAGACTCGTGTAAATTTCGGAGATTATTGGAAACCGAAGCAGAGAGAATGAGAGACAGCAGAAAAAGCGAACAGAGATACGTACTACAACTGAAAGACATTGTAACAGAAGCCGAGAGATAAAAGAAAGCATCAACTAAGCACATAGACGAAATTGAATATTAACAGAAACAACTTCAAGAAACAATACTCGAAAGCTTGCGAAAACGACAACCAAACGAGTCAATTATTAAGCGTCAACTCAAGAAAACAGACAAAAGAAAGAAATCTGCAAGATAGAAAATCTATAACCAGCAAGAATAATCAAAAGAAAACAGAAGAGCGACTAAAAGAATCCAAAGACAACGCGAGTGTGCGATTAATAAAAGCCAAGTCTGAATTATGAGATTCTCAGAAAGATAAAATAAGAGGAGGTGCGAGATACACCACCAGAAAAAGAGAAAGAGGTAAAAAAGGGCTAACTCCATCTGTATAATAAACGTAAACCACCTTGTAATAAATCTAAATTGATTATGGTATGAAAATTAGAATTATGAAAACCAAACTGTGGATAATAATGATGATAATAAATTGAGAAAATGCCAATACCGGAACATCCGTTAGAAAAATGCCAGAAATCCCAACCTTCAGGAAGAGAAGACAGAACCTGTGGCGATTTCAAGAAATTTGTTAACAATCCCAATAACGAGAATGCAACAATAACCTGCAATGTAATGCAATTGCCCACAAAAGAAGACATGGACGAATTGAAACAGAATACTCGAGAAAACCCAAACATGGGTACAAACCCTCTAAAAAATAATGATAGAGATAGCCAACATAAAAAATGAGAAATCGAGAAATAAAGAAAATCTCTAGAAACACTCATCAGACACATTCAAGAAGAAGCCAGAAGGCAAATCCAATAATAAACATCAAAGAAATTCAAAAGATCGCCTATCAAATCAAACAAAACCAGTGGAAACAATGGACGATAAGTGAACAGCAGTAAAACAAGTCATCAAATCGAAATTATCTCATCGGATAGTATACCTCTAACATGATAATCCTATATGCCTGTTCATCCTCGGCCAATAAAAAAACAGGGCAGAATACCCAAATTCAAGAAAGTCAGAAGAAATGTTTCATCCAAATTCGAAAGATTAACAAAATAAACGAAACTTCCAAGACTCTCTGCAGATCTTCCATCATCCCCTTACAAGATAAATCCCGCTCGCAAAGCGAAACCCAAGCCGTCAGCGATTCATTCGAAAAACAAAATACACGACGAGTTAGTAAACTGACATTGATTCGAACTGATTCTCTAACCGAACGATTTACTTGATTGAACCTGATTTTGACTAACTCATACTGATCTACAGTGTGTGAACTAATATTGCTTTACATTGATATTGAACTCTACACAAGTTGATATTTGATTATGTACTGTAGCCGAACTTAAGTCCATCTTGCCTTGAATGAATTTACCTTACCGTTGAAAGCTTTTATGAATGTGAAATTGAAGAACGAATTGTATTATCATTTTTGAAATCAATTGAATTGCGGGTCGAATTTTACGGACTGTCTCCCGCGTTGTTTTATGTTGGGCTCCAGAACGTAACACGGCCTTTGAGAATGTTTAAATGGATCAGAAAAACACACAACGCAAAAGATAGCACGCAATTTAAATAAACCCCTCTGAAACCACCAAGTAAACCGATAAATCTGAGAAATAAAAGATTAAATATAAAATAAAAACATAAATTAAATTAAAATATTAACAAAAGCACCAAGTTCGCACGATACCTACACAAATAAAACAAGAAACCACAAATTCGACGAATTGAAAAATCAATTAAAGTTCATAAAGTGAAATGTTAAATCGAAATTTTGAAATAGTAATAATTGCAATAAAAATTCTAAAGCAACAAATATAAATAAATCGAAAAATAATAAAATAAATAATAGATTTGCTAGAAAATACAAAGGTCGAATTTTGTTTTACTAACATCAAATTTCACACACCAAAAAAATTAGGTATATATACTGATCCTATTCAACAATTAAACTAACCGTTTTTCGAAAACAAAACCCATAAAAAAACTCATTTTTGAAAAAAAAAATTGTCTAGCTTATTTTCAGAACTGATTAAAAACATTTTGAAAGAACTAGTTAAAATCTATTGTGAAATTGTTCAATCTATTTAGAAACTTTCTTTAGAAATTTAGGTGAGGATATTGATATTGAACCTTTTTCCCACGTCACGCTCTTTGCATCCTCCTATAGAGCTCTGCTCGACGTGACGTGGTAAGAAGAGTAATTTTGTTTTATTGTATGATACCTGATTTATGATATTTTATGAATGGAAGGTACTGCTATTTTTATTTATAATTAAATAAATATTACTATATATATAACCTTATTATATGCTTTATGCATTAATAAAGTCGAATTTTTCAGGCCCACACCGACACTCACGCAAGATAGTAAAATCAACAATAGTGCAGGATGCATGTAAGAGCGTGAAAATCGCCCAATGATATGATCCTGTGAGACTCACGGCGCAACGCAGCAGGTCGTACGTCAATATACCTATGGCTGAAAGCGAGAAATAAGGAGAAGTTCTGGCTGCTTCCTTCGTTTCTCAATTCTGTACTCGACCTAGAAATTATATTACAACGGCTTAAAAATCACCACACCGAGTAGTCGCAGTGGCACTCAAAAATATAATAAAAACACAAAAGCGCTAAAGATATATTAAAGGAAGGGTACGGGGTAAATCAATTGAAATCGTTGGGTATAACTTAAATTAAATTGAGGTTTAGAAATGATTTAACCGTATATTATTTAACTCTTCAATTCACGTCATCGAATAAATAGAAAAATATTAGTATTATAATGTAGTCCGTGAGCTCCTTAAATTGAATTTATCCATCGAGTTAAAAGAAATTTTTTTTTGTCATTAAAACTAAATGTTCCTTTAATTAAGGTGGATTTAAAACTAAAAATAATTATGGAAAGTTAAGTGACTCACGGTTCAATATACAACTAACTCTTTGATTCAGGTTAAAGTAACGGGATAAATAAGAAGCTTGTGAAGGGTATGGTAATAAATTAAGTTAAAATGATTGATATAACTTTTCGCGTGAAAGACAATTTATTGTTAATTTAAACCTGCTGATCTAACTAAACTCAATACTAACGAACAGGTTAATGGTCAAAGAGATTAAACACCTTAGTGATAATAAATAATGTAAATAAATTCACGTCATTAAATGAAACTCGATCGCGAGAAGTACCCAAAATGCAAGTGAGAGGCTTAATCATTAGATGAAAGGTAGATCAAATTCGTTAGGTAAATACTTAGAGAAAGTTGCATTAAGGGATGGTAATTGTTAGCAGCAATTTAAATTTATATTCAATTATAGTAGAATAAATTTATTTAGAGAACAAACCGGTAAAAATCTATTTCTAGAAGTAACGCAAGGTAATAAAAACTAGGTAAATGATTGCCAGAGGTAAATTGAATTCATAGTATTGCAGCTAGATTAGTTGCCGGCCAGTTTCAGCAAATAAATCAATCTTAATGTCGTGATAAAATTAGATAAAGCTTATTTTAATGGAATTAATAATTCCAGCATAGATATAAAGTTATACTACCAATTAACTCATCCCATTCACGAAGTACGAAATAGAAATCATGTTGAGTAACCTTGACTTATTCAAGTAGAACGGCGGAGAAATAAGTTACAAATAACAACATCAATTGTTAATAGGTTACGTGGCTGAAAATCAGGTACATAGATAAAAACGTTATGATTTACTTGCTTCAATTGAGGTAGCACGATTAAAGATTTAAACATCGAAGAAAGCAAATCGGCTAAGCTATTGATTAGGATGTGTCGTTTAGTAGTAAAGACCCTAGGTCAGCTTGCCTAAAGATATTTTAAGACAAGGAATTAGTGAGAGGGAATTAGTAAATCGGATTAACTAGGCGATTTAACAACTTGGGATTTTTCGTAACAAAAATTCCTCTCAATCAGAAAATTCGGGAGTCAAGTCAGTATCACACATAACGAACAGAAACAACTTTATTAATATACAGTAGATCACAGGAAAACATATCTTTTAACTACAGAGTAAAGTTCTTACGCCAAATTCGCGTAGGTGGTAAACGAAACATTTCCAACTCACTAGTAATAATAGAAATCCAATCGATAAGAAGTTATACATCATAATTCATAGTAGCGCGTAATACAACTACTAAAAATCCCAATAGATAAGATGTTAAATCGATCGAAAGATAACTTACCATAGTTGATCTGTCGATGTGCATAGTAGTCTTGTAAAATTGCTAAGATGGCAAATAGATTAAATCAGAACCGGATAATATTTAACCGATGAAAGGTATCACTAGAGCCGATTATCTGTGAATAAAAAGCAGAACCGGAAATTATCGCCAAAATTAGTCAGATAGGACATCCTTGATTAAATAGACATAATCGAGAACGTCGTAAATATAACATTTACGCATTCGGGGCGGAATCGCATTTCGTATTCACAACCGAGTACAAATTGACATAACTATGTCCATTAAAAATCCGAAAATAGATTAAATGAATTCCGGACCTCAAAAAATTTTTTTTTTGAATTATAAAGTTCTTACTAGGTGCAGATGTAACGCGACCCAAGTAAACCTTCT
>CM039679.1:5975939-6024048 GCA_022537955.1 Schmidtea mediterranea | reverse complement strand
ATAATAGTAAATCACCAAATCAAAGTGAGAATATCTACCGTTCACAGAAGCCAATATCACAAACAGGCAGCTGCAATGAACCTATATGAAGATTGTAGAATATAATACAAGGAAATATTACTAAGCGATTCAGGAGATTGGGAGGCAACGTGAGATGACATGCGAATTAATGACATAATAACTGAACAATGCGAGATACTCCATGGACAAATATACACTTAGTATTACAGAAAGCGTGAACAGAGGCCTACAACAAGCTATAAACTGGGAAAGAACAAAGAACTAATGAATTGAAGAGAATAAAGAAATTAACAGATCAGTTAGTATGGCAAGCTGACGAAAAATTAGAAGAACCTGACGTAACAATTCAACGACGTAGATTCAGCAAGTTGGGTGGAATGGATAGCAATCGATGCAGAATTTCACCCAGAATCCGGATTCAACAGTAGACGTAAAATATAAAGCGTACCGTGTAATTTAAAATAAAACGATAGAGGTAAAAGCAACGTCGAATAATTCAGAAAAATTTTGTAGATATGCAACAATCCATCCGAGAGAATTATGAGGAAGCCCGAGAATCTCCTAAACCACGAAGACGAATAGATGAAGCAAATAATTTTAGAGTGGTGAACGATAAATCACGAAGAAAGATTAAAGTGTTGTATAACTGTAAAGAATACCTGATTGGAGCAAACATTGACAGAAATAGCGGATGCAGATAATGTATTCATGATTGTATCGATATGAAGTGATAGAAAACACACATAAATGCCGCGATGCGATAACGAGACGATATGAAAGAGATGAAGTACCTACACACATGGATAAAGCCACAATAAAGAAATCAATTAATCTTATCTAGTTCAATGCCGAGTAAAGAATGGTGAATGGAAGGACTTATGAAGGAAGCGAAAGTCACACAATACGAATGAGATTTATAACGAGATACTATGCGAACAAATGTAACCTATCATAACGAAAAAAGACTAATAAAGACCTACCGCACAAAGGTAGCATAAAAGAGAGAAGAGAAATGCAGAAATTTGTGGAGTCATATCGACGATGAATAAAATAGAAATGGATACATGGTAATCAAAACATATGATAAAAGTATGCATCGTTATCACGAAGGCAATAGCGCAAAACAATGCTACAGAGAGATAAAGTCAAGACTAAAGGAACACTGGAAACGATGATATCGGTCAAATCACACTCAGAATGGTCCATTGAAACTGTACTTCATTGCCAGCAACAACTACCAATTGAATGGAGCATGCGAAAGCATATGATAGTCAAATAGTATGCGAGCACACACGAAATTAATGGATGAAAAAGATAGGAATTGTTGCATGGGATAGTAAAAAGCACTACGAACAGAAAATGTCATGCTACATGAGCACTGAATAAGAGAAATATTTATGAGTCCAGAAAGAAAATTCGAAAAAACCAGGAAAATACCCTCAAGAAAAGCGGCGAAATAGAAAAGATGCAACGATGACAACCAGCCTAAAGTAATTAGAACAACAGCTCGATAGTCAAAACATCTTTACAGACCAATTTATATTGAAAATACCGAATTCGCAAACTCCAGAAGCAAGAAGATGGAAACACAGAGAATTTTTGACAGCCCCACATATCAGTTTGGAAAAATGGATACAAAATTGGGCATTAGACTATATCCAAATGGGAGGGAACGCACAGGCACCACATTCAGTTGTCTTCCATCAGAGTGGAAAAGGAGATTACGACGAGCTATTTAGCATGGCCTTTTAAACAAAACATGAATATTAACCTCATGAAAGGATATGAGGATCACCGCAATCCATCAGAACAGCGAAATGAACCACAGAATGGGAAGACCAACAAACCGACTGGAAATACAGCGATTGGGACACCGAGATTTTACCCACAACAACGATTGAGAGGAGAAGGATCTTGCACGAGAAGAATATTCTGCTCTATAAAATTTAGAATTAGAAGACGCCAGAAAGACGATATTGTAATAATAAGAAAAGAAAGTTAAATAAATATGTAAATAAAACAATAAAAACACAATAAAAAAAATCCAAAATTTACAATAATCAGAAAAATCAGAAAAAACAAAAATCAAAAATAATAAGATATTTAGATGGACAAGCGGAATCAGCGAGAAGAAATTAATCAGTAGCGATGAGAGATAGGGACCAGAATTCGATATGGACGGACTATGAAAACCAGAGGATGAGGAAAAATCAAAACCTTAGCATGTGCAATTCAACATTATCCAGTTTCTGACACATACGGAACGACCATGGAAATATGAGGAAGTAATTTTACTCACAGAGAAGAGTAAGATACGAACAATATGAGTAAACATGAAGGAACAAAGAATTCTACACAAAGATAATAAAGTATTCACTGACTACAAAGTAAGAGATGGCAGACAAGGATTCTTTTTCTCAGGAACATCCGAACCTACAGATGAAGTTACTGTTATATTTATTGTCAAGAGAAACTATCACATTGGTGAGAAAGGAGAAACATGCAAAATCGAGTAACACCTGAGGAAGATTCTCAACCTGCTCATTTAAAATAACATTGACGTGGAAATCAAGAATAATATAGACAGAGGAGCTTCGAGATACAGTCGAATTAGAACCAAGCTGCAATAAGGGAGGCGAGAAAAAGATAGACGATAATAAGAATTTCGAAGACAACAGAACTAAAATGGGAAAGAGTAGCACTATAAAGTAGAACATTCAGAGAGAATTAAAAACGTTTCAAGGAAATCCAAGAGCAAGCAAATTTGGAGTCAAGGGTATTGGTCAAAACAAGCATAGGAATAATGTGCGAAGGATGCAAGAAATCAACAGCCAATGCCAAGACTCAGAAGTCAAGAAAAGCTTAACGATAAAGGAAAATGTATGTATAAACAAGAAAAACGAACAAGAATATAGAAATAATATTACCAAACCAGCAAATAGAAGATATTTTATCGACAAAACGAGACCAATATGTTATTATCAGGAGTGATACTCAAAAGATGAGGGAAAATATCCAGGAAAGATTAGCTAATATTTAGAATGGTATGACATTCGACAACAACAGAAGATTAGAGGAGCAACGAGCATCAAGCGATATAAGGAAACCTACAGAGAATCGAAGAACAATATCAATAGAGTAAAAGAAAGGCTATTTTTTGGGTCATATGTATCAAGTGCGATAACCATGTTGGCAAAAACATGGTTGAAATAATTTATTGCCTTGTGGACAATTCAGCATGTGAAGCATGTGTTAAAAGTTGATATACCGTCCAGTATGTTAGAACAGCGATCACCGGGCGGATCAAAGGATTCCGTTTCAGCTGATCAGTATTAAAGAATGAGAAGCAATCTGTAAAAGCGTAAATAAAGATAATAACGTAAAGAACAAAAAATTATAAAGCCCAGAAACCACAAAAATACGAGATGATGTAAATTATATAAATTTTGAAATGATTGAAAAGAGAGAATAGATCGTTATATATTTAGAAAACAAAATTATGATCTAATCGAGACAAAAGAAGTTGTGAAAGAGCTGAAGAGTCAAACAGCAGTCAATAGATCAACGACAGATCAATAAAGTAATACGAGGAAGTAAATTTGGACGACAAAGGGGGTACAATTAAGAAATGCTACTAATCGCAGAAAGAGGAATTAGTGCAAGAGACTCTAAAAACGAAAATGATGAAAGAAAAGTGGGAAAAACAACTAGAACAAAAAATAACCTACCCAGAAGGAAAAGAGAAAACGTACCAAGAACGAGAAGAGGAAATGATGAAGGAATTTATGCAGAACCAAACTAGAATCAAAAACCAAAGGAAAGAGATACAAACCCTAGAGCAAGAGAAGCAGGATCAACAAAGTGAAATAGAAAGATTGCGAGAAGTGATAAAGGATAAAGAAGCAGAGATACGAGAAGAAGGAGAGGAGACGATAAAGATTATACAACAAATGCAGGAGGAAATTGGGGCAAATTAGCACCCAATACCGAATAGAGAAAACCAAGAGAACCCATATAGAACAAGCCAAAGAATGGGCAAAACGACAAGCACTCCATTGGAAGGCCAAATGGACGGAGGATAGAGAACACTCAAGGAGTAATTTGGAAGCACGAATTAGACACTACATTCAGCAAATAGCCGAAGAGAAAGATAGAGCAAGAGCTTACAAAGTTAAATGGGAGAATGCGAAAAAGGAAGTCAACAAGCTGAGAAATCAAGGGCCAAAACCATCAAAGAAAATTAGAGAGCCCAGAGACGATAGACAGGAAAGAATGTTGATCCAAACAACAGGAGAAGCGAGAAAGTGGAAAGACAAGTATAGATTGTCGAAAATCGAGAATGCGATGCAATGGGAACATATACAAAAACAAGATCACGAAATAGTATGGCAACAAACGAGAATGAAGGAGATGCTACTAGAACAAGAAAAGACTCTTAAACAGAGACAAATACAACAAATAAAAACGGAAGACAAAGAAAAGTGGATCAAATCAGAGGCAAGAAGATGGAAGAACCAGTACCAAGAAGCCAAGAAAGAGATAAGATTGTTGCCCAAAAGGATACTGAATATGGAAGATTGGGAACTATGGGGAACAAGTCGAAGTGCAGAAAGAAACAATTGAGGAACTGAACGAAGAAATCCAAACAATGGAATACCATGAACGAGCCAGACAAAACACAATAAGAAGGCTCAGAAAAACCGACAAGGACCTCAGAAAATGGATTGATCAGCTAAATCAAAAGATAACGGAAACTCTACACGAACAAACGGATGAAAGACGGCAAAACCAACAATTAAACGAGAGGATAACAGAACTCCAGCAGGAGGTGAACGGACACCGAGGAGTTGCAGTATTTAAAGAGATCCAGTTGAGACATCAACACGAAGTCAACGAACAGCTGAAAGGACAAGTTAAAGCAGAAATAGAAACGATAAAGCAAGGATACGAGGAAAACGAACAGAATTTGAGAAAGGAGATTGAAAAGTTAAAAGCGTTGGAAAACACGCATCGTTTAGAAACGCAGGTGGAGGAATTAACTGAAAACGCCGAATACCTTGCTTATCTCTTAGACGAAGAGATACAAATATCGAACGCCTTGCGCGAAGAGATAAACATGCTACAAAACCGACCACCAATCCTGCTTATGCCGTTATACCCAACTGAGATACCAACCCAAGTACCCGCCGAACCCGATGAAGGATTCGGGGAGACGGACGAAACGATAGTGTAAATTTAAAGAGAAAAATTGTAAAAAGTGTAAAAAGATAATAAAAACAATAAAAATTATAAAAACAAAAATTTTAGCCAATGTATATTTAGCATGAATCCAAATGAAGTAGAAATCCGAATGAATCTAGAAGACGGAGAATACGTACCAAGCCCAATTCAATTAGTAGAACCAATAGAGCAAGACCCACTGAGATATTACAGTAAAAGATGGAGAGCCGAAAGAAAGGAATGGCAAGAATTAGTGGAGGAACAAGAATCAGAAATCGCCCGGATAAACCAACAGTTAATACAGTCAAAACAGCTAGCCAATATGATAAAACGAAAACTAACATCCAACATGGGAGAAACTAGAAATCAAAAGAGAGAAAATGAACGATTGAGACGAGAATTAGCCGAAATAAAGACTCGTGTAATCCTGGAAGATTATTGGAAAACCGAAGCAGAGAGAATGAGAGACAGCAGAAAAAGCGAACAGAGATACGTACTACAACTAGAAGACAGTTGTAAAGAAGCCCGAGAGATAAAAGAAAGCCATCAACAAGCACAAGACGAAATTAGAATATTAACAGAACAACTTCAAGAAACAATACGAAAGCTGCGAAAACAGACAACCAAACGAGTCAATTATAAACGTCAACTCAAGAGAAAACAGACAAAAGAAAGAAATCTTCAGATGAAAATCTATAACCAGCAAAGAATAATCAAAGAAAACAAAGAGCGACTAAAAGAACTCCCAAAACTAACCGAGCGATTAATAAAAGCCCAAGTCCTGATAATGAGATTCTCAGAAAATAAAACTAAAGAGGAGTGCGAGATACACTCAACCCCAGAAAAAGAGAAAGAGTAAAAAGGGCTAAACTCCACTGTAAATAAACGAAACCACCTTGTAAATAAATATAAAATTGATTATGTATGAAAATAGAAATTATGAACCCAAACCTGTGGATAATAATGATGATAATAATGAGAAAATGCAATACGGAAAATCCGTTAGAAAAATGCCAGAAATCCCAACCCTTCAGAAGAGAAGACAGCACCTGTGCCGATTTCAAAGAAATTTGTAACAATCCCAATAACGAAGAATGCCAACAAATAAACCTGCAATGTATGCAATGCCCCACAAAAGAAGACAAGGACGAATTGAAACAGAATATCGAGAAAACCCAAACAATGGTACAAACCCTACTAAAAAATAATGAAGAGATAGCCAACATAAAAAATGAGAATCGAGAAATAAAGAAAACTCTAGAAACCCTCATCAGACAAATTCAAAGAAAAGCCAAAGCAAATCCCAATAACAAACCAATCCAAGAAATTCAAAAGATCGTCCTATCAATCAAAAAACAACCAGGGAAACAAATGGGACGGAAAAATGAACCCAGTACAACAAGTCTATCAATCGAACTTATACTACGGATTAGTATAACCTCTAACATGATACTCCTAATATGCTGTCTCATCCTCGGCCTAATAAAAAACAAAACAGGGCAGAATACCCAAATTCAAAAAGTCAGAAGAATGTTCACCCAAATTCGAAAGATTAACAAAACTAACGAAACTTCAAGACTCTCGCAGATTTCCATCAATCACCCTTCAAGATCAACCCAGCTCGAAAGCGAAACCCAAGCCGTCAGCGATTCATTCGAAAACAAATACAACTGAGTTACAGTAACTGACATTGATTCGAACTGATTCTCCTAACTCGAACCGATTTACATTGATTCGAACTGATTTTACTAACTCATACTGATCTACAGTGATTTGAACTAATATTGCTTTACATTGATATTGAACTACACAATTGATATTTGATTATGTACTGTAGCCGGACCTTAAGTCCATCTTTGCCTTGATGATTTAACCTTACCGTAGAAACTTTTTATGAATGTGAATATTGAAAACGGAATTGTATGTATCATTTTGAAATCAATTGAATTGCGGGTCGCAATTTTACGGACCCCCGAGTGTTTTATGTTGGGCCAGAACGTAAACGGCCTTGAGAAATGTTTAAATGGATCAGAAACACACACGCAAAAATAGCACGCAATTTAAATAAACCCTCTGAAACACCAAGTAAACCCGATAAAATCTGAGAAATAAAAGAATTAAATATAAAATAACAAACATAAAATTAAATTAAAATATTAACAAAATGCACCAAGATTCGCACGATACCTACACAAATACAACAAGAAAACACGACAAATTCGACGAAATTGAAAAAATCAATTAAAGTTCATTAAAGTGAAAGTTAAATCGAAAATTTTGAATTAGTAATAATTCAATAAAAATTCTAAACACAAAATTATAAAAATAAATCGAAAAATAATAAAAATAAATAATAGAATTTGCTAGAAAATAACAAGGTCGAATTTTGTTTTACTGCATCAAATTTTACACGTCATAAAATTAGGTATATATACTGATCCATTTTCACATTAAAGTTAACCATTTTAAAACCATAAAACCATTTTTGAAAATTGTCTAAGCTATTTTCAGACTGATTAAAACCATTTTTGAAAACTAGTTTAAATCTATTGTGAAATTGTTCAATTCTATTTAGAAACTTTACTTTCAGAAATTTTAGGTGAGGATCATTGATATTGGAACCCTTTTTCCACGTCACGCTCTTTGCATCTCTATAGAGCTCTGCTCGGACGTCGACGTGGGAAGAGAGGTATTTTGGTTTTATTGTATGATACCTGAATTTATGATATTTTATGAATTGGAATGGTAACCTGTTATTTTTATTTTATAATTAATAAATATTACTAATATATATAACTTATTTTATATGCTTTTATCATTAAAAATGTCGAAATTTTTCCGGCCCACAGCCGACACATCACGCAAGATAGTAAAATCAACATAGTGCAGATGCATGTAAGAGCGTGGAAAATCGCCAATGATATGCACCCGTGAAGACTCAGCGTGCGCAACGCAGCGGTCGTAACGTCAATATTATCCCTATAGCTGAAGCGAGAAATAAGGAAGAAGTCTCTGGCTGCTTCCTCGTTTCTCAATTCTGTAAAATCGACCTAAAATTATATTACAAACGGCTTAAAATCACCACACCGAGTAGTCCAGTGGGCACTCAATAAATATAATATAAACACAAAAGCGCTTAAGATCTATTAAAGGGAAAGGGTACGGGGATAAATCAATTGAAATCGTTGGTATAAATAAATTAAATTGAGGTTTAGAAATGATTTAACCGGTAGTATATTAACTCAAATTCACGTCATCGAAAATAAAAATATAAGTATCATATGTAGTTCCGTGAGCCCCTTAAATTGAATTTATCCATCGAGTTAAAAGAAATTTTTTTTTGTCATTAAAACTAAATGTTCCTTTAATTAATGTGGATTTAAATAAAATAATTATGGAAAGTTTAAGTGACTCACGGTTCAATATAAACTAACTCTTTGATTCAGGATTAAAGTAAACGGGATAAAATAGAACTTGTGAAGGGTATGGTAATAAATTAAGTTAAAATCATTGATATAACTGATTTCCGTGAAAGAATTTATTGTTAATTTAAACCTCTGATCTAACTAAAACTCAATACTACGATAAAGGTTAATGGTTCAAAGAGATTAAACAACCTTAGTGATAATAATAGTAAATCAAATTCACGTCTTAAATGAAACTGATCGCGAGAAGTACCCAAAATGCAAGTGAGGCTTTAATCAATTTAGATGAAAGGTAGATCAATTCGTTAGGTAAAACTTATGAGAAAGTTGCATTAGCGGAGGATAATTGTTAGCAGCAATTTAAATTTATAGTTCAATTATAGTAGATAAATTTATTTAGAGGAACAAACCGGATCAAAAATCTATTTCTAGAAGTAAAGCAAGGTAATAAAACTAGGTAAATCTGATTGCCAGAGGTAAATTGAATTCATAGTTTAGCTAGATTAGTTGCAGCCAGTTTCAGCAAATAAATCAATTTAATGTCGTAGATAAAATTAGATAAAGCTTATTTTAATGGAATTAATAATTCAAGCATAGATAAAAGTTACTACTACCATTAACTCCATCCCATTTTCCGAAGTAAACGAATAGAAATCATTTGAACCATTGACTTAATTCAAGTAGAATCGGAGAAATAAAGTTACAATAACCATCAATTGTTAATAGGTTACGGCTGAAAATCAAGTAAACATTAGATAAAATAGTTCATGATTTAAACTTGTCAATTGAGGTAGCCGATTAAAGATTTACAATCGAAGACAAGCAAATTCGGTAAGCTATTGATTAGGATCGTCGTTTAGTAGTAAAGAACCCATAGGTCAGCTTGCTAAAGATCATATTTAACGACAAGGAATTAGTGAGGGAATTAGGTAAATCGGATTAACTAGGCGATTTAAACACGGGGATTTTCGTAACAAATAATTCTCGACATTCGGAAGTCAATCAGTACACAAATAAAACGAACGAACACAACTTTATAATATAACCAGTAGATCAGGAAAACATAATCTTCTTTACTACAAGTAAGTCTTACGGCCATTCGACGTAGGTGTAAACCGAAAACAATTTCCAACCACTAGTATATAGAACATCCAACCGATAAAAGAAGTTATCCATCATAATTCATAGTAGAAGCGCGTATACAATACTAAAAAATCCAATAGATAAAGATGTTAAAATCGATCGAAATGATAACTTACCATAGTTGATCTGGTCGAGCATAGTAATTGTAAAATTCTAAGATGGCAAATAGATTAAATCAAACCGGATAATAGATTTACCGAATGAAAGTATATCAACTTAGCCGATTTATCTGTGAATAATAGCCATGAACCGGAAATTATACCGCCAAATTAGTCAGATCAGTGAAATCCTGAATTATAATAGACATAATCGACGTCGTAAATATAAACATTTACCATCTCGGGGCGGATGCGCATTTCCGTCATATCAACCGTGTACAAAATTGACATAACTATGTCCATTAATAAAATTCCGAAATCGATTAAATGATTCCCGAACTCAAAAAAATTTTTTTTTTGAATTAAAAGTTAACTAATAGGTGCAGGATGTAAGGACCCATGTCAAACCCTTCTAAATAGAAAACATGAATCGAGATCGACCAATTTAGGTACTTTGAGGGCGTGAAATGTTCGCGAATAAATGGAGACCCTTTCGTAACCATGAAACTGGGTTGAACTAGTACACAGTCCTAATATTGGCGATAATTCCAAGGTAATCGAGATCCAACGTTAAGTTCTGCCCAACGTTGACCACAAATTTGACGAATAACAGTACGTGATAGATCGCAAGTTTCGACGCGTCCCAACAACATAATATTGAACAATACGTAAGCCCAACAGCAATAACTTGGTCACTAGCGAGTCAGTTAATAAATCGCGCGCACAATTTAGATAATTCGCTTTATTCTATCGTTCATCATACGCCAGTGGTTGATCATAATGCATTGTTTTCAGCCAAACATGTCTCTAGAATGGACGGACACCCAATCGACCGACGCGCCGTGCCGAAAGGAGTCACCCAGGAGGACAGGAATGCTCGGAAAAACTCGTAGACAATGGCCGTACCCTGCCACTTGGAAGGCGCCGGATCCAAATAACGACCCTGAGGGACTCAATAGCCAACAGTACCCAGCTGCCGAGATATTTTCAAACGCGCAGGACCTCCTCACCCAGTGGGAGCGGGTGCAGGAGCGGGTGGACTTGCAAGTAGTCAAGGCAAGGATGTACCTTGCCAACGTGATGGACGACATCCTTGCCGGGCGGATCGCCGTCGCCCATCCACCTCGCCCAGTTCGAGACACTAGGCGACCCTACACCGTGGAAGCCCTCAAAAGAAGCCTAGAGCGGTACTGCCCGGACAATTGAAACAATAGAGACAAATTAATGTAGTGATTAATAATAATTAAAACTGCGTGTGTTTTCTTCTCATTGAACTAGAATTAACTTTCGATTTGTTTAATAAAATTAACAATTAGACTAATCATAAAGTGAAGTTGTAACAACCCATTTAATTACAGTGATGTCCTCTCTACGGATCCTACAGACCGAATTAGACCGCGCGAGACAGACGAATGCAGAGTTACTCAGTCAGGTCCTGCAATTAACTCGCGAGATGCAGCAGGTCAAGGCGACCTGTTTAGACCCTAAACGGACGAAGATCCTCTATCAACGACTCACCGCAGCTCAAAAGGGCTGGGCCGAAGAACGCCAGCTCAATCGGAGTCTGCGTACGCAGGTTCGGGACTCGAAGTCGCTCTAGCGGTGTGCCGAGAAGGTGAAGCGGTAACTTATCCGCTCATCTTCGCCCCAACCCAATTGCCACAGACAACCACCAAGCTGGTAGAACAACCCATCACTCCAACCAACCATCGTCGACCGGGACGTAAGGAACGTGCCCGACGTCGCGCAACACAACCCCAACACGTCCAGTAGTAACTATTACACATGTGTTTGAATCAAATAGAGTAGTTTAATCTTAGTTGAATTAATTACTTCAACATAGTCGTATGCCAATATAGTCATAAACATTTTTGCACCCCGCCAATTCGTTCCACATCCAATTAAGAACTAATCCGGAATAGTTATGAGGGACAGAGCAAAGCGAGCATAGGTCTTCTAACGACAGCTCGTGAACCCGAGGGTTGTCCGAGCAACTATAGTACTAGCCAATGGTACTCAATTTTTGCGGACAATCCACCACTTGAACACATTACCAACGTTGCCTAGCAACGGGTGCCAAGTGGCGGTTAGCATCATTTTGTATGGCGTTACTAGGGTCACCGGGAAGATAAGCAAGACTTGAAACCCTGTAACCCACCATCAACAACAATTAATCGTTTGAATCTATAAAATTTCAGAGTGATTTTGAGCTTCAATATCAAAATATTTATTAAAACGAATAAGCAAATTTAAAGTATATTTTTGATAGTAGTTTTTCGTTTTCTCAAAGAGAACTATGAAAACGAATAACTAAATTTCAAATATATTTTTAGAATTTTTAGATAATAATTTAAAACTTTCTCAAGAGAGGTTAACCAAACGAGTAAGTGGGGTTGAAAAATAATTTTTGTTGGATAACAATTCTTTACGATTGAATAAAGTTATTCATTTGTTTAAAGAAAATCTCGAATTTAGCGACGAGAAGTTTTATTCATCAATTTAGTTTAATTTTTAAGAATCTAGCCGTAAGATTGTTCATATGGTTTTGTTTGTAGGTTTCATCCACCATGGCTATCACTCCTCTACTTCCATTAATGAGAGAAGTTGCGCGCTAGAACAGGAACAAATAGCTCTAATCCAAACGTGTAAATTCTACCATGCAAGTTTCCTTCTTTGAATAAGGAATGCAACTCATAGAAACCATGAGCCGACTCTACTCGTATTACTCTAATTTAAATCAAACTCCTCAGGCCCATCTCGCGACCGCCGAAACAACCCATGACTAAGGAAACCCAGACCGCCGACTCTATCGCTTATGCCTAAATGACGATGTTATGCCCATTAATGTATTATTTATTGTTTCCAGAGGACTCGTGGATTGATGCGTCCCGGGTTACACTTCGCTTCCCGGCACATTCAGCTGCACGGTGCCGGCGAGCGAAGTAGGACGCGGGATTCTCAATCTCACCGGTCAGAGAATCCCGAGGAAAAGACAAGAAAATCAGTGATGACATAGACCTTCCTTTCGTTGCGATCAAACGAGAGCCCGGGCGAAATCCGGCGCGGGAAATAAGAGGTCAAGCGGAGTACCTCCTCGAACGTCTGGAAGAGCATCAACGACAAACGGCCCAGCAAATCCAAAGAGCGCAACGACACCTAGATGAGATCAACCGGGACATTGCGGCCGGATTGATCCCAAGTACGGACGAGTACGCCCTCCGTACAACATATCGTTCAATTTGGACGATCCCAGATTGAACGGGCCAACGGAGGCGATCATCATGGTAGTCCCACGCCAATTATGGATAGGAAGAGGAGAACGAGCGAACGAAGGGCCAAACGTCCATCATGAGCACCCATATGCTCAAGGGCCACCACGAACCAGCTACAACCAACATTATTAAAGATTTAATTCGTTGCAAGGATTTTTTTTGTGTATTAAATATAAGTGTTTAGTTAGGATTTTTTGTTATAGTACTAATTAAAAATTGAACCAAAAATTGGGAAATATCGGTCACAATCTGACGCCATAAGATACCAACCCTGTTACAAATTTAACTAACCTTCATTATCGATGAAATTGATTTTCCCTCTATTGTAGACATGAATCCTCACAAGATTCTACAACAAAAACTGGCAAAGGCACAAATAACAATTAAAGGTTTTCACCAACAAATCGTGCAACTGGCAGCCGAAGTTCAGCTGACAAAAAGTACTTGAGTGGAGCTGAGTAAGGCCAAACGCCTGTATCAAAAATTGACAGCGATGCAGAAGGGTTGGGCTGAAGAGAAACAGCTCAACCAAAGTCTGAAGACGCAACTTAGGGGCTTGGAGGTGGCGCTATCTGCATGTCAAGAAGGAGTAGCAGTGACCTACCCCCTAGTCTTCGCCTCGGCGCAGCTAGCATATCGATAAGCCACATCGACTTCAAAACTGGCTACCAAACTAGTTAAACACCACCCTGGTCGAACTGAACGGGCCAAACGACGAGCCGTGCAAGCAAAGAACCCGAAATCAGGAAATTAGTCTAGTGTTGGGCTTAGAGCCACCATTTAAACAAAATAAAAATTAAAATCTAAGGTTAAAGAGCGAGATTAATGAAAAGAATCACGGAACATAAACATGCACCGCACCAAGATATTAAAAATCAATAAATAACAGAATAATCAAACAAAATAAAAACACAACAAGAATTAAATAAAACAAATAATTAATTAAAATCCGAAAATGCCTACAGAAGCAGAAAAGAAAGCATAAAGAAATAAAATAAACTGCCAAAACCTTGCAAAATAAGGTTTAGAAAAAACATAGGCAGAAGAGGCGACCAGAAAACAAATATTAGGGCTTAAAAACAATATTGTAAGAAAATAATAATAAAAATAAAATATAACCATAAATATTAATAAACTAAAAAAAAAATAAAGAAAAATATATAAAAAATTAGAAAAACATTTTAAAATAAATAAAATAATTAAAAAGCCCTAAAAATGGCGAAAAATCGCCCATTGGTCGCACACAAGCACAAAAACACTATAAATATAGTGATGATTTTCATTAAAATCAATCTTATGCTTTACTGATAATTTGTGTTTGAAACTTGAACAACTCTGAATCGATAATAGTAAGGAATTTTGATTGATTGTTTGTACCTTTATGATAATTATAATGTTTTATGTTCATGTTTCATCTCACTTTTAATAAGACATATATTTTACTTACAACGTTCGGACCCTCAAAATATTATATTTATGTATTGGAATAGATCTGGTTCATGGGACCGACCGTGTGCCGGCTAGTGGGTGAAAACCCTTAGTTGTGCTCGTGGGTCATGCCTCGTGAACCCCTTGGCAGTTCGCAGTCGGTTCCGGCTTTGTGCACGGGACCGCTACGCAGGGCGCCATTGTACATTCGAGGCGGCTGCTGAAAATGTGGCCGGAGCGAATAGCAAAAAAAAATTTTTGGGAAGAGCGGAAAGACTGAGTTAGAGGGAAGTTAGGCCAAACCGTACATCGGTCAGAAATGATTTTTGACGTTCCGAACGGGAAGTAACAGACAAGTTGGGCAGCACGGATAAGTGGTAAGACGAAAGTGACGAAATGAAAGTTTTTATTTAAAGAACGGGTAAATCGAACGTTTTAAGACAACTTAAAATAAATAAATAAATAAACTAACGTATCAACGAATACTTCATGGGAGGGTATCACGGTTGGTTACTCCAAATCTGTCCTGTCAATAAATCGTCTAGGAAATATCAGTAAATCCAGGATCACCCAGAACAAGATTGACACCCTCGTAATACCATGAGAGAGCCCACTAGATGCATAATGAATAGGTAAACAGATGACCTGAGAAATCCGGTACCAGTACGAATGAATAGAAATTGTCCATAAACCACCAAAAGAAAATCGATCGTCTAGTACTAGCATTAATAAGTCACGGCTAATAGACTGCGTTGATCAAAGATTTTACGATAAATTCACTAAACCATGACACTCAACCGTGGGCCGAATAGAAATTGGCAAAATCAATATAGTAGGCTTGATAGAATTTAAAATACGCTTATCGACTCAGAATTGATTCATCTGCCACTAATAAGATCGAAATGGAATATGTGGATTGTTGAGTGAGAATTAAATGCTACTGGTCGAAATTTCTAACCCGTAACGCTGGTACTATGATGTAAACTTAGGGATTGATTGTTTTTAAAATGAAAAATTAGTAACTTTCAAGAAGGCTTTGTGAACTTAAATTGCGATTAATTAAAAATCTAAACGTGGAATTTGGAGGAGGTTTTTATGGACCCAACTACGGCCAACGCCAGGCGTAAAACCCGGAAAATCTATAATTATGTTGTAAATGCAAGGGTCGACCCCATCAATGTAGGACTCGTGGTATTCATGATTATATGATAGACTTATTAATTAACTCCTTTACAGCGATTTCATAAAACTTATGATCACCCTGGCGGACTCGAAGTAACCCACTCTAAATAAATTTCCTCGCCAACTTGTGATTTTAAAATGAACCTAACAGTACCCCATCGATTTCAATTTTCGTACTAAAACCCCTAATTTTAACTCGGAACGCTATCACGGGCCGGAACCACTCCAATTGCCATCGATATTCCGGTTTCCGGTTATGTTTTGTTTTCAATTTTTTTCAGTTTTCTCGTTGTCTCATTTTGATCTGTGTTAACTTCAGCAAATTTTCTTCTTCTTTTTTTCAGAATGACAGGAAATGAAACTACTAACGTTTCGACGAGAATCCCTCGATTGCCGCCGTCGATCGTGGCCCTCCGCCACAAATACGAAGACCTGAAGATCCAACACCGGGATCTTCAGGCGAAGCATGACCGAATCAAGGGAACATGGGCCCCACCGGAAGTCGTCCGGGGGCTCCGACAGAAAATCATTCGCCTAACACAGGCCCGCGACGAAATAATCGCCGAATCGCGTGCCCAGCGTCTTCTGATTAGAGAGCAGTCCGTGGCACTGCACCGGGCATATTCGGATGCGGAACTCCGAATCCAAGTTCCCGGCAACATCCGTGCGGAACAGATCGACGTTGTTCCCGCCCACCATCTACCAACCATCGAAGACCAGTATCAGGCAATCGCAACCGCACCCTCGGCAAACGTAAATCCCGTTTGCCCGCCACCTTCCAGGGCTGCAGGGAACCTAGAGAATCCATCTGTCTCTACGGTCCGGCGCCGGCCGAATCGAAATAAACGGCGTAGAGACCGTCGACGACAAGAAGAGGCCGTCTGCGGGGCACTCAACCAACCGAAAGGAGAGACCCATTGGAGGATCTACCACCCCCCTATCGGGAATTTGACCTCTCCGAGTTCGACCGGAGATACACTACGCTCCGAGGGTCGTATTCTCCTCTCCTCCGGCCTCTATCCACATAAACCTGGTGGAGGAGGAAAACGAACCATCCACGCCGATCCGAATACTGAGTGATCTCGATCTAGATTTCGAGGAAATTGCTATACTCACCGGGGAGATCCCGAACGTCGGCCCCCGAGGCGAGATCGCCGGTCCCTCTTCTCGAATAGATGAGGACCCACGAGGTGACCCTCCACCATACCGGCCACCCAAGAGAAGACGTTTTTCAACGGATATCGACGCGGAGGAAGATTGAGCACCGGAATCATCCACATTGTTCAGAGCCTACAGACTTATCTGACTCTTACTGACATCTTAATGATTTCGCAATTTGTTGTAATTTAGTGTTCGTTGTTTTCATTATGGCTATTAAATTTTTTTTGTTGATTCAACTCTCTCTAAGTGATACTGCTAAACCACCTCCATTTCCTTGTCTCTCGTAGACCGGAGTATCAAAGGTAAAAGGAAGTCGGGATGCGCATAAACACCTGGACGGAAATTTCCCCCCTATGAATTTTTTTCCACGTCAGAATCAAAGATAATCACCGAGATAAGAGGTTTTTGGGAGTATGAGCGTAAGCCCTTCTATCGGCAGCTGAAACCTGGGAGAAAGGCGAAGGTCATTCGAGGAGTAGTGCCAGCACTGGCGCTCACCTGCTCGAACGGCATTCGGCTGTTATGCACAATTCCAACGTGATCTAAATCACGGGTGTATAATGGTAACTAAAATTGTGTGGCGTAAGGAGGAGTTACCCCTAGGGATCAATAGCGCAGGAAGTGAAGGTACCCTCAAGATTTTCGTAATTAACGCTCCCCTACGACCAACATGATTTTTGGGGGCTCAGCCGGGATATATTTTAATTAAGACCACTCGCAATGGGAAAAATAAAATTCGGGGAAATTGAAATAAAGAAAGTATAAATAAGACCTTAACCGAGATTAGAATAAAAACCAAACTAATAAAAGAAATGAGGATAATGTAAATCGGAGAGAAAATCACGGAAATTGTTGAAATAAACCAGCTAAATACAAATATGACAACCTGAAATCGGATAAATAAAAATATATAATAAAATAATATAAATTACTATAAAATAGGAATAATGAAATAAATTAATAAAATAATAAAGCATTAATAATTTACATAGAGAATAATAGAAATTGGAAAATAAATAGTGGAAAATAACAACCCATTTATTAAGGAAGGAAAATAATAAAATAATTGATGAAATAAATATTAAATCTGAAATAATAAAACCAATAATTAAAAATTGAATTTTTATAGAAAAAATGAATCACTATAACGAGAAATTGAACCAACTACAAACCTTCTTGAATATCGAGACCGACTCAGTAGAACAACTAACCGAAAAAATGAAGAGAATAAACGTAGCTAGACAGAGCAATCCACAAACAATAAGCCGCGAAATCACCCAAACGACACTAGGACTAATGCAAACGACAGAAACAGAGAACCAATACGACTGGTACCGAGAAAGAATAAATAACCCGGAGTTGAATATAAAATATCACCTAATAGAAAAACAAGTAGAAATGATACCTGACGCCCTACAAAGCATAATACGCCGAGAAGTGGCACCATTACACCAATGCTACATGTGTCAAACGGAACGGATAAAAGTACTGATACTCCCCTGTGGACATTTTTGTTACTGCCAAAGATGTGCAGATTTGTTAACAATTTGTATGTTATGTAAAAATGACATTGAGGAGAAAGTGATTGTCTATTACGAATAAAGTTGTCTTAAAATAAACGATTAGTTAATTACCCTCTTTCCTTACCCATATAGCTATATATATATATAAAACATATAAACAATTATATACTTAAAAGTAAAAAACTAAAAATATAAAGAGTGAGATGAAACGTCACGAACATTGAAAAGTAAAGCATAAGGGAAAATACCGTGAGCTACCTTCGAGTAGTGCGACCTAAAGCCAAATCGGGAGGGGATAACCGATCACCCAGAAGAGAGATATAGGACGAACTGTCGACAAGTTGTGCCCAGTTGAAAAGCTACTGTGGTAAGATTGATCACCTTACCGTTGCAGTAGTGGATCAACAAAGCCGTGTTGTATTTTAAATCTGGGGGGTAGGCGAAGAACTCTTAAAGAGGCAGAAAGAGAAACGCGCGTAATAGACAAAAGAATAAGTCGAAGAAATGGAAGTGATAATAAAGAGAAAATAATTAACTAACTCAAATAGAGAATAAATAAAAGATAAAAACAGGAACGATTATGAAGCCGACAAGAAAACGCAATATCAATTAGCACGGAAAAGATGAATCAGCAGCATAATAAGAGCCAAATCAAGAATAAGGGACATGTATTAACGGAACATGAACCCCATGAGATGTGTAATAACGGAACACAGTCTCAACTCGGAGACAGGTATTAACGGAACCTGATCTCATATAAGGGACATGTATTAACGGAACATGAACCCCATGAGATGTGTAATAACGGAACACAGTCTCAACTCGGAGACAGGTATTAACGGAACCTGATCTCATATAAGGGACATGTATTAACGGAACATGAACCCCATGAGATGTGTAATAACGGAACACAGTCCCAACTCGGAGACAGGTATTAACGGAACCTGATCTCATATAAGGGACATGTATTAACGGAACATGAACCCCATGAGATGTGTAAATAACGAACACAGTCTCAACTCGGAGACAGGTATTAACGAAACCTGATCTCATATAAGGGACATGTATTAACGGAACATGAACCTCATGAGATGTGTAATAACGGAACACAGTCTCAACTCGGAGGCAGGTATTAACGGAACCTGATCTCAATCGTAGAAAATAAAAGATATAAATTAGATATGATATAATTCGGAAAAATTAAAAGAGATGTGTAAGAATAAAACACCATCTCAATATGGAGTAAAAGAATTGTGCATTAACGGAGTATAATCTCAATGGAAATTAGAAAGGACATGCGATAAAAAGACATGATCCATGATTATAATAAAAAGATAAAAATTAAGTAATCAAAAACGATAGAAAAGAAATAACGAGAAATAAGACAAAAGGAATCAATAAAATAAATAATACCCGTACACGGAGGAGAGAATATGCTGTATAAAAACGGTAATAGATAACGATATTGAAGTAGACAAACAAAGAAAACGGAAGATAAACAAAAGATATAAACAAAAGACAATAAGAATAAGGAAGATAGATTAAGAAAACGAAAGGGAAAAATTAAAAAGAAGAAACCGAACGGGACAAGATGGGAATAGAAGTAGAAGGAAGAAAATGGCTAAAGATAAGAAAGAAAAGGGGGAAATAAAATTATATAAGTATAAATAAAAGGGAATGCGAAACGCATAGTAAATAAAATAAAAGAAGGGGGGTAATAGAATCTGAGAAACGGCAAAGCCGAACGATTTATAATAAATAGATAATTATTACGACCATATAGATAATTGTTACTACCCCATATAGATAATTAAAAATCGACGTAAAATAAGTCAAAAAGGAAAACAAAACGTATGGGAATTATAATAAACGGGATAACACCGGGGAAGTATGAATTATTATAATTATGGGTACTATAATCAAATCAATATGGCGATCAAGCTAAGAAAAGGAATGCGGAATAAAACAGTAGCATAGCGATAAAATAATAACAATGAGGAAAGATAGGCAAACAAAAAGAGATAACAAAATAAAATAATAAATAAACCCGTGTGTTTATTTGAGGCGGTTCGAAAGATTGAAAGCGTGTAAGCGGATTAGGCTACACGGTTCATTTTTTCGTTCTAGAACTCAATCAAAACAATCAAAGCAACCAAAGCAACCAAAGCAATCAAAGCAGTCAACGTAGACAAATTCACAACCAATACAAGCAAATCAACAAAATACCCACAAATATAAATAAAACAAGATATTCAATCAAGTACAGGTATCGAAGCGACAAATACTCGACGATAACAAGGATTCGACAACAAATCAAAACTCAGTGAAATATTCGCAACCAAAGGAACCGACTACGGACAAAAATACAGACGAGACGACAGACAACAGGCCCCGACGCAACAAATCCACCAAAGCAAAGGAAACCACCCAAACCGAAGATATCGAGGAAAGGACAACGTTACGATCGCGTAATAGCTACCTACTCTCAGGAAAAAGTGCCAAGAAATCAAGATCAACCTCAATCGCGAGAAAATTACACAGAGCTAATTCACTCGAAGACATCGATTCCAACAGTCAGGGATCAGACGACAAAGAGAATCAAGAATTAACAAAGACTACGAGTCAAACAAACATCACGAACGAGAACGAGAATAACAACCAGCAAGAAACAAACATAGAGACCCAACAACAAACCGCACCAAATAAGTCAGGGAATCAATTGAATAATCCAGAAACAACAAACGAAAACAATATGGCCGAAAATAACGGAAATCAAAATAAAAACGACGGGAAAGAAACAAACAAACCGCTAACAACGAACGAAACAATTAGAGAATATCGGGAAAAATTCCGAGGAGAACCGTTCAACGGGAACGCCAATAAACTAAATACATTCTTAAGGAATTTTGGGGTGTATGTAGAAGTTTGTGGATGGACAAACGATATGGTAAAAACCAGAATGCCATTATACCTATGCGATAGCGCACTAGATATCTTCCTGGAAGCAAAGGAAAGAGGAAAACCGTTGAATAACTGGAAGGAAATCCAAGAATTCCTAAAACTAACATTTGGAGTGGCAAAACTGACAAATCAAGGAATACAAGAATTATTCAACAGAAAACAGAGACACGGAGAGTCGAACACAATGTTCGCTAGTGAAATTAGAAGATTGGCAAAAACGGCAACCGATGGAAAATTTGATGAAGTCCACTTGATTGGCATATTTGTAGATGGATTAAGACGACCAGAACTGAGATCTGCAGTAGGAATGCAGATGTTAACGACATTAGACGAAGCGGTAGCTAGGGCAAACCAAGCAGAAATACATCTACCATCACAAATCGCCCTTATGCAGGATGAATCGATGATAGCAACAATGGCAGTAAAAACGGAAGAAAGCGAACAAAACGGTGCAAAAATGAATCAATTTATACCAGGAGCTCATCAAATATTTAAACCTCCGGTGCAAAGAACAAATAACACCCGTCCAAACAATAATTACAATAATAACCAAAGAACCAACTACAACGGCGGAAATAATCCAACGCAAGGTAAACAATGTAGAACGTGTGGAAAAATTGGACATTGGGAAAACGAATGCTACCAAAATGTACCATGTGGTAGATGTGGGAAAAAAGGACATAATATCAATCGATGCGAAACCAGAACCTGCTTTAATTGCGGAAAACAAGGTCACGTAGCCAACAAGTGCAGGGGAAACAACAACCAAAATCAGGGACCACCAAGGAATAATAACTATGTACAATTGGCACCTAGACAACCAAACGTCGAACAGACAAAACAAGTGAATGTGATGCAGGAAATATCACATCTGAAAGATATAATGGCAAAAATGATGCGAACAAACCAATCACAACAACAACAATCAAATATCCATATGATGCAAAGAGTTGAAAATATAAGAAATAGAGAAACGGAAATGACACAACAACAACACGCCCAGGATTGGCAGCAGTTACAAATGGAAGAGGAACGAGTGAGACAAGAAAGATTCAAACAACGACAAGACAATCCGCCGAGAATAAATATGATGAGAATGATCAAAGATGTCAAAGAACAATATTGCTACAATATATATAAAAAATTACCAAAAGATAAACTCGCGAAACCAGAATTAGAAAAACTAGGAAAAAACCAAACCGAACCAGAAGAAACATTTAGACCAACTAAAGCAGATAAACGGAGAACACAAAAAATACTACTCGGAAAAATCAAAGAAAGAATAACACGCGAGAACGAACGACCAAATGAAAATAGAACACCAATAACAACCAAACAGACAAATGAAAACCCCGAATTAAGACGGGATATAATAGAAAAATCGATCAGCAACATGGAAAAAGAATTCGAAACACCACCAAGAGGATTAGCAAAAGTAAAAACAAAAAGAAATTTACAAATAAATATGCTGCGGAACATCAGAGATTCATCACCGGAGGATGGAGAAATAAGTGAAACCAGCAGCTTAATGGGAGAAGCACTACAAGTATCCGAGAACGAAGAACAGAATAAACAGATTATACGACCAATGAATCGATGGATCTCAGATCGACCACTATCACCAACAGAAGGGGAACTAAAATTAATAGAAGAACTAAGTGAAACCATACCCGAAACACTAATAAACGAGGAATTCATCAACAACGAAGTATTCAGGAGATACATGAGGTACATCTTACAACTCGAGGGAGCGAAAGGAGACGTGATACCCGAACAGGAGAAACCACGGGTAAAGGCATATCTAGAAAAACATAAGCTAGAAGATATAACGAAGTTTCAAATACTCATGCAAACGCCGGACTTCATAGAACGTATCTGGATTAAACAGCCAAACACCGACGAAATATTCGATTGGATAAAAGAAAGAATGGGAAGCTCCAAGAAAAACGATAACCTATATCATAACGGATGGTTAATAAAATCAGACCTACATCTAGTAGATGCGCTAATTTGGCCAGGCAAACCAACATACGTGACTCTGGAAAAGGAAAAAACCGTACCAGATTTCGGGTTATGGGCGGAATACGCGAAAAATGAATTCGAAATCAATATCAAAAAGAACTTACAAGGAGCAACCAAGAGAATATTTTGTAAAAACAGAGAAAAATTAATCACACAAATAATAGATCAAATCCACCAGAACTGGGAAATACTAATGTACCTTAAACCAGTAGAAATGAAAGTATGCATAGAAAACCTACGCGATACGGTAATCCTCAGACACGCCAATTATAAGAATACGACATTAATTGGGAGATACGGAACTCGCCGAATAGGAAAAGAAAAAGCAAAAGGATTGAAGATAAAAGTAAAATTACCAAACGAGGAACAAGTAACGTTGAAAAATAAATAACAAAACGTGAGTAGACGAATTAATAAAAATCATCAACGAGATGATCATGGAACAAACAAAAAATCAAAGTGAGGACGGAATGATAGAAGATGTAGCCGTAAAATACCTTCATCATTATCTGCACGAAGAAGATGAAACATATCTATATGAGTTGGGGATATGGGATGACGACCAAGAGATCAGAATAGTACCAATGGAAGAAGCTCGATGGGGAACCGATACCACGTGGAAAGAGATGGACGAAGTAGAAAAGGAAGGCCACGAAAAATCAAAGAGAATTATAGAAATCTATCGGCAATGGCGGAAGGATCACCGTCTTAAAGAGAAGCTCAGCGAACTAGATACCAGTGAATGCAAACCAACTCCATGGAGGAAACAATGGAATGAACAAGGAAAAGGATGGGAAATAAAACCCGGAGTAATGGAAGAAGAACCATTAGAGGAGAAAAAGACTAACAATCATGACGAAGAAAACCCGAAAAGCAGGGATGAAAGAAGCCGAAAATAAAGCAATGCCCGAAAATGAATATAGAAAAATAAACGTAATGAGGAAACAAAGATCCCAACCAGTAGATATCGACGAAGCACAAATAAAACTAGAAAACGATCATTGCGAAAAACTAATAGAAATATTACAGCAAGGTGCAAGGAGCCAGAGACGAGCAGCAACGACGCATGCGAAATATATGGCAGAAAATGGCGAAAACCTCGAGAATTTGAGAGAATTAGTAAAAGAGATCGAAGAATATAGAAGGAAAACGAATGGTGTCCGGAAGTATTCGACCAAGTAATACGCAAATGGAAACACCGAGAATGGGCACAAGAACCGCAAGGAAAATATAAAATAAAAGTATTCTACCCCGATCAAACATCAGAAGAACTAGAAGTCCACCCAACAGCAAAAATAAAAGAGGTAAAAAGGAAACTAGCATATGAAACTCCTTTCCATTTACAATTCCACGGACGATCACTAGATAATATGTTGGAAGTAGGAGTAACGCCAATGGTGATGGGAGAAATAAACCCCTTGAAAATGGCGGAAACATTGGGAATACCGCTGAAAAGAAAAGAGATAAAACCAAAACCTATCAAAGCAAGTATGAGCACGCCCAGTATGGGAGGAGACAAAAATGAAACCCCAAAAATGTTCGAAGGAGATGAGATAATGATTTTGAATGAGAATACAGACGAGGAAGAAGAGCTGTCACCACTAGTAATAAAAACACCCATAAAAATACCAGAAACCCGAGAGGAGCAACCGTCAACCAGCTATCATCAAATCGATGAGCAACAAGGAGATGAAATAGAGGAGATGATAATTGAAATGGATATAGAAGACAAAGATTTCACGCCAATGAAAAAATGTATAACACAAACTCACGAAGCAAAGGACGATATATACCTAACGCAAGACTGGGATGAATGGCTCAGAAAACAAAACGAAGAAAGCCAAAAAATAACCCTAACGAACACCACAGAGAAGGAGACAACCAAAGAACAGGCACGTCCATGGAGAAACGTCCAAGAGGTAGACCAAAATGACAACGCGAAACGGAGAACCGAAAATCAGAGACCAATCCAAACAACAGCAATGGATGACAAGGCTAGATAAACTGGAAAAAATAGCATACGAGATGAGAAAAACTCACCCTAGAGAGGAAAGCGGAACGGAATGGATAAGAGAATTACTAGCGGATATGCTAATAATCACCAGCCAGCCATTGAGGAGACTATGGCAACGAAATCAAGCAAGCGAGGACGCCAAACAATTATGGTGTACCGTATCCAGTATAATCCCAAAACTGATCAAAGAGAAAACTAAAACGATGAAATTGGAATGGGAAGAGATGAGACAAATAGTCGCCCAATTGCTCACCAACACAGATGATGATGAATATAGATTGGTGGCACTCTCCTACCTCGTGTATAACCTAATGAGTTTATCAACAAATAAAATTCCGAACAAACAGTTCATGAATAACGTAGAGTTAACCGCAATGATCATACAGCAAGAAATCGAACCAGGTATACTACAGAATGGTGGATGGAAGCAATTTATAAACAAACCAAGAAAAAACGAACAAGTCAAGCCAATGCACGTAAGACTGAAGACACTATTAAACGACTTCGAACATGAATTACCCATAAAAGATATAGCAATGAGAAATACAAGCATACACTCACTAATGATGACAATGATGGTGTGGCTAATATGCACAGGTGCAACAAACGGATTCTTAATATTTGACTGCGATAAAGCAGTACTGGGAGACAAGTATTCGCTGAAAGACATCGAGGAATGTAGGATGGCAATACCAAATAACCTGACCACTATAGAAAAAAGCGATAACGTATCACATCCTACCAAGAATCTGATTTCATTCAGAACAAAAGCCAAGGAGTGTGCAATCACACGGAAAACATTAGCATACCATTGCGGAGCACACTCCCACGTATCAATCATAAATCCGGGAACAGAAAGAGAAATACTACAAGTATCGGGAGAACAATGCAAGGATCTATTCAGCGGAGGAGAAATGAGATTAAAAGAAGGAGTCGTACTAAAAGGAAAAAGTGGAATGATCCAAGTACAAAGCATATTCGTCGCAGGAGTAATCAACTCAGCAACTGGAGACTGCCAGGGAGGAAAATATACTATAAAGGGAGAACTAGTAACAGGAGTGGTCGTAATAGAAACCTATACAGTCGAATTAAAAGAATACGAAGCACAATTTGATGGAGCAACCCAAGTAATGAAATCAAACCAAATGTGCCAAGCAACAGACACCGTTTGTAAAACCGGAACATCAACGATAATATACCAAGCAAACATCCACAAATGTAGAATGCAATTCTTAAAAACAGCGTTATTCGACGAAGTAAGAGGAGAAGTATTCGAGGAAGACGCAGAAGAACTACAAATAAACGACGTAAACAAAATAATAACGAGAGCCGGAAAAATCAAAAGCCAGAACCAGATCACAACCACTGAGAACAAAACAAACTCCAGCAGCATTAATAACCACGGAAGCAGAAATGGGAATGAGATTCATCAAAGGAAAAATAACGCAAAAATGTGGAAAGATGGTATACGCCACCAACTACCCAGGACTATATGCATCAAGACAAATGCTAGAACAAGGAATAGCCGCGGTGGCCAAAGACGAAGTAAAATTATATCTATACATGAATAACAAGATGGATTTCCTCTACCATAAAGGACAAGAGTCAATGCAAAAAGTATACCACGACTTGATACGCAACGATTGTCAGTTAAATAAAGAAATATTAAAAACGAAATTAGCCGTAGCAATAACCAACCCAGATAGCGCAATGCCACTATTACCATTACAAGAAGGACATTTTGGAAGAATAGCCGGAGAAGTGATGTATATATTCAAGTGCGAAAAAACATTTGCTATGGTACCAGAAAAATCAACAGCACCACCCGGAAAATGCACAAACGAACTAGAAGTGGTATATAAAAAGCAGATTCGATACGTGCAACCAGTAACGCGAATGATGAAATTGCTAACAGATAAACCAAATTATTACGATTGCAATAACGCTTTCGGACCATTGTTTCAACAAACAGACGGAAAATTGGGTAATGTTCCCAATGAGAATCCCAGTTGCCGAACCAAAAAGATTTGGATTGACGGAACTAACTACAGAACAAGAATTTCGACCACTGGACGTGGTAAACAGTGGAATATATTCACAAGAAAGCCTGGAAGCAGCAAGACAAAATCTATTGTTCCCCGCAAGAAGAGAATCGATACTATCAAATATAGTAACTATAACGGGTGGTACAAATTTTGAGCAAAAACCAAATTATGAACTACTATTATCGCCAGACCATTTCCAACAAGCAACATCCAATATGATGAAAGCAATGTGGGGTAGATTCCTAGTGTTCGGTCAAATGATGGCTGGAATATTGGGCATAATATTAATAATCCAAATAGTCAGAGTAATATTAACGCAAATGCTGGCTGTTTCGACATCTACAAACGCGAAAAGAAAGTAAATTGGAAACTAGTAGTTGGAGTACTACCTTTCTTAGCAAAAACAATGGTATTACATGGGCATTCAAAGGATATACACAAAATCAAACGACTATTACGAGTCTTAACAACAATGAAAGGGACAGACGAAGAGATGGGTAGACGATTTAGGAAAGCACTATATGACGAAAGAGCGAGAGACGAACTAAAAAGAAGTAGAAAGAGTATGTGGGAAAGAATCAAGGAATATAGAAGAACCGGTAGCGATGACGACTCCGACGATGAGGAGAATAACGGAAAAGGAAACGCACCAAAAATGATCCAAGCACCAGTGTACTGGGACGAAAAGAAGACATGTGCGTGGATAAGCGAACCAATGTCAAGAATGCCATATGAGGAACCAAGCAAATTACCACGAACAAAAGCAACTACAATGGGAACAAAAATGATACCAACTGCGAATATCTACCCATCACTCTATAACCCTGATTGGGAAGCAATGAACCCAATAAATACAAGACGATCAAGAAGTGTAGATCAAGACGGGGAAGTTAGAACAATAGCAGCACTATACACATCAACGGGACCAGCAATTACCCTAATAATCGAAATAAATGGAAAGGAAACGGAGGCAATGATAGATACAGGAGCGAATATCTCAGCAGTACATTTAAGCGAAATACCTCGACATTATTGGAAGGACATCGAACCAACAGGAGTTCATGTAATCGCATGCAGTAAAGAAACGGTAAACGTAATGGGGCGATGGTGGACAACATTAAAACATCAGAACAACGAGGTAGAGACATACCTAGCAGTAATACCACAACTAAGCGTACCCTGTATAATTGGAACTGATTTAATGCCAGAATTATTCAAAGAAATTGTTATCGACCTAGGAACCTTATGTTTGAAAGATAAAGGAGGCAGAATCTGTGCCATGAATACAATAGTAAGGTGTTCAGAGAAAATTGTGGTGCCAGCTAAATCCCAAATGATCTGTTATATCAAAGTAGATGAGGGTATTACGGGAGAAATGATATTCGAACCAAGTAGAAAGTTTGAAAAACGGCGAGAATTACCTTTAGCAAGAGAGATAATCGAGATAAACGAAAATGGTGAACTACCAATCAACATCACGAATTTCGACGAAGAAGATAAAATAATATACGAAAACGAGAGACTGGGAAAGCTAACGCCCATGATAGACATCGAGTTATTAAACGCGAAAGAGGAAGGAGAAGAGGACAAACCGTTATGGACAATAGACAGCGAACTCCTAAATGAAGGCGAAAAAGCTCAATTACAACAGCTGCTGATGGAATATAAAGATATTTTCGCGGTATCAGATTTAGACCTGGGAACGTGCGATGTAACACTACACGCAATACCACTATCAGACGAGACACCAATTGCGCTAAGACCATACAAACTAGCAGAAGCTCAGAAAACCGTAGCAGAACAGGAGGTGCAGAAAATGCTCGATGCAAAGGTAATCGAACCAAGCTGCTCGCCATGGCAATTCCCAGTTGTTTATGGTGAAAAGAAAGACGGAACGCAAAGATTTTGTATCGATTATAGAAAGTTAAATGCGGTAACCAAAAGAGATACGTATCCATTACCAGACATTAACGAATGTTATTGACGTACAAGGAGCAGCCTATTTCACTTCACTAGATTTAAAAAGTGGATACTGGCAAATAAAAATGAAGGAAGAAGACAAAAGAAAAAACCGCATTCACCATCGGGAGAGACCTATATCAGTTTAAGAAAATGCCATTCGGATTAACCAATGCAACCGGCATCTTTCCAAAGATGCATGAACTTCGTACCCACGGGATAAAACAATGCATGGTGTATATAGACGATCTGCTGATCTACTCAAGTACATTCGAACAACATTTAGAAGATATACGAAAAGTATTTATCCGACTAAGACAGTGGAAATTGAAGTTGAAACCATCCAAAGTGCGATTGGGCTAAAGAGAAGGTGACGTTTCTTGGGCACATAGTATCAGCAAAAGGAAAAGAACCAGATCCCAGGAATATCGAGAAAATCAAAAAAATTGTCCAGCACCAAAAACAGTAACCCAAATACAGGAATTCCTAGGATTATGCGGATACTACAGAAAATTCATCAAAAACTACGCGGGTATAGCCAAACCGATACAAGATTTAGTCAAAAAAGATACATCATTCATGTGGGGAAACGAACAACAATCGGCATTTGAAACATTACGAGACAAATTAATTGAAGCACCAATCCTTGTTCACCCCGACTTCAAAAAACCGTTTTTACTGGCAACCGACGCAAGCGGATACGCATCTGGTGCAATATTGGGACAATTAGACGATGAAGGAAAGGAACGGGTAATCGGATATTATAGTAAAACATTCAAGAAGCACGAGAAAAATTATTCAGTTACCGAAAGAGAAGCATTAGCAATTATACAGGCAATTAAACATTTCAAATACCTACTATGGGGTCACGAAATATGCATTACAACGGATCACCAGCCACTAGTATGGCTTGGCCAACATAAAGAAGCATCAAGTCGACTCATGAGATGGGCGATGCAACTACAAGAATACTCTCCGTTTATAAAATTCAAAGCGGGTCGAGCAAATGCAAATGCTGACTGTATGTCGAGATTCACCTTCCCAGATCTGATGGACGAGGAGGTCAGACGGATATGTATGATAATTGCAGAAGATATTGACTTCGCTCAATTGATGATTGACCAACAAGAAGACCCAGAATTGAAATTGATAATTGAATACGTGAAAACGGGTAAACCGGAAGTCTACGAAAATGATCCGCAATTAAAGGAACACATGGATAAACATCGACACCGGTACGTAATTGAAAAGAAGTGGTTACTAATAGCAGACGGCGAACAAAGGTTAATGGTAATACCCGAAAACAGACGAAAGGAACTATTAACCCAATACCACGATGGGAAATTAGGTGGACATATGTCAGTAAAGAAAACGCTCGCGAGAATGAAACAGAAATACTTCTGGCCAAATATGTCCGAATCCGTAAAAGATTGGATAAAAAATTGTCTCATTTGCGCAACAAGGAAAAATACGGGAGCGAAATGGAAAGCACCATTGAAACCAATGCCAGTACCAGCCGAGCCCATGACAATGATATCGATGGACATATTAGGACCGTTACCAGAAACACTAAACGGAAACATATACATTCTAGTAGTCACTGATTACCTGACAAAATTCCCAGAAGCATTTGCGATGAAAGACCAAAAAGCCAAAACAATAGCACAAAAACTTGTGGAAGAAATCTGTTGCCGATACGGAACACCAAAGCAAATACTAACAGACCAGGGAACGAATTTTATGAGCGAAATCATGAAAGAAGTGACCAACTACTTCAAGATAGCAAAATTAAGAACATCACCGTATCACCCACAATGCAATGGACTAACAGAAAGATTTAACGGGACATTGATACAGATGTTGTCAAACTACGTAGACAGATACCAAAGAGATTGGGACGAATATATCAACCTATGTCTACTTGCCTATAGAATGTCAACACATGCCGCAACCAAGATGAGCCCATTCAAGCTAATGTATGGTAGGGAATGTAATATGCCGATGGATCTAGAGTATCAGCCGCCAATATCACAATATATGGAAGAAGACGACTACGTTACAAAGTTTAAAGAAAGAATGCAAGAAATATGGAGAACGGCAGGGCTAAATATCAAGTTCAATCAAGAAAGTTATAAAGACTTACACGATCAGAAGAAAAATGTTAAACCACACACTTTCAGTATAGGAGACTGGGTAATCATCGAAACACCAGAATTGATTCCAGGCACAACTAAGAAATTACAAAGAAACGGAAAAGGACCCTACGAAATCCTATACGCAAGCGAAACAAATGTAAGAGTAAAATTGGTAAACAATCCATTCACCAGACCAATATATGTGAATGTAGCAAGATGTAAAGCCATACCAAAAACAATAACAGCCCAACCAGAAGAAAGACGTATAATGACACGGTCCCAAACCGCAAGGATATCGATGCTAAGATGTACTAGCCAGAACTACCGTTATATGGACCCAGACGAATACGACGAAGATGAGTACCAAGAATATGATGATGAAGAATGGGAGGATCACCACACGGGAAAACTGGGACCGGAAATAGCAGAAAACATCGTGAAAGAGGCTAAGACCCTACTACCGGAATGGGCGAAAGAAAAACGAGATATTGAAATATTGGGAGGATTAATGAGAATAATTGACAACTACAAACGCGACGAGCCGGATATCGAGCATATAACCACAATAATGACAAACTGGCCAATCCTATTTGCTATTGGGGATAAAGAAAGCAATACTCCGCTACACATTATTATGCAGACAAACAACCACGAAAGAATGCAGGAAATAATTAACATATGGGAAAGGTTAAAAAAGTCAGTCGATCTAAGAAATGAGGATGGAGAAACCCCACTAATGATTGCAGCAAGCAGAGACATCCCAACATGGATAATCAAAGCCCTACTAAAAGCAGGAGCGGATGTGACAGCAACAGATAGAAAAGGAAATACAGCGTTGAAACGTGTAATACTAACAAATATGCCAAAGAATCTGAGGGTGATGTTAAATAGCATCACCAAAGAGAATATCGATAACTTGGAAGACCTACCCGATCTATTACGTATTACATTGGAATGCAATAAACAAGAAATGGCAACGGGATTAATCCAATGGAAACGACCTGATAACGGTAAATGGGTAATAAACACCAACCAAACGGATGAACAAGGCGAAAACGAGTTTATGAAATCTGCCTTATTCCAAAATAATACATTGACAGCAATATACGAGCTAATCAAGAGAGGAGATATACTGTTAACCAACTTCAGCGGAACCGAACAACAGGCGGCAAGAGAGAAACAACAACTGTTTAAACTAATAAGAGAATTCCGACACAAGGAACAGTATAGGGCTTGGGAAATACATCAATGTTCCAATTTAATGAGTCAATTCAATTACATCCAACGGTTCTATCAGAAAATCATATATAACCTACAAACTAACCGAAAAATCCGTCAGACATTAACAAGAGAGGATACAAAAAGGGAAGTCTTTAACCAATTTAGGAAAACGAAAAAAGACCAACTAAATGAAATGGTACGAACAGCAAGACAAATAATGCCTGCAAGATTCGGACTACAAAATAAAACGCAAATACTCACAAGATTGGGAATAATAGCACAATCATACGCTATCGGAGACGAAATTGATCCAGATACAGAGCTGATAATGCGAAAACTACCAAGAGCTTTCACCTTAACGATGCCATCAGGAATGATACCATTACATACCGCCATACATCAACGACAAGACAATCGCAGTCTAAAAATCATAAAACTACTGGAAAAATGCGGGGAAAAATCGAATAGAAGAGGAAAAAAGGGCAAAACAGCTCTAATGTACGCTACACTATCTGGAGTAAAAATGGCAGTAATACAAGAGCTAATAAGAACCGGATCAGAACTAACGGAGAGATCAGACGATTGGAGTAACATACTTGAGTTGGCAACTAACGAACCTAACGTGGCAATGATAAAATTTATAACAGAAAATGCAACGAGAAGAGAAATAGAGGAACTTTGTGCGGATACTCAGAGACTATCATGGAGAACCATATATCGAAACAAAGAGGCGATAAAGATCTTGCTAAATTGGAAAATACCAGGATCCGAGGAATATGCAATAGATATAAACGAAAGATACGAAGAAGGAGAAAATGCATTACTGAAAAAATTGATGATAAAGGAAGGAAACCCCAAAATAATCATGATAGCACTACAACGACCAGAATTGAGATTCACAGATGACATTAAAGAACAAATGAGAATTGAAAATGGGAAAGTAGAACTTATTAACCTAGTAGCAGAATGGAAAACCACGAAAACGAGGGTCCGAAAAGAGCGAACGACAATAGATGAAATAATCAAGGCAAGAGATAAAGCAATAACGGCTTATAAAGCATTAATTAGGAAACTTAATGTCGGGGACGACATTTCAGCGAGGACCGGAGGAGATACAGATAATAATGATAAAAATGACGAAGATAACAGAGAAAACGAACAAAACGAGGAAAACGGAGAAAGAGACCAAGGAGACAAAACAAGGCAAAGAAACGATAGACATAACAACCAGGAAAATAAGAAAAACGACAAAAATAATAGAAACGAAAACAAAAAATCGAATTATGAAAAACGAACCGTATGCCTACCGAAAATAGAACTAAATTGGAAAAACAATCTATTAACATTCTCTATTGTCATAACAACTTGGAAACTAGCAGTGACCCAATACATATTGAACGATCAACGGAGGAACAAAGAAAATATAATAATGGAACCGAACCAGATAAAAATAACAAATATCGAAGGGCAAGCAATAACTCAAGTATGTACAACAAGTATCGAACAAGATTGGATAGGAAACAAAATATGCGAAAAGGAAATAACAAACCTAGGAGACCCTATATATATAAGAGGAATAAAAGCCTTGCGACGATATCGAATATGCATCTACAGAGACAAAAAACGCACAAGATGCGTAATGAGAAAATCGCTAGGGAATCTAACGAATAAAAGTACGCAGCCAACGACAAAAATAATAACGAGCATAACAAAGGAAACAGCTACAAAACAAGAAACGACGATAACCGATTATAACAAAAGGCAAATGAAACCTTCGGAATGGGAAACAAATAAAAGCAGAACCACCAATGACAAAATCGAAGTGCAAAAAATATATACCCATCAAGTGAACAAAATATGTATAGCGGAAATCGGTGAAGATGGTAAAGGAACAGGACAATGTCAAGGAATCGCAATAAATCCAGGAGACCAACTACTATTACGAGGATTGAAACCGCAAACTAACTACAGAATCTGCATATTCAGACCAAGAACAAAACACCCCAAATGTAAGACGGAAAAGATGGAACTAACAACGAGGAAAACCACAAACAAGTGGGCAGTCGGACATATAACGACAACAATTGACTTCGACCAACAAGGAATCATCACCGGAGGAAGAAAATTGATAGTCACGGAAAATCTACAGGTACTATTGGGACGACTATGCCTGGAAAAAGCGACAAACGAGAGAAATGAGATATTACAATGCCAATTCCACCAACTTAAAGTAGACCATCGAAAAGAGATAAATCACCTAACCGCAAAAACAAGATATTCAACATGCATATGGAGAAGTCTAAGTATACCAATATGTCCTCAACAAGAAAAGAATAAAAGCACTACGGTAGAAATGACCACAGTAACGTATCAGGACGAAAAAGAGAATACCACGGAAGAAGAAAACAGAACCAGAAATAAAGAGGAAGACAGATATATCTCAGAAGCCCAAATGGAAAGAATAATGGAACTAATTGAGAAAAACCAAGAACCAACCGCAATAGAACAAAACATGAGAGAAAATATCATTGCAAATACGGAAGAACCAATAGAGATCCCAAACTGGATACGAATAGTATGGATTATAAGCATAATAATAATCGCAGTAGCAACCGGAATCACAATGGGCATAACAAAAGCAATCAATAGATATAAAATCAGACAAATAAAGATGAAGATGGCCAAAGCAAAATTAAAAATAGAGGAACAAAGATGGTTGAACGAGGGATTTCGACAAATCGAAACCCCCTCATAAAATGCAAAGGGTATAGGTAAAGGACATATGAGTGTATATAATGTATAAATTGTAAATATATCAGTAAAATAAAGCGGTATGTATATTATATGAAACCCTGTAAATTAACGTAAAAATGAATTCGAGACACAAATACTGAACCTAAAAACGACATTGAGATACGAATAATGAATACAAATTAAGGAAGATGGAACAGAATTATCAAACAAGTACGAACAACGAAACAGTAATCGAAATGTGGAAACGGCAATATAACGCCCTAACAAAAGTGGTAAATACGTTACAAGAACAATGGACAGAGAGCCAAATAGCGTTGAGAGAGGCTCTAAATACAAACATGTATCACTTAATAAACATAGAAGAACAACAGAGACGAATGAATGAAATGGAACGGGAATTACAAATATTGAGAACAGAAAATCAATGGCAGAGAAACGAGTTACAAAGAGTAGCAGAAGAAACGGAAGAGGAACCACCGGTAGAATGGAGTGAATGGTTATTGAATCAAATCGAGGAGAGAGTAGAACCAGACTCATCGAGTAACGTGGAGTAGAAAAGAAAAAGATGTATATATGTAAAAAGAGTAAAAGTACAAATCAAAGAGAAAACCAAAAAATTAAAAAGCTATAAATACAAGTGTAAATAAAGAGCACAAAACTAATAAATGTATAAAACCTAAACAACGCAAACTGAAATGTATATATAATTATAGGAAATGGAACAACAAAGAACCACAGTAGAAGCCAACGAAGTCATAGAAATAATCAGGAAACAGACCCAAATCAAAATAGAAGCAAGATTACGATGCGGAACGTGTACTAAACTGTTAAAGGAGCCAAGGCAAACAGAATGCGGATGCAGATTATGCACCGAATGTATAATAGAATTAACACTAAATGGTCCAAAACAATGCCCAGATTGTAAGGAAACAGAGATCGCGTCAATAGGAGAAACGCAGGAAGATCGAGCAGCTAGTAGGGAAATAATGAACATGGGAATAAAATGTCCAAACGAACCATGCAATTGGGAGGGAAAAATCAGAGAAGCAAGCGCTCACCTAAATCAATGTAGCTATAAAAGGAAAACATGCGGAAAATGCCAACAGCTCATCATTGAAAACGAGGAAAAACAACACGAAAACGTATGTGAGGAAAGACGAATGAGATGCGAATATTGTAACATCACGGAAACATGGAGATGGATACAACAAGAACACATAAACGTTAAAGAGGAAAAGATCTGCGAAAGATTCCGAGGAAAATGTTCAAACAAATGTGGTGTCGAGGAAGAAGTAGAACTCAAAGAACACTGGGAAAGATGTAGTAGAAAACGAATAGAATGCCCAATGGCAAAATGGGGATGCAAAATAAAAATACTAAGAGAGGAGACGATACAACATGTGCAAGAAATGGCCGAGGAACACCTAAAGATATGGACGGATACTATGAAGAATATGGACCAAATGATGATGCAGATAAAAAGCGAAATCGAATCACACAAAATACTAATGACAGAAATATTCAACACCAGAGAATCATTCGAATTAGCACGAATAGGAATGTCAGAAACCGAAAAAAAATGTAGAAAATGAAATGAAAAGACTGAGGGAACATTATCAAAAACTAAGAAGCTATACACCCACGGGAGAAAATCTACCCACAGCTCCGTATATATGGAGAATTGAAGACTTTACGCAAAGATGGCAAAGAGCAAAAGACGGAATAGAGGTATCTATAACTAGTCCACCATTCTATTCATGGAAAAACGGGTATAAAATGAGATTGAGAGTATACCCAAACGGGGATGGAACGGGAAAAGATACCCATATATCTGTATTTTTCGTACTAGTGAAGGGAGAATGGGACGAACTGCAAGCATGGCCGTTCAGTAACAAAATAACACTAGCGATACTATCGGCCAAAGACGTACATGTAGAAAGACTCAGACCGGACGGAGCACCATGCTACCGAAAGCCAACAGCAGACGTAGGCGTAGCAACGGGAGCACCAAGAATAATGAGACAAAATAAAATGTGGGAATACGTAGAAGGGGACACGCTGTTTGTGAAACTATCGGTCGAAAGAGAAGGAACGGGACGGACCGATTGGGAGATAAGAGACGTGTAAGATGCGAACGAGAATAAATGTACATACCTGTATATATAACGTAAAAATAATACCCCAAAACCTAAAAATATATGCCTAAACTCAAAAACAGTAACTACCGTCAATAACAAACCTTAATTGTAAATATTACTTGTAGGAAATGAACAATAAAGAAACAACAATCGAAATAATAGAGCATCTCCCAATAATGAAAATGATGCAAATCATGGGCGGCCAGAACCAAAAAGCAATTTTAGTTAAAAGTAACGAGAGAGAAATAATGAATAAAATGAGAACAGAAACGGAAAAATGTGAGAGAATGTGGCAGCAATTACAGAATGGGCACGAAAACGAACTAATTATGAAACAGAGTAACAATGTAATGGATAGAGTCAGAGAGATATATGAAGAGGGGGTAGAAGAGTTCGAAAAGTTAATGGAGAAAAAGATAGAACAAGACATTAGAGAGGAGAAAGGAAAATACGTATCAAGAAAGATAATAGAAAACCAAAAAGCCGAGATAGAGACACTCCAAAAACAAGTCGGAAAACAAGAAATAACAGTGAAATATGGAAAAGTTATGTTGGAGCTGTTAAATAAAAAACATAACAGAGTTAAAAGAAAGAGCAAACGAAGTGAAATTAAAATACTACAAAGAGGTCATCAACGCAACTCATCAACAAAGACGAGCGGACAGATCAATACAGGAGAAAAGAGAACTCCAAACCAAAACACAAGAATATAAAAAGAAAGTAAACTTTGGGAAGGCAATGCTGGAACTAGCTAGCCTAAGAGGCAGTCGGCTGGAAGAAGAAGTGGAAGAACTAAATGAAAGATTAATAAAGAAAATGGATGAACTGGAAAAGATGAGGGCAAAATATCTAAGTCAGTTAGCAAGAGCAACTTTCAATCAATGCCGAACGGAAGGAGCCGGTAGAAGAAATAAAGACCTCGAAGCCCAAATCGAACAAATAGGGAACGTACAAGTTAGAATCCGAGAAGAGTTAGAACGTACCAAAAGGGAACAAGCACTACAAGTAGCCCAATGGACAAAGGTAACAAATGCAAGTGAAAGGAAAATAAACGGAGTACTAAAAGAAGCCAAAACTTGGAAACAGAAATACCAAGAGGCAATAAGGAAGCTGAAAGAACTCCCCGAGAAGTGTATACCCCTCGATAATCTACAAATGTGGGAACAACTCGAGGAACAAAGAGTAGAAACAGAAAGCCTACAAGCCCAATTAAAACTACAAGAGAAAAGGGAAGGAAATCTCAGAAAATTTACGACGGTGAAGGTGAATCAGCTGACAAAGACGCAACACCAAATACGAAAACTAACCGAAGATAAGAAACAGAGCGATCTGCAAGTAGAAATAGAGAGGAGCAGATTGGAGTGCGCCGAACAAGAAATAGATAAATATAAGAAAATGTGCGAGCAAAGAGACCTCGCAATCCATCGACAGAAGGCACTCAGAGGATGCGAAAAAGAAGTCTTTGACGCAAAAGTGAGGGAGTTACAAACGGAGTTGGAAGGAATGAGAACCCAACAAGACACCTCAGTACTAGAAAGAGAGATAGAGGATCTCATCGAAGAAGTAAACCAGCTATCATACATGTTGGACGGGGAAATGAACACCTCACAAGGTTTACGAGAAAGAATAAATGAGATGTTAAACATCCCACCCATGGTCTGGACCTCGTTTATACCTATGGTGCCAATGCCAATTGTAAATACGAATGTGGGCGAACCCATCGAACAACCACAAGAAACCGTAATAGATGAAGGGTTTGTGGAAGTTTGGGGCACATGGGTATAAGAAAAGTGGAAGAAGAGGTTGTAAAAAGTGTAGAAAATATAAATGTAAAATAAAAATAAAAATAAAAATTATAAAAGTAAAATAAAAACCCATAAAAAGAATAAAAAATACAAAAACCATAAAAAATAAAAAGAAACCGAAATAACAAAAATTAATGTACAAAAAATTGTAGAAAAATGAATAACCAGAATAATTCAACAACCAATGAAGGAGAGTCCGGCGAGACCACTTACAACGTAAGCATCAAACCTATAAAGGTTGAAGTGGAAAACGAGTATCCACTACCAATCATATGTAAGACAGAGGAGGTAGTGGAAGGAGAAGGAAGTGAACAGGAAGAGATGATAAAAAATATAAGGACAGCAATGGAACAACAAATACAGGAGATAGACTGTATAACCAATCAATGGTTCCAGTCACGGAAACTAATAAAAGCACTAAAAAGAGAATGCGAGGAATTAAAAAGACAAAAGGAAGAGGTAGAGGACGAAAACGAATGGCTAAAACAAAAAGTCGAACTAAACAGAGGTTGGGAAGAAAGAGTGAACGAGCTAAAAACTGAATTAGCTGGAAAATAGTCAAGATACGTATTGGAAGACCACTGGAAAACTCAAGCCAAGAAAATGAGGAGGAAATATCAAACGGTAAAAAGATTAAACCAGGCATATAGAAAGCTCGAAGAATACGCAACAAAACAATATAACAAGGTACAACAACACAAAAACCAAATACAAATATTAGAAAAAACAAACGAGAGTCAAAAAATTGCCCTGGAAGAAAAAGATAAAATGATTACCTTGATCCCTGAAATGAGAGGGAGACTAATGAGAGCCGAATTGATGCTGATGAGTAGCCCAACGTTGAGTAGCCACGACGAACGGGAGTCGGATTAAAATAGTGCGAAAATCTAACAAGTGTACGCAAATGTAAATAAACAAAAAATGAGAGAATCTATAAATAGAAAATGAACCCATACCCACTAGTCTACCTACTCTTAATCGTCACCTTCATCAACAAATCAAATCCAAATCTTCAGAAAAACCAAGAAGCTATCGAAATTACCCAAACCATCAGAACAGAACTCAACCGAATACGAAAATACTTCCTCCAAAAACCCTCGTGTAAAAATCTCAACCTCCACCTACAACAGAAGATCAACCAGCTCTCACACCTCGAAAATATCCTCCTACAAACAACAATATGCCCTCCTCACTCAACTTCGAACAATGAGAAAACAAACAAATTCGAAATCACAATCCTCTGCTTAGGAATCACCCAAATCGTTATCATCATCATCGTAGCATCCTGTCAAATCACCCAAATCGCAAAATCACACCAAAAATCTCTAACAAAGAGAAACCGAAGAAGAGGAGATCGAATCAATCAAACAATGCGTTTCACAAAACCTCCTAACCCTCAATATCAAAACAACTCAGCAATAATCAACCAAATGCAAATGATCGAATCGCAACCCAAACCAGCACAACTGGACGACATCCCAGGTCCAAGTCACCGATATCGAACCTGACAATAACGTAACGACTATCCTATCATGTGCAAATTGTAAATAAAAAACTGACTAATCATACTGACTTATGTATAAAATCCCATCACCTTAAGTGATGTCTGCTTGATTCTTATAAATTGCCATTTCATCTTTCAATTTCTCTGTTAATTAGTAAATGTATACAAATAATCATATTGGTATGCGAATGTGCTATATGAAAATTGCGGGGCGCAATTTAAACGGCCCCGGGAGTGGTTTGTTGGGCTTAGAGCCACCATTTAAACAAAATAAAAATTAAAATCTAAGGTTAAAGAGCGAGATTAATGAAAAGAATCACGGAACATAAACATGCACCGCACCAAGATATTAAAAATCAATAAATAACAGAATAATCAAACAAAATAAAAACACAACAAGAATTAAATAAAACAAATAATTAATTAAAATCCGAAAATGCCTACAGAAGCAGAAAAGAAAGCATAAAGAAATAAAATAAACTGCCAAAACCTTGCAAAATAAGGTTTAGAAAAAACATAGGCAGAAGAGGCGACCAGAAAACAAATATTAGGGCTTAAAAACAATATTGTAAGAAAATAATAATAAAAATAAAATATAACCATAAATATTAATAAACTAAAAAAAAAATAAAGAAAAATATATAAAAAATTAGAAAAACATTTTAAAATAAATAAAATAATTAAAAAGCCCTAAAAATGGCGAAAAATCGCCCATTGGTCGCACACAAGCACAAAAACACTATAAATATAGTGATGATTTTCATTAAAATCAATCTTATGCTTTACTGATAATTTGTGTTTGAAACTTGAACAACTCTGAATCGATAATAGTAAGGAATTTTGATTGATTGTTTGTACCTTTATGATAATTATAATGTTTTATGTTCATGTTTCATCTCACTTTTAATAAGACATATATTTTACTTACAACGTTCGGACCCTCAAAATATTATATTTATGTATTGGAATAGATCTGGTTCATGGGACCGACCGTGTGCCGGCTAGTGGGTGAAAACCCTTAGTTGTGCTCGTGGGTCATGCCTCGTGAACCCCTTGGCAGTTCGCAGTCGGTTCCGGCTTTGTGCACGGGACCGCTACGCAGGGCGCCATTGTACATTCGAGGCGGCTGCTGAAAATGTGGCCGGAGCGAATAGCAAAAAAAATTTTTGGGAAGAGCGGAAAGACTGAGTTAGAGGGAAGTTAGGCCAAACCGTACATCGGTCAGAAATGATTTTGACGTTCCGAACGGGAAGTAACAGACAAGTTGGGCAGCACGGATAAGTGGTAAGACGAAAGTGACGAAATGAAAGTTTTTATTTAAAGAACGGGTAAATCGAACGTTTTAAGACAACTTAAAATAAATAAATAAATAAACTAACGTATCAACGAATACTTCATGGGAGGGTATCACGGTTGGTTACTCCAAATCTGTCCTGTCAATAAATCGTCTAGGAAATATCAGTAAATCCAGGATCACCCAGAACAAGATTGACACCCTCGTAATACCATGAGAGAGCCCACTAGATGCATAATGAATAGGTAAACAGATGACCTGAGAAATCCGGTACCAGTACGAATGAATAGAAATTGTCCATAAACCACCAAAAGAAAATCGATCGTCTAGTACTAGCATTAATAAGTCACGGCTAATAGACTGCGTTGATCAAAGATTTTACGATAAATTCACTAAACCATGACACTCAACCGTGGGCCGAATAGAAATTGGCAAAATCAATATAGTAGGCTTGATAGAATTTAAAATACGCTTATCGACTCAGAATTGATTCATCTGCCACTAATAAGATCGAAATGGAATATGTGGATTGTTGAGTGAGAATTAAATGCTACTGGTCGAAATTTCTAACCCGTAACGCTGGTACTATGATGTAAACTTAGGGATTGATTGTTTTTAAAATGAAAAATTAGTAACTTTCAAGAAGGCTTTGTGAACTTAAATTGCGATTAATTAAAAATCTAAACGTGGAATTTGGAGGAGGTTTTTATGGACCCAACTACGGCCAACGCCAGGCGTAAAACCCGGAAAATCTATAATTATGTTGTAAATGCAAGGGTCGACCCCATCAATGTAGGACTCGTGGTATTCATGATTATATGATAGACTTATTAATTAACTCCTTTACAGCGATTTCATAAAACTTATGATCACCCTGGCGGACTCGAAGTAACCCACTCTAAATAAATTTCCTCGCCAACTTGTGATTTTAAAATGAACCTAACAGTACCCCATTGATTTCAATTTTCGTACTAAAACCCCTAATTTTAACTCGGAACGCTATCACGGGCCGGAACCACTCCAATTGCCATCGATATTCCGGTTTCCGGTTATGTTTTGTTTTCAATTTTTTTTCAGTTTTCTCGTTGTCTCATTTTGATCTGTGTTAACTTCAGCAAATTTTCTTCTTCTTTTTTTCAGAATGACAGGAAGTGAAACTACTAACGTTTCGACGAGAATCCCTCGATTGCCGCCGTCGATCGTGGCCCTCCGCCACAAATACGAAGACCTGAAGATCCAACACCGGGATCTTCAGGCGAAGCATGACCGAATCAAGGGAACATGGGCCCCACCGGAAGTCGTCCGGGGGCTCCGACAGAAAATCATTCGCCTAACACAGGCCCGCGACGAAATAATCGCCGAATCGCGTGCCCAGCGTCTTCTGATTAGAGAGCAGTCCGTGGCACTGCACCGGGCATATTCGGATGCGGAACTCCGAATCCAAGTTCCCGGCAACATCCGTGCGGAACAGATCGACGTTGTTCCCGCCCACCATCTACCAACCATCGAAGACCAGTATCAGGCAATCGCAACCGCACCCTCGGTAAACGTAAATCCCGTTTGCCCGCCACCTTCCAGGGCTGCAGGGAACCTAGAGAATCCATCTGTCTCTACGGTCCGGCGCCGGCCGAATCGAAATAAACGGCGTAGAGACCGTCGACGACAAGAAGAGGCCCGTCTGCGGGGCACTCAACCAACCGAAAGGAGAGACCCATTGGAGGATCTACCACCCCCCTATCGGGAATTTGACCTCTCCGAGTTCGACCCGGAGATACACTACGCTCCGAGGGTCGTATTCTCCTCTCCTCCGGCCTCTATCCACATAAACCTGGTGGAGGAGGAAAACGAACCATCCACGCCGATCCGAATACTGAGTGATCTCGATCTAGATTTCGAGGAAATTGCTATACTCACCGGGGAGATCCCGAACGTCGGCCCCCGAGGCGAGATCGCCGGTCCCTCTTCTCGAATAGATGAGGACCCACGAGGTGACCCTCCACCATACCGGCCACCCAAGAGAAGACGTTTTTCAACGGATATCGACGCGGAGGAAGATTGAGCACCGGAATCATCCACATTGTTCAGAGCCTACAGACTTATCTGACTCTTACTGACATCTTAATGATTTCGCAATTTGTTGTAATTTAGTGTTCGTTGTTTTCATTATGGCTATTAAATTTTTTTTGTTGATTCAACTCTCTCTAAGTGATACTGCTAAACCACCTCCATTTCCTTGTCTCTCGTAGACCGGAGTATCAAAGGTAAAAGGAAGTCGGGATGCGCATAAACACCTGGACGGAAATTTCCCCCCTATGAATTTTTTTCCACGTCAGAATCAAAGATAATCACCGAGATAAGAGGTTTTTGGGAGTATGAGCGTAAGCCCTTCTATCGGCAGCTGAAACCTGGGAGAAAGGCGAAGGTCATTCGAGGAGTAGTGCCAGCACTGGCGCTCACCTGCTCGAACGGCATTCGGCTGTTATGCACAATTCCAACGTGATCTAAATCACGGGTGTATAATGGTAACTAAAATTGTGTGGCGTAAGGAGGAGTTACCCCTAGGGATCAATAGCGCAGGAAGTGAAGGTACCCTCAAGATTTTCGTAATTAACGCTCCCCTACGGCGTTTTTATTAAATAAAAATTTGTTGAATTTCGTGTCCGATTAATGATTTTGAATTCCAATTGGTACAGTTTGAATTGAATTAAACACACGCAAATTGCGTCAATCAGTCAGCGAGCCAAGGACATGAATAGAACCATCTATCATTAGTTAGGGACGGGGATGATAAATCGCAAGCAAACCTTCTAACGGTAGTGCGTTGGACCCAGTTTGAGGTCGGGCCAGAGCAGTTCCTGCGTGGTGCTCACCTTTGGCGACCTCAAAACTCTTGGTTACATTTCCAAAGTTGCTTAGCAACGGGTAACCACTCGTAGTAAGAAAGATAATTTTCATCTGGGGTCAAGGTTGTTGAAGACCATAACCCCACACTTAGCAGTTTTTTCGTAGCGCTCACCTTTGGCGATCTCATAACCAATGGTTACATTACTGACGTTCTTAGCAACGGGTAACCATTTGGGGCAAGAAACGTTACATGTATGGGGTCAGGTTTAAACACCACAAATCCCACATTTTTAATTACATCTTAAGCTTAATTCTCATAGTTATTTTCTAGAATATTAGCGTTTTCGATGAATTTGGAGTTAATTTGATGAAATAGGTTAATTTTGCTAAAATTTAATGTTTTCGGTTCTTTTTAAATGTTTTTATCTATTTTTTACATTTTTTTGTATTTTTCTACTTTTTATATTATTTAATGCTAAGTAGGCTATATTTGATGATTTTTCGTCCATTTGCATTTTACGCACCCTAATTTTATCGGATGACGTGCCAGATAAACAACAATTTAAAATCTTAGATTTTGCCCAACAATCAGAATATAAAAATAAAATAAACATTTGTTATTTTTATGGTACAATTCTTGTATTTTTAATAAATAACTAATTATATTAATTTACTTTATTTACTATTATTATGATTTACTTATATAATCTTTATTTAAATAAAGATTTATCACAAGATTATTATTCTCATATATTTAATCAAACTAAATATTATCTTTAAATAATCATATTTAGCAAAACTAAATTTCTCACCATTTTAAATTATATCAATTTAGTTTTTTTAAATGTATAATAACTATTTTTACTCTAAATTTATATTTTTAAAATTTATATTTCATTAAAAATTCGAAATAAATTTTCAAGTGACAAAACTAATTTCCAGATGTCGTCGAATCAGAAATATTACATAAATACGTTTCTTAATTATGATATCAATGATAAATTTTCAAGCAAGAAACGAAACATGTTTCCCTGTTTAAAACCTGACAGATCTTGTTTCTATTTCAAAAAAACGAATCGGTTGCGAATATTTATTGGCAAAATTGTTAATACAAAGTAATCCGATCACTTTAATCTCTCAATTTCAATGAGAATATGTTCTAGAGCATTTGAGGCCTTTATTATGATTTGCATATTTTTCAGTTGTCTGGGGTTATCATTGACTAAAATGTATCCCAATAACGATTCAAATGATCTCAATGATAAATTGGTATTCATGTAATATTATCCATTCATTCATTAATGTCAGCAATTTATAGGAAAATACTGAATTGCCTTTAATTCTAATTTTTGCCATTGAATCCATTATGAAAATAATTCTCTACGGATTCGTTCTTCACGCTAAATCTTATCTGAGAAACTTTTGGAATGTTTTAGATTTTATAATTGTCGTTTTAGGGTAATTTTTGATTGACTGATTAATTACAAATTTATTTTAATTCTCAAATTTTTCAACTGCTTAACGAAATTTATAATTTTATTAATTGATAATTTTTATTCTTTATTGATTTGTAACATTTTATTTTATTTAATACTTTAATTTCTATTTTGAGATATTTGCATTTCTTGAAAATATATTTGGAAACGTTTATGAGTAAATTGTACTTAGTGATGTTAATTATGAGTTATCGCGGGGGTAATAAATCTGATGTGCGATAACTCATACTGACTCGATAATAATATTTGTCACTAATTGACAAGTGAAAAATCGATTATTGATTTTTAGTGAATTGTGAGTTATCGCGTCGGTAATAAATCTGGTGCGCGATAACTCATACTGACTCGATAATAATATTTCTCACTAATTGACAAGTGAAAAATCGATATATTAATTTTTTATTGAATTATGAGTTATCGCGTAGTGAAATAATTCTGGTGCGCGATAACTCATACTGACTCAAAATTGATATTTCTCACTAATTGACAAGTGAAAAGTCGATATATTAATTTTTTAGTGAATTATGAGTTATCGCGAAAAATAATTGTAGTTCATGATAACTCTTACTGACTTAACAATGCTGTCTCACTAATTTACTAATGGGTTGGTTTTTGTAAACGCATTTATATTTTCATTGTCCCCAGTCAAATCAGAATTATTCTTCAAAATATTTTTGGTATTAATAAATTATCTTTAATAAAACAATGATAAATACCGAATATTACTACAAATTCATTTTAAATATAATCAATACAACTATTTTTGTTATTATCTATTTAATATAGTTCTTTACAAACAAGTAATGTTTAATTATTTATTATAAATTAAAAATCGATTAACTAACGATTAATATTATATTATCAGCTATGATGTTTGAATTAAATTCGAATAAGTATGAACAAGTCACAAGTTAAAAAAGTTTTTTTTAACCCTTTCAGTCCCAATTTTTTTCTTTAGTTAAAATAACTTAATTTTTGGTGTTCCAGTAAATAGATAACAAAGAACTTAAAAAATAATTATTTATTTATTATTTCAACTGGGGGAGTTTATTATGGACTCGGGACATATTTGTACCAGTGTGACACAACGTGGGCTGAATTAATAGCGCGGAAGTTCCTCTGTGCTCCTGTAAACATCTTCTGGGACATATATGACCCATTGTGACTGACAGGGTTAACGAGGTTGTTGAAAGACTACAGAATAGTTACTATATTAAAGAACCTGAAATTACTAAAGAAATCGAATCATCATAAGTTCCACGTGTAAGCACTTCACATTATTAATTACGCAAATATAAATTTATTTTCAAAAAATAAAGAAATTTCAATAATGAAAAATTAACATATTTTGATTTTAAGAGCCCGAAAACTGTACCGGTGTTTCCAGATTTAGTTGCTACATACAAATTTTGCGTTATTGAATTATAATGAGCAATAAATAGAT
>CM039679.1:5940939-5970939 GCA_022537955.1 Schmidtea mediterranea | reverse complement strand
CTGCTTCAACATCACGTTGTTTGTTGTTTGCGGATTTTATATCGGATGAGTTTTAGTCGGCGAACTTAAATATTGGCATTTTTAAATGAATCTTATATATATATTTAATGAAAAATGTAAACTTAGAAAAGAAATTTAAGAATTTGAACTGCCCGAAATGAATAATTTTTAGAGTATTTAGATAAAACGCATTTCGGCGTTAAAAGCGCTAATTCCGAAGAAAATAAAATGGCAATTTTTAACGTTAATTTCTGGTACATTTTTTATATTGTGTACAACGGCAGTTCCCAGAACAAGTAATAGAACAAGTAATAATAGAAGCGTGGCATCAGTGTATGTATTAATCAAATGATTGTAAATAAGAACCAAAAAATTGCTCTGTTTTTCGAGAAAATTCTTCAAGGAGAAACTATAAATAAAATGGTTTTAATTCAGGCATTTGAATGCAGAATCGATTTCGTTTAATTTAATCAGAAATTATGATTTCCTGGAACACCAATCATATTTAAATGAAATTGTTAAGTTACAGTTGGAAGTTCGATATAAAAATAAATAGTTGATTTTGTTATTAAAAGACAATTTTCTCGTAATTCTTTAATTTATTCATGTCGAAAAAACGGTGTACGTTGATTTTTTTAAAATATTTAATCAGATTTTTTTCATCTAAAAACTTTAAAAAACTTTTTCATTTTAGATAAAATTATTAACGAACTTTTGGACGAATCATCCGTTAAAACTACTTTTGGTAATTAAAATAATTTTTAAAAACACAATTTTATTGCTGAATCTTTAAGAAATTCAGGATAATCTTATTGTTGACGATGAGCAGAATAATAAAATATACGAAAATGTATTTGATAGAATTTTGGGAAAATTAAAATCTACTTCCAAGTAATAAAGTTTTGCTATATTTTCAATTACATAACGAAATTATAATATTTTCAAATGTGTATATATTATCTATATATTAAAATTTGACACTTAAATCAACCCTTTAATCCTTAAATCGATGATTTTAATACTTTAACCAACCATTTAAACCCTTAACAGCTCTTTTCGACTGTTAAAGAACTCTTAATCAAGCTTATCCTTAAAAGTTTACGTTTTAATCAACATTTGAAATTCTTAATAGCTCTTTTCGGTCCCTAAATAAATCTATTTTAGGTATATATGGATGAACTCCATGGACTGCTATGAGTTATTGTGAATATTCTTCTAGAAAATGTGTAATTATTGATTTTAAAGTCCAAAATGTAAAAAATATTTCTGACTATCGTCAGATGTGTTCTTGTTCGCAGAGTTCTTTTTTGTATAAAAATTTGCAATTATTGATTTAAGATGCATTTCTATTGTTTTAATAAAACATTTTGCGAACTAGAAGAATGCAATATAATTAATAAGGACATCATACGGGAAAAAGTTGCATCTTTGTTCAACTAAGAAGAATCTAAAATAAAATCATGGAAACACGATTCTTATTTTTCATTGAAATTTAAAAAAGCAAAATCAATCGATAAACCTCAGAAATTCGGCTAAGGTGAAATTAATTTTCATCGTATTGATTTATGACAGTTCATGGAAAAATCAAGATATTTTGACGAGTCTTTGAACTTTATGAAGTAGTTTTGGATGGCCAGGTCGAAAAATAAAATGTTTGATTGGGAAATTTAAAAATTTTAAAAATTAAAAGTTTATATATTTAAAATTTTAGACCCGTTTTTGAAGTTATCTTTAAAAGGTTAATGAAAATATTAATTTGATACACTTGGTTCATCAACCTTTGTATATGTGCTCAAATCATATTTCACAATGCTCGATTTTACTAGAAGTTTGAAAGTATTTAGATTTAAAAATTGATTTAAAAATTGAAAAATTGAAATTATTTATCTATGCTTAAAATTTGACACTTAAACTGACCTTTTAAATCCTTAACCTTTTCGACCTTTGAATAATTTTAAATCCACCTCGTATGATTCTCAATTAAAAGTTGTAAAGATAAAGTTTACAATGGAAAAATCGGAAAAACGGAAATTTTGAGTTTGGGTAGGCGTTCTATGGTCAATGCTATAATCAGGGATTATAAGACTAATAACAAAATAATTCGAAATAGATATATTTTCAATAATAAATACTTCATTTTAGAAAAATGGAGCCATATAAATTGAAAGCCCAAAATTATCTTCTTAACATTATCAAAACCAGATATTATTTCATAGTTATTTTGGTATTAGTGTTTATTAATTCTCTTATAATGGCGACAGAATATATTGGACAGCCTTATGTGTTGTCCCAATTTCAAGGTAGTTTTTATTTTTAATTATAATATATTAATATATTCAATGGAGTTATAATTATAGAAAATCGAGTCAACATATATAGCTTATCAGAAATATTCAAAAAATATTAAATAAAAATATATATTTAATTAAATGAATGTTAAGAGAATAAAATTAAATAATCTTAAATATAAAGAGAATTTTTTTGTATTCACTATTATCATCTGGTAAAAAAATAACTAAAATAATAATAATAATATTCAAAATAATAATAATAACATTTTATTGCTGTTCAAAATATAAAAATTTAAGATTAATACAAATACTAAATTTCTGAAAATTAAATTTTACGAAAATAAGTCCCTTTATTTGATTTGTTTTTCAATTATATTTTTTAAAGATTTTGAATTAAATTTTTGAAGATTTGAACTAAATTTTAATGTCATGTTTTACTTATAATTTGTCAGTAGGATATAAATTACTAAATAAATGAAAATCAATATTGATTGATTTATATATTTTGAACAAAATATTACTTTTTTAAATATTTTAGTGTATTAAAAGAATCACACAAAATTGGATTTGATTTAAATTAATTTTCTAAAATTTTTCAAAACCGAGACTAATAAAATTTAAATATAACTTTAAACAAAATATTTTAAAAATATCATCTTTGTTTTCAAACTCTTTATAACTCTCGACTAAAAGAATTGATTAATATCAGTGAATATAATTTTTGTCTGAATTTTTTGTTTATAAGTAAATTTTCAAGCCCTACTTAGATTTTGTTCGGATCTTGGTTTTCAATTTATATGTCATGGGTGTAATACCACATACATTGGAATGACTGCATGTCATTTCCGCTCTCAAGGTTTCGATCACAGTCAATTGATGGAATTGATTGATAGTAAGCGCAATTTTTGATGCAAGATGAAACTAAATGTAAAATAGTTTTGTTTAAAAAAATTTTTAAATATTTTGTTGAAAGTTATATTTAAATTTGTTAAAGTCTTGGTTTTGTAAAATTTTAGAAAATTAATTTTTTTTTAAATTTTATAGAATTTGTGATTTATAAAAACAAGATTTTTAATTTTTGATAAAATAATTTGAGAATTAAAAAGCAGAAATTTGTTTAAAAAAATTGTTTATTCTAAATAATTTTGAGTTCAAGACTACCTGACAAAGACAGAAATTCTGTCGAAATATATTAGCTGAATATATATTTCAATCATTCAATAAATATTTAATATTTTTTAAATTAAAACCATTCCTAAATATCAATTTTACAATCAAGCAATTTCATCCTTCCATAATTTAACTTTAAAATTATTTAAATTTATTATTATAATTTTAATAAAATTCGTTACATATTTTTAACACGAGAATTAACTTTTCTATTTAATTATCTTCACATTTATTATTCAGATTTCAGCAACGTTTCCTGATTTAGAAATTTAAAAGTTTTTAATCTAAAAAGTTAACTTATCTTTCTTTTCTTCTATTCCTTTCTAATTGAATCATTCGTTTTCTTTTTCTTGTTTGCTTGATATGTTTTCCAAAAATATAACAAATTTTATCAATTTAAAACCTTTTGAAAATTAATTTTTGGTTATCCAGCATTAATTTTGGCTCTGACAAATGTTATTAATAAAAAAATTTCAAAAAATTAAACAATAATAATGATTATTAATTTTCTATTCTAGATTATTCCAATATGTTCTTTTTAATTCTTTTTACAATTGAGTTGCTATTAAAGCTTTTTAGCTTGGGCTTCAAAAACTATTTTATAAAACCTTTCAATATTTATGATTTTATAATAATAACTGTAAGTGTTATTGAGATGTCTCTTGTAATAACAAATGTTATGAATCAAATTGGTTTTTCTATACTGAGAAGTGTTAGACTATTGAGGGTATTCAAATTGACAAAGTACTCTCTTTTCTCGTGATATTTATTTTTAATAACTATTCGATATTTAAGACATTGGGATAACCTGAAAAAGATGGTTAATAATATGGTCCGTTCAATAAAGTCTATTCTCAGCTTGCTGCTTTTGATAGTATTATTCATGATTATAGCATCTTTGTTGGGCATGCAGTTATTTGGGGGTAAATTTATTTCCGAAGACGGTTCATTATACCGGACGAATTTTGATGATATGTTAATCGCAATCATTACAGTATTTCAGGTGCATTTCTATTCTACACATTTCTAACATTTGTTAAAATCACATTTTATTGCTGTTCAAAATATGAAAAATTAAGATTAATACAAATACTGAATTTCTGAAAACTAAATTTTACGAAAATAAGTCCCTTTATTTGATTTGTTTTTCAATTATATTTTTTAAAGATTTTGAATTAAATTTTTGAAGATTAAAACTAAATTTTAATGTCATGTTTTACTTATAATTTGTCAGTAGGATATATATATATATTACTAAATAAATAAAAATCAATATTCTGAAACTAAATTATTATACTATAAAACAAAATATTGTATTGTTATTTTCATAAAATTGCACTTAAAAATTCACCGCTAAAATCATTCATGTAAGAAAAAGCAAGGTATTTACAGTTCGAGTACAGAAAATTGAAAACACTTATGAGGTACAACCTGATATGAATAATTTAAACGAGCAAGTTACTAAAGAAATTCTGGAAGTTCAAAAAAATTTAAAGAATGCTCATTTAAGCTTCCTGAAAATAGTTGAATGGAAAAAGGTTATTTATATTTTTGAAAGTGTTATCTGAAAAATAAATTATCAAATTAGAGAAACGGTGTAGAAACTTCGAGAATAAAATGAGCGTTGAGATATTGATAATTTCAAAATTACAAAATTAAGTCCCATTCTTCAGCATCAATTAAAATAGAAATATCCGACTGTTTAATAAAATATATTTTTGAAGCAAAAAGTTAAATTTAATATTTTGCCTATAATTTGTCAGTATGATAATAATATCAATAAGTAGGATAAATAATATCAATACTCTCAAAATTTATTGAATTTATTATAAATCCACCCGAAAAAGTTCGATGACTATTGCTAATTTCTTCATTTGTGCAAATTGGCGAATAGGAATGAGAACATAGCGAATATTTGTATTTGAAAACACATATTATGTGTTTTAGCTTTGGGTTTTAGGCTTAGACTTTTCAAAGTTCCAACTGAGCTTATTGTAATATTGTATTTTAATCGATGAAACTATTTTCTTTACTATTTTATCTGTTATTTTTGTTAATAAAGTGACCTTGTTATGTATATCAGGTTGAGTCATGATATAGCTTACGTTTTTTCATACTTTTTTCATATTTGCTATGAATTGTACCCTATTTTGTTCTTTAAATATTAATTTTTTCCTTATAAAATGTGGCTGGTTTGGAGTCGAAGAAAGCTTCGTCAGCTTTACTGTCGGGTAAAAATTTAAATTTTTGCCATTTTATATGTCATTGAGTCACTTGTGCTGTATGTGATCTTGCATTATCATACAACAGAATGACATCTTTGCTGTTCACGAGTACAGGGCGCGTTTTGAGTTGTTTTTCTTGAAATCTTTGGAGCTGCTGAAAATATATATCCCCAGTAACCGTTTTGTTCTGATTTAAGAACCCATAGTGAATGATCCCTCTGTGATACCACTATGCATACAACGAAATCTTCTCGCTAATGTTTGCTTTAGGATCTGGTAAAGAAGATTGATACTTACAGACGTTGTTTTCGTATGTGATCCATTTTTCATCCTCGGTTATAATCTTTGCCAAAAAAGATTCATTTTATTGTTATGAGAGGAGAAACGTGGTAATCGACATTCTATCCGTTTTTATCCGATCGCTGTTGCTGAGCAGTTGATTGCGACGTGAAGTTTCTCTGCCAGCTCTTTTGGTATTAATACTATTTTAATTCTATTTTACATGATCAATCTTTACAGTTATTATTTATTTATTTTAAATATATACTTATATCCCCATCGTTTAAAAGGCTTCAGCTATTCAATGTTTCTTATAATCTATTTCGCATATCCTGGCATAATCGTTTCCTTGTCGATATAGCAGGGTTTTATTCAAATTTTCAACTTAATGCATTAGTCTTTTGAAAGCTTCAATCAGTCTATTGGTGTAGATCTATTTCTCGTCAATTGAATCTTATTTCTTTATCGCATCTGTTGGTAAAAATGCCTTCCAGAATTTTCCTCTAAATTCTGCTGTAATTGACACCTGGTCTAAAATTCTTTCGGGGCTTATATTCTCTTGTGGCCGGAAAATGGTTAATACATTTCATTTACATACTAAATTTATTATTTTTAATTTACAAAAAAACATTTAACATTATGTATTTAATATATTGATTTAATAAATATTATTTTAATAATATTTTACATAATTAATTTTAACAGTTATTATTTAATTTTTTAAATATATACCTTATGATTACATAAAAATTTAGCTTATGACAATTGAAGGATGGAATAGAGAAATGTATAAAGGTATTCAATTTCTTGGAGGAGCATACAGTTTAGGATCCTTAGTATCTATATATTATATAGTAGTTATAGTAGTTGGTAATTGTATCCTTTTATTTTTCAGCGAGACATTATATATCATTTTTAATTAATTTTTTGGGTTTTTGCAAGGAGTTTGGAACTTTAAGAGACATAATGTTGAACATCAAAATTCAAAAATTAAATAAAATTATTAATATTTATACAGAAAGCATAAAAATAAAACAACTAATAGTGAATCATTATGAAAAATCTTTTTAAAAAATAGAATTCCGTTAATTTTAGTAATGGGTAGTAACGTGCTTTGGCCTTAATGACCTTAGGCAAATTCTTTTACTAGATTTCGTGTCTGCTTACTTCGAAAAACTCTGTCTCCAATTTTTAGATCCGAAATGTACAACATATGTTCAATTGGGTTTAAGTCTTTGTTATGAAAAGGTCATTAGAAGACATTAAATATGATTATTTTCAAAGAAAACATTTGTTTTTACAGTTGTATGTATTTCCTCGATTAGTTGCCGATTGAGATTTGAATTTGAAAATGAAATGAATGCAAGTCTTTTGGATTTATCATCAGGAAATCTAACGACTTTTGCATCGATCAATTGCCCAAATTGACTTAATCCTTCTTTCAGCATCGGTTCATCTACATCAAAGTCAATGTCACCAACAAATGTTTGTACTGAATTACTATAGTCAATTTTCACAGATGTTACAGCTGCAGGTCCTGGTATCGTACTAATTAAATTCATAGTCGTACTTTTTTGTCATAGACCTTTTACATTATCTTGCCTTTTAGTATAGCAGAACAAAATTTTCATTTTAACATGTCAAACATGACGATTTGTTAAACACTTCAAACAGTTGGGTTACTATAAAGGTTGAAATATAACCAAGCGCGGAATTTCCTAACAAATCATTTACAATAAATTTATTTTAATTTTCCTGATTGATCAAAGTAGATCTTCTATTGAATGTATTCTTTGCCATTGTTTTGGAAATTCTCAATAGCAAGAATGATGAGGAACCTAAGAAAATTAAAGACACTGATTCTGATTTTGATGATGATCAAGATTCCGAACTCGAAGTTCCTGTGACAAAAGAATTAGTGATGATAAATGACTTACCAATAATGCCACCTAATGTGCCAAACGATATTGAATCACTCAATCCAGTTCTAAAGAAAAATAGGTAAAAGAAATTATTTATCAAATTTTATATCAAATTTCTTATATTAAATTATTAAAAAAAAAATTTATTTTTAAAAAATTTTAAATGATGTCTAATTTTTATTTTAAAACATTAGAACGTCAAACTATTGAAATTAAATAAATAGGGAAACAATAATGATGTAATATTTATGATTTAATGAGTTAATTAAATAATCTCAATAAATTTCTTCTATTAAATAATTAAAAAATAAATTTTATTTTTAAAAAATTTAAAATGATGTCTAATTTTTATTTAAAAACATTAGAACGTCAAACAATTGAAATAAAATAAATATTGAAACAATAATGATGTAATAGTTATGATTTAATGATTTAATTAAATAATCTCAATAAATTTCTTCTATTAAATTATTAAAAAATTATTAAAAAAAAATTTTATTTTTAAAAAATTTAAAATGATGTCTAATTTTTATTTAAAAACATTAGAACGTCAAACAATTGAAATAAAATAAATACGGAAACAATAATCATGTAATAGTTATGATTTAATTAAATAATCTCAATAAATTTCTTATATTAAATTATTAAAAAATTATTAAAAAATAAATTTTATTTTAAAAAATTTAAAATGATGTCTTATTTTTATTTAAAAACATTAGAACGTCAAACTATTGAAATAAAATAAATACGGAAACAATAATGATGTAATAGTTATGATTTAATGAGTTAATTAAATAATCTCAATAAATTTCTTCTATTAAATTATTAAAAAATTATTAAAAAAAAATTTTATTTTTAAAAAAATTAAAATGTCTAATTTTTATTTAAAAACATTAGAACGTCAAACAATTGAAATAAAATAAATACGGAAACAATAATGATGTAATATTTATGATTTAATGAGTTAATTAAATAATCTCAATAAATTTCTTATATTAAATTATTAAAAAATTATTAAAAAATAAATTTTATTTTAAAAAATTTAAAATGATGTCTTATTTTTATTTAAAAACATTAGAACGTCAAACAATTGAAATAAAATAAATACGGAAACAATAATGATGTAATAGTTATGATTTAATGAGTTAATTAAATTATCTCAATAAATTCGTTGTTGATTGAATGGTAATTGTTGAGGATTTTGATGCTTCTGGTGCATCATTTTCTGCCTCTCTGTCTGTCGAGTTATCAGCGCCAACATCAATAACATTTGGCAGAATTCCACACTTCTTGAATCCATTTGTAATAGTGGTCACCATCACTTTATCTAATACAATTATGACCAACTTGGTACGGCGTTATAGATCAGCTGGGATCCAATTGTTCCATTCTTTGTAAACTAGCGTCTTGAAAGGTCAGTTAACTGCAACATTGAATGTCTGAAGCTTGTACCATCCGTAAGCATGGACACCCGTTTCGTTTATCTTCTTCTGAACTGATGGTTCTTTGTGAGTTACCATATCATCAAAGATAAATATATATATTCCTTGCTTAGCTCGGAAATATTGGTCATTCAAGATAGTATTCATCCAGTCCTTTTTATTGGATGTAACAACACCACTTCGAAGTTTTTGACATGGCATGTTTTGAAGATAATGGTTTGAACGTTTGGCTTCAAGCGGTGCTTACGACGATAAATGACGTTCTTTTATGTACTAAAACTTAATTGCAAACACATGATTGCGCTTTTGTGTATTGCCAACTCAAATATAACGAAATATCACGTGCGTGTGAGTAAAAATCGTTTGTTTATAGCAAATTTCATTTGGAAACGTTCTATCTATTTATTTAAACACACCGAGAAAGTAAACGCAGAATTATGTTTCAATAGTATTCCTTTCAACCTCCTAACTCTTAATGAACCCAGTGACACTGTCAGGTGATTATTGGCGTTAAAGAATTATAAACAATGAAATTTGTTGACATAAATAAATTAACGAAGAGAAAAGATAAATTTGCAGACTTTTTTTGTCTTGCTAAGTGAGTTAAACAGATGTCGACTTTTGAAGCCTAATAAATGCTTCGATTCTCTGGGAAAAAGAAGTTTTTAGGTAAACATTTTTTTAGACTTTTTGTGCACTTATAATAACAATTCGTCAAAGCCCAGAGTTACAAAATAGATAGATCTTTCTAAAAACATTACTTACAATAATATACACTTTTCCAAATCAACGAAAAACCGGTTTCAACAAATATTTTGTTTGAATGAAATGTACTCAACGCTAGATTTTTTGTGTTTAAATTAAAATATATCATATACATTTATTATATTAAATTAATAATCAGGGGTAATGTGAATTTTGAACAGCGAGTACGAATTACTTTCAAAGAAGCAGGTAAGTGAATTATTTGAATTAAAAAGGCGCTTGTATAATATATTAATTGTTAATATATAATCATATAAAAAATGTAGACAACTAACACAGTTTTGCAGTAATTTGTAAAAAATAACGTTTTTTTATTATTTGTTGTCTACAAATGTCGTTTCTGATGGTTTTTGTTGGTTTAGAAGTTACTTCAAAGACTCCAGAGCCTCTTTACCATAAGGTGGCATACAAAGAGATATATGCCGAAGAAGAGGAGGATGCAATTATATTTAATATCGATGAAAAACTAAAAATAACACCAGAAATAAATAAGTTGTTAGAATTAAAACAAAAATTAGCAAATATTCCAATCGCATCATCTTTGTTTATATTTTCACAAAGCAATAAGTAAGTAAGCTGACTAAATGTTGATTTATTTATAATAATTCTTAAACATTTATTTAATATTTTGTTGAGTTATTAAATAATTTCTGTAGAAATCTAACTGTAATCTGAATTCACGTGCCCTTTATACTCTAATAACAAGACCCAGCACTGTAAGTTTTATTGTCAATACATAACTAACAAATTATACCACTAGCTATTTCTTAGCTATTTCTCTAATAGCAGGTGACACTATGGGAGACTGCTTAAAACTATTACGAATCTGATCTGATACAAATAATCAAAACAACAACAATCTTTTCTTTAAATTTACACTAAATTTTGTTAGTGTTTTTTCCTTTACATCGATTTTCAAATATATTTTGCATGGGTAACCCTTGGCAGTTTATTATCCTCTAAATTTTACCCCTTACATTTGAAAATGTTTATAATTCAAAATTTAAACGAAAAAAACATGACTTGGAACAATATTTTATTTGTGAGTAACGCCGCATATCACGGGTTGAGAATCGCTGATCTAAAAGATAAACAATTTAATTTAATTTGTCTCTTAAACTTCATTTACTTCATTTTTATTTATCTTTTGGTGTTTCTCAATTTTAAATTATTTATTTTATTCACGTTTACTATTTATAGCACCAGAGAAATTTGCATTTTTATTCAATACTAATGATTCTTCCTTTTACTGAAAATTTCAAATTCTTTTTAGACTTTTTAAAATAAATTATTTTTATATTTTTAAGGGTAAAATTAGTTTAAAAAATAAAAATTATTAAAATATTATTTTTAATGATATTTCCTATGGAAAATTTATTTTGAATTTTTTGAATTTTTGTAATTTAATTTTTTGTGCATTTTTACACTAATTAAGACATTGTGGACTCTATTGAATATTTCACAATCAAGCAAATTAATTTTCACCAATATTATCTTATTTTGTTTTGATTGAATATATTTTGCAAGTGATATAAAAAATTTCTATAAAATTTGTTTTACTGTAGTAAAATTTTTCTATATCGTTGTATGTATTTTTTTTTGCATTTCGTGTTAAGAACTAATATATGTGTAGAATGCAGATTATTTATTTTAAAAAAACCCAATTTTTAGTTCAAGAAAAAAAAATAATTAAAATAATTGTAGACATTGTGGGTTACTTTTTTTTTACAGACCGCAAAGGGTTAAATGTTATGAAATTTTTCAGCATAACTTTACAATGGAATAATTCTCGAACGTTTGAAATATTTTTCTCTTTTGATTTAATTCTCTAATAACTTCAATTTTTTACTTGTGATTTCTTTCTTTTACTTTATATTGCACCATTAACATTTCCATTTTATTAATTTTAGATTTCGAATATTTTGCCATAGAGTTATCAATCATTCATTAACTAAAAAAATTCTCCTTGTAATTATTGTTTCCAGTTGTATTATGATTGCGTTTTTCAATCCACTCCAACCGAATACCACGCAGGCCTTTGTAAGTAGTGAATTTTATTTTAAATATCTTTAATTTATTTTAATATAATTTCTATTTGTTTCTAAACTGTGTCGAGGCATATCATTTCGTTTTTTAGTTTTGTTATAACTAAAAACTTAAAAGATATAGACCTAAATGTTCTCCATTATGGCACTGACCTTTTAAATAATGTTTGAGCAAAAAATCTGAAGTGTTAAAAATTTTTCACCAGTTGAAGGTTTTGGCGGACAATGTATGAATTTTCGAAGGTCAACGTAGCACCACAATGTAGAGCACCCATGGCTTTATCTTCGTACAAAAAATTGATAGTCTAAATTTAAAGAAACTCTTTAATTTGAAAAAGATTCTGGAGTTCTTTGTTAAATGGACAGCTGAATTTTTGTTGACTTGGTAGTTTTTTTAAAAATATTGATGCGTCATCGTGAGCTTACAAAGATAGTTCTTTTTTATAATGACTCATTCCTTTGTTCAGTGACATCATCTATGACGTCACAATATTTGTTTCAACGGCCTTGACATCACGACACATTTGATGAATGATCGTCTTTGTTCTAACTGCGAAAATTTTTAAAATAATAATAACAATGATTCATGGTGTGCTCACTTCTACCTAGTTCTTATGCAGCACAGCGGTCTAAACTTTAACATAAAAGAAAGATAAGAAAATTATTGAGTTTGAGACTAACCGGGCGTTTAAAATTATTGTTTATTTAGTTATCGTTTCGGATAAAATGTATCAGTCTTTTAATAAACCTTTTTATTTATAATAAAAACAGCTTCCCATTTGAAAGGAGAATCCAAAAGAAATTTTATCCCAGATAAGATTTATCTGCTTTTATCAAAAGCTTCTCCAATTACTAATGTCCGATAAATGTTTTCTTGTGGAATTTATCTCTGTCCCTTTCTTTTCTGGAATCGCTGTACTCTCGTGTAATTTTCTGATTACCAATACAATCAAAGTGCTTTTTATTATTTTCTTGTGAATATTTCTGTGCTTCTTGATTTCCTGATCAATGCTTTTTGCGTCTTGAATTACTTTTCTAAATTTCTGTCCTAAAATAATAATTTCCTGGATTTTTTTTACAAAATAATGTTTTGTAACTTTTAATAAATAATTACTATTGTAGATCAAAATTTCAATTACCAAAATCTTTTTACTAATTTTAATGATGACGTCACTATTATTAAACTATTTATACTTTGTCATACGTCATTTTTAAGTTGTGAAGTTATGATAATTTTAAGGTTAAGAACCTAGACCCTAATAGTAATTTATGAAAAATTTTATATTTTTAAATTTGTTATTTATTTGTGTTTTAAAGCATAAAACGGAGATTCCTAGGTAGCAGCATAAATTAAGATATCAGATAAGTGAATATTAAAATAAGCCCTTGCTGCAAAATAATTATTATATTGTTGAAAAAGGTTTCGATTATTAAACAACTATCTTTCTGTTACTATTCTGGAAGAAGCTGAAGAGGATTTTCAACAATATAATAATTACTTTGCAGCAAGAGCTTATTATTTGTGTTTTAGTTATTGATTTAATTGTTTTAACAAATTCTAATTTTCTTTATATTTTTTAATAAAATAATGTGTAAAAAATTTATATTTTTTTAAAATCTTTTTCTGAAATAATATCATGGAAAAGTAATCCAAACTTAGGTATAAATAAATAATTAAATAAATTTGGCAACGATTTAATTAAAAGATAACGCCAATAAAAAACCTTTTGTACGATAAATTTCGATAGCACAGCTATCATCTTCAGGTACTCAAAACCAACTAAAAATATTATAAAAATAATTCATAATATTTTTAGTTGGTTTTGAGTACCTGAAGATGATAGCTGTGCTATCGAAATATATCGTACGAAAGGTTTTTTATTGGCGTTATCTTTTAATTAGGTATAAATATTATTTTGTTTAATCCTTTATTTACAATTACTTACCATGAGTGCTTTATGAAATATTATTTCAGAAGTTTTAAGCTAAATTGTAGAGATTACGCAATAGAAGAGACAATTATATATAAAATTGTGTATTACACAATTTATAAATTGAATATGTTATAAGCAAACAATTTATGTGTCATATACACTTGGTATATTTCGTGGTTAAATAGAAAATATACAAAAGCACAACTAAATTAAAAGTTTGGAATCATATGTGTAATCATGTATTTTCCATTTGTCCGGTAGTTCTAATTGCATGTCACTAAAACGTATGTGTGCATATAACCGGAAGTGTATATATTTCTCTACTTATAGCAGATTGAATATAAAAATATTGCATATATGTATTAGTGTTATATTACCAATCAAAAAAACAATAATTTTATAAACAGTTCTGTTAATTCGACTTATTAATTGGTTTTAATGTGATTGTTAGGATAACATAAATGTTGTATCAACGAAATATTGTATAAATCTTAAAATAAAAACCTTTAAATCAAAAATTTATTCATTTTCAATTTGAGTCAATTATTCTGCTTCTACTGAATTAATATACAGTGAAAAATAATTCACAACACTTGTCGGCTTAAAATTCCTGTCTTTTAACATCATTGATGTTATTAAGATTAAATATTAAGTTGCAAAAGTCGCATTGCAAGTTGGAAAAAGTTGCCTAGTAATTTTTAAAAAAGGTTATTATGGGGTTTCTAATTTAGAAATTAAAGCTTAAAAGACTTAAATTTATGAATATTTCGACTGTCGATACAACTATTTAATCAAACCAAAATTATAAAGAGCTAAAGATCAAAGGAAATTTTTTCTTGAATAATACAAATTCAATTCGCGAAACTTTATTTTTTGGGTGATTTTATGATTTATTTCACTATTGAATATTCATAACGCTTTGAAAATCCTTGCAAAGATTATCAACTCTTTGAATTTTAAGGCTCAACAAGTTTAATATTACAATGTTGAAGAGTTTGAATAAAGTAACTCTAATTAAAACTCATAACTCACTAAGTCTAATGAAAGAAATACAATGAACTGGAATCTTGACTTGCAACCGAACTAGTCTAAAGAAAACATGTATATATTGATAAATGAGCATAAGAAAGTGTTGAAAACGCAAAAATGAAAAGTCACTAATCAAGTAATACTTAGATTTCAATTTTGAAAAATGAGCCAATTAATTTAAAAAAAAGTTGAGTCGGTAAACAACGGGAAATCGGAAGTTTATATCATCACAACATGACTAAATGTATCAACAGAACAAAAAATCGCAATGAATCATCATACAAGAACAATTAATTATTTAATTTTAGAATGAGAACACATAAAGAAGAATAGTTGGTTTAAAAGTGGATTATGCTATAATATCGGATTGGAACGAAAGTCTTGTCCGATATAAAATAATATTTATTAAACCAATAAATACAATATTTAAATTGAGAAACATAAACAAAATTTAAATCTAATAATTATGCGGGGAAATTAATTAAAATTGTCAATATTGTGCAGTTTAATGACTTGCATTTTTATTTTAGATTCTGAATATTTTTGATTACATTTTCACAGTCTTTTTCACACTTGAATTGATTATTAATGTAATTATTAATTTTTGCTTGTATCATTTACACGTTTTATGAAACTAGATGATTTCGTATGGCGTAATTTTTCATAAAGGTTCTTATTTAAGAAATGCGTTCAACTGGATCGATTTTATAGTGGTGTTTATTGGAATTCTGGATGTGATTTTAGTTGATGTGTATGTTTTAATAATTTTTTTTTAAGATTAACTTTAAATTTTCAAATTTATAAAATTCTTAGCACTTTGATTCCTTCATTAAAGATTATGAAATTTCAATAAGCTTCAAATTTAATAAAAAAATACTGCATATAGTTGTAAGGATCAAGTTAAATTAGGCGTAATGTTTAGGTTTTATGGAATTTCATCTACCAATAAATATATCTTTTGGTTATGAAACATCTGCACTTGTTAGACATCAACATCCCTGATTCTTCAATAAAGGAGATCATATCGTCTCAAAATATGAAAGATAACCGGTAAAATAGAGCGATTCTTTCGAGATAAATCACTAGATTGACAAGCCGTACTCAAATATTTTCACGAAAAAGATCATGATAAGCTAAATATAAAAGCGATACATTAAGTGATATCGAGTGCATTTACCAATAGTATACTAGTTTCGAGCTAATGGCTCTCATCAGTACTATGCGGAGGCGCTCAGATTTCTCTTCGTGGCAGGTAAGTGTAAAAACATTGTCAAGTTAACACTATTATACACTTATCCTGATGCACTGGACATCAAATAAGTTTGCAAAGTTTGGCTTTAAGGCAAGAAAAAAGATGAATCTTTATCTTGAAACCTCCTTTCACTTGAATCCATGGTAGATACAATCTTACCTCTGTGAACTACAAGTTCAACACAGAAACTATTAAAAAGTTATCAGACTACCAAAACCCCTTGAATAACTTAATTTTATTAATCACTATGTCTGATTCTAATTTATCGTATATTCTTTGACTAGAATCAGACATAGTGATTAATAATAACAATAATATATATATTATTTCTTAAAGTATACCTTAACTGCTGTAACCTTCTTCCTCAGAACCATAAGAATATAGTTTATCCTTGTATGTTAATAGCACAGTTGTGACGCTACAAGATTCTTTCCAGTTCTATTAGACGATCATAGATAATTAAAATAATACTTTACCAAATTTGAATTTTGAATCTACATTTAGTGCAACTCTTTTTCTTATATTTTTTAAACAATATATTATTTTTAGTGAAATGTCAGCTCTAAAAACTCTCCGTGTTTTAAGAGTTATTAAAACTTTAAGAACCATTAACAAAGCAAAGGAACTCAAAGTAAATGAGTTTTTTATTTGTAATTAATAATAATTAACATAATTTGTGTTGTTAGCATTTGATAAATTCCGTCGCCATAACTATGGGCAATATTTGGAAGATTATACTCATCAAGTTATTGTTTGGTTTCATTTTTTCAGTTATAGGGGTCATTCAGTTCAAGGGCTCATTTTATGCATGTTCTGATATCAGTCAAAGAACTGAAGACAACTGCAAGTAAATAACTGTCTGTCTTCAACAAAAAAAATTATGTAATTTAGAGGGACATATATATATTATGCTTATGATGGTTCCTATCAAGCTAAAGTTATGAATCGAACTTGGAGTAACAATCAGTTTAATTACGATAATGTTTTAAATGGGATGATGACGTTATTTGTAGTCTCAACGTTTCAAGGCTATGGCGAGTAATTTTAATAAATTTCGTTGATAAATTATTGAGTACTTGTTTCGTTTTCTCCACTGCAAATTTCAAAAAAACCTACCTGCCACAGCTTGTATTATTTTCTTAACCCTTTGAGTCATGGACTATTTCCCACCTCAAATCATGCAATATAGATTTCAGGAAAAATTGCTGAAAATTTTTTCACTCACTTACTTTCAGAGTTACAACTAAAGGTATTTTGGAATAAATAACCCGGCTGGTATTAATAGTGGGATCATCTGTACATTATAAAGAATTGAAAATTGAATGAAAACTGAATTGCATTAGCTGAAAGTTTATTATAAAAATATAGAGGAATACAAAAGTAATCAATTATGAAATGGAGTGAAACTTGTTTGGTCGAGTGTGGAATGAATTTTGTTCTCTCAAAATCTATTGAAATATTATCAGATAAACCAAACACTACACCAAGCCATGTTGAGACAAATCACCTATAGTATAAAACAAAAATCAATAAATTTATAATATATAAACACATCAACTCAACTTGAGGTTGTTTGTGAAATAGTCACTGAGACAAACCCTCATCAAAGAGAAAAAACTCTGATCAGTAAATATATAGATGACATTAAAGGTAAAAATTTCGAACTCTAGCGGTAAAACTAAATTTAACTTTTTAATCAATATTTGCACTTTATATCAATAAAAATTTTAAAAAACCAATGGAGGGGTTGACAATAAATTTGGAAATGATGGAGAACCATAGAAATCAATTGCGGTGCAAATCTCACCAATTGCATTCGATTTGTTATTGTGGAAATAAAATAAGAGAGAAAAGGCATTAAAATATATTTATTTGTTATAATGAACCGATTTTTAATCCTTTATTGATAAGATCTTGAGTAATGAGACCGAGTTCGTTGAGGCAAATGCAAGAAATCGCCTGATCGACAAATCTTTTGTTTCTGTCACTAAATAAAAATTTTTATTAAATAAAAAATAATATTAAAAAAGGTAAATAAAAATGTTTAACAAAGATAAATAAAAAATGATTATAAATATTAATTATTGTAATTAATATTATTTTTACATATTAAATTTTATCATTTTTTTATTTAATTTTTTTATTAATTTTTATTGTTAATATTTATTTTTATTCTATTTTTAATTATTTTATTGATATAAATAAAAACTAGTAATAAAAATAAGTATATTAAAAATAAATAAAAATAAAACAATTAATGTGGAAATAATAAAAATCAAATGGTAAAAGTAATTTAAAATATAAAAAATTAAAAATATTAATAATAATTAATATTGTTATTTATTTTTAATATTAGAAAACATTTTTTTATTATTAATTTTATATTTTTATTAATATTAATTTTCATTCTATTTTTAACTAAAATTATTATAATAAAATATATAATTAAATAAAAAAATATAAACAAAAAATATTATTAAAAAAGGTAAATAATATTAAAATTAATATAATTAAAAATGTTATTAAATATAAAAAATTAAAAAATTATTTTTTTAATGTTAATATTTATTTTTTTTTATTATTGATATAGGTAAATAATATCAATAAAAAATAGTATTAAAATATTATTATTATTATTATTATTATAATTATTATTATAAACGTTAATAATAATTAATATTGTTATTTATTTTTAATATTATAAAACATTTTTTATTTATATTTGTTTTTATTGTTAATATTTATTTTTATTAATATTAATTTTCTCATCAAAGTTAATGCACATTAACGCAACCCATAATAAAACATGCATGCAAACTTTTAACATGTAGCCATCAGAAGTTGAAAAAACCCCTATAATAAATTTATTTATAGACATTTTTGAGATATTTTTAGAAAGAAAAATGGTGGAAAAAATTTTTAATTTAAATTTTGAGGTTTTTGCTAGGAAATTTCGAGTAATTGAAAAAAACTAAAATTAATTTAATATTTCAGAAAAAAAACAAAACCTGAAATTCGAAAACATAAATATTAGTAAGTTTTAAAAAATAATCATAAACCCAATTATTATTTTGTGTACATATTCGAAGATTTTTTTCAAAAGATGCATAAAAAATATAATTATATAATGCAATTAATAATTTTTATAACTTCAAAAATAATTTAACTCACTTTTTTTGAATAATTTCCGAAAAATAAGTTATCATATAATAAATCATTTCCTGAATATTCATAATCATTATTAATAATCATTATTAATAATAATATGCATGAGGTTGTAGATCAAAAGTTATAATTATAATTTTGAATAATGATTTAATTTCCTTGTAAAATCATAATTAAACTCTTAAAATTTTATAATTTTAAGCTTATAACTTTAAAAATTAACTTACTTTGCAGCCATTTAAGAATGGCCGAAATCCATTAAATTTTCACAAAAAATAAATTCCAATAAGTTGATTTATGTTTCACCTTGCATTATAGCGGAATTTATCTGAACTTCGCTTGGTACGTCACAGTTGACTAAAAATGGAGCTTGTGCAAAATTATTGATGCACTAAAGTAAGTGAAAGGTAGTGAGTAAACGGGAGAAATATATATCACGACTGTAAAATCAAATCTGAAATGTGGATATTTTTTAATCTGGTCGTGGTCCCCATTGTCTCAATGCTACTCAGAGAGTTATAGGAGAAATGTTAAATAACATTTATGCATTTTCTCGTTTCTGAATATTAAAACAACTTTTGTCTCACTTAATAATATTTACATTTGCATTTTTATTCAGCATATTATTCACTAATATCGATGCCGTTAGGGAATATGAAGGACCGTATTTCAATAATAATAGATATATATTTTTCTTTTATTTGATATATTTGATCATTGACAAATTCTTCTTGATAAATATATTCATTGGATTTGTCGTCATTTCGTATCAACAAGCACGCGAGTCGGAATACAAAAGTGAGGAATTGGATAAAAATCAAGTAATATTTAATGATAATAATAGTAATAATAATAATAATAATAATAATAAATAAATAATAAGAGTAAATAAGAATAATAGTAATAACTTTTATTAAATAAAAAAACCTGTTCACAATGACAGCAAAATTTCAACAACAAAAAATTGTTAAAAACAATAAAAAATTTTTAAAAATTGTAATTTTGAAATTCATTATAGCAAGAATATTGAAAAATAATCAAAACTTAAAAATTCACATTCAAAATATTCTCATAAGCAGATTCAAAAGAAATGTTTTACAATCGAAAATTGTTATTTTTTGTTGTCTTTAACTTTGAAACTAGCAGAAAAGTAATTTTATATTATTTACTATTTATTGTGAATTGATAAAACCATGAAACGTTCGTTTTATATTATTATTATTATTATTATTATTATTATTATTATTATTATTATTATTATTATTATTATTATTATTATTATTATTATTATTATTAGTATTATTATTATTATTATTATTAGTATTATTATTATTATTATTATTATTATTATTATTATTATTATTATTATTAATATCATCATCATCATCATCATCATCATCATCATCATGAATTATATGTTCACCACTACCATTCTCTGATCACCAAAACAATTAGCTACAAAAGCATACTCAATTTTGCAATAGTGCATAAAAAACGATATTGTTTGATATATATATATGTATAAATAATTAGATAAATTTGGCAACGATTTAATAAGAAAACACCAATAAAAAACTCTTCGTACGATATATTTCGACAGTTTGACTGTCATCTTCAAGTACAAAAAAACAACTAAAAATATTATGAATTAAATTATAATTTAAACAAATTTTTTTTTATATTAATTTAATTTTGTAATAAATAAACTCTTAAAAAATATTTAAATACTTTTAACTAATTTTTTAAAAATTTTTTTATATAAATATTATAATTTTTTATCTATATTATAATATTAAAATAATAATGTAATATTTTATAAATTAAATTAAATTGTTTTAATTATATTAAAATTTAAAATTTTTTTAAAAACAATATTTAACATACTCAAAACATTCAACACATTCGCAGTCATAGCACTTTGTACATTAATATATATATATATATATATATATATATATATATATATATATAAATCAAATCTACAATGAAACATAAATTTGTTTGATTTTTTGTTTATAATTTTCTTTTTTCATTATTCAGAGAAAAATGTTGATAAATTGTTTGAGTTTTTGATAAAGAATATGTAATCGAAATCATTTTTATTATTGATGATATAAGAAATAGTGGACAAATAGATTACAAATCTTAAGGATCCATGTTTGAGAAGATCTGAGTGTAATTTGTAGCATGAATGTGAGTTGTGTATTGGTTTAAATCAGGGATGAGCAACCCGCGGCTAGCAAAAAAAAATTTTTGCGGCCCGCCAAGCATTTTTTTTTGTATTTTTATATTATAATGTTTATTAGTATATATAAAGCTTTGTAAATTATTAATGAATGCGCCCGCCACAAAATTTTAAAATATAAATTGACCCGTGGGTTAAAAAGGTTGCTCACCCCTGATTTAAATAGTAGTAAAAATGGATATAAGAATAATGAGCCTATATCTGTGTTAATATTGTCTTACTCTGAAGATTTTACAAATTATAACAGAAAAACAAGTAAGCAGTCGGTAAATTTAGATTAAAAATTGTTTTTAATTCGTTCCTAAACTTATTTTATCGCGGACCCCTTATGTGTTGTCTAAAATCTTACGGACCCTAGTCAGTGGTGCAGTCGGGGTTACAAGTTCAAAAATTTTCAAATTTTTGTATTAAAAATTTGGAAACGAACGAAATGATAATTAAATAATAAATAAATAAAATAATATAATGAAAATTCTATGAATACACATATAGATCATAGGCGGAACCCTGGTAAATATGGGCGTTGAGAAAATTTGAAGCAGATTTTATAATTATTTTTTTCAAGAAAAATAATTTACCTTTTTCTTAAGTTTCTTTTATGTTTTAAAATAACAGTTTACATCAAACAAAAAAGAAATATCTAAAGACATTGTGTTCCGCGGATCACACTTTGGAACCTGGGCGTAAGGTACGTAATATGTTCATTAATAAATCAAAAACTCCTGCTGGATTATGTTGAGATCTCGTTTATCAATTTTTGGGTGTAATGCCACATACATTAGAAAGACTTCCTGTCACTTCCGACATTGTCGATTGAAGGGTTTAACCAATATTAGTGAGCACAATAGAGGTTGTAAAAGTAAAATTCTCATGTCTGGTTTTAAAATTTTATTGAAACATTTTAATAAATAACGCTATTGATAAGGTCATTAAATCCAAAGATTAATTGTGAAAAATGCTATGAACATTTTAAATATTTTTAAAATATTTTGATTATGTAAAGTTGTGATAAATTAATGCATTTTTTGTGTTTAAAAATTTTTAACTTTTAAATTTATAAAATATTTTAATATTTTAAAATTTTTATTATATTTATATAAAATTTTAAAATAAATTTAAAAGATTTTAATATTTATTTTTATTAAAATATTTATTTAAAAAATAGTTTGTTTAAAATATGTAAATTAATCCATCCTATTTTAGTTGGTTTTTGTACCTGAAGATGACAGTCAAACTGTCGAAATATATCGTATAACGATTGTTTGGATGGTGTTTTCTTTTAATAAAATCGTTTCCAAACTTATTTAAATATTAATTTCCTTTATCTTCATTTTAGAGTATATTTCAATCTTTTTATCTAAGATAAAAGAATGAACATTTTATAAACTTTTCATTGAACCTTTTACTAAAATTAAGTGTATTTCTTAAGTGTACTTGTATAATAATTTGAATTAAAATTACTATTTCTGACATTAATACATAACGTTTATTTAGAAAAAATGTATTGCGTTAATACTGAAGTCGAAACCGATTTTCAGGTATGTCCCAATGGACCGTTACCGGTTTCGGATTTGGCAATTGGTGACCTCGGAAAAGTTTAACAACTTTATTTTCCTAATAATTATTCTTAATACAATAACAATGTCACTTGGGGTGAGTTAAATAGTTTTATTAGATTTATACACTTTTTAAAAATAATTTTCAAATTCAAGTTTGACAAAAATCCCCAATTAATCAATGATATCAGTGATATTTTCAATTATATTTTCATTTGTCTTTTCACAATAGAAGTCATTTTGAAAATTATTGCTTTCAATTTTAGAGTAAGTGATTTTTTTTTAAAAACAAGGATGGATCAAAAATGTATTCAAAATAAATCCAATAACTTGATTTGATCAGTTGAACATTGGAATAAATTTTCGAAAAATTGTTACAAAAGTGACTCCATTAATTTTCAGACTCGTAAAAAATAAGGAGTGACAGTTATCAAATTTTCATGAATTGATTTTAGAAATATTTGTTTTTGGTTTTTATTTATCCAAAAAACAAGGCTATTATCGATTTTGATATTTACCAAATGTGACTTATCGAGAATTTCTTTGAAATTAATCAATAATTAAAATTCTGATATTTTTATTTAAAGTTTTTATTATTTTATTTTTAAATTTTACCTATAAATTTATTTTGCCTTAGTGAAAAGTGAAAAATTTACAAGAAAACAAATTTAACATACGGGAATTTGATTTTAAATTTCAGATGACGAAATCTTATGGTTAGGGTGGTCCATATGTGGTTACACTGAAAACGGTATTGGACTTTTTATCTTATGCGAAAACTCCTTTAAAATGAAATAAAATAGTGTTATATGAGGATTCCAACCCAGTGTTCTTGCTCCTGTGGTTTTGAGAATTAAAAATTCCACTTGACTGCGTTTAAAGGCCGAACAAAGGACTAACAGTAATCATGATGATAATAGGAACAATCCGAAGGTGATAATGTGACAAAGATAGTAAACTAACAAAAAGAAAGTGAACATTAGGGTAATTTTAAGTATGTCTATGACCTTATCACACTATTAGTCTTTGGCAAACTTCTCACAGCAGCCAATAACAATAATTTCATATTTACTGCGTCTAATGCAATACAATACGCACGCACTCAGATAGTAGAGACGTTTTAACTCTTCACAGCAGCCAATAACTATTATTTCATACTTACTGTGTCTAATTCAATATTATACACACGCATTCACATAGGTGAGACGCTCAATTTTCTTCAATTTAACCGTTGTGTCGAATCTAACACATCCGTAGTTAGAAGAAAAATTGTTATATTGCTTATATCAATAAGAATAAATGAACTATTTCATATTTATCTGAATGAGCGTATGAAATAAATAATCTTCATACAAATTCATTGTGCAATAATTTATAGTTATGAAGAAAATTAGATATTAGGCTTGCCATGTGTCAATTTTTACACATCCGTGCTTCTAGTGTTAACGCAAAAAAGGATCATTCAAATAGCGTATCAACAAATGGACGAGAGTCTCCATAATAAAACTTTACTTTAATTTCTAACTTTTAATATTTATGCGAAATGAATTGCTTGCTTAAAGTGGTCGGTAAACGTTTTCATCAAAATAAACAAAAATCAACAATATAACAGTGAAAGTTGTTTTGAGAGCCACATGAGGCTTAAGAGTCGCAGATTCAGATCTATTGAAATATTATATGAAATCAACTGTAAAAAATTAATACAAACAAAATTTATTATTACATTACAAAAAAATTGTGACTTTAAAAGAAATTTTTGTTTGTATCAATTTTTATAAAATTTGTTTCATATAACATTTTAATAAAAATATCATATTGTCGATTAAAATTTAAAGTTATATTAAAATTTTAATTTAATATAATGGATCACAGAAATACACAGATACATATATTGGATTTTACTTAATTTTGACTTACAATTTGATTAACCCAAGGTTGATATACGTTTCTTTTACGCCAAGTTTGTAAAATGTTAAGTTGATTTATATCTGTGATATGAGTAGTATTATATGGGCTGGTGATGAAATTGTCAGATTTTGATGCCTAAGTACCACTGGTTTCGGTTAAGGGTGAAATTGAGGTTTTGGCGTTGTTCCAATTATTCCTTGTTGTACATGCGCAACAAAAGTTTCCAACATTTTAAAATATGAAGTTTAGTCTAATTTTGTATTTCTTAGTATCTTATTAGTACATATACAGTTTTATATTTCACATTCATTTTTAATATAAACACTTAGAAACGTACATTCGTATTATGTTGTTGTGAAGTTCTACGTCAAACGTATTTCAATTTTGTTTGGAGTTTTTACCCAATCAAGCAGGTATCTTCTCAATTTATATTATTATGGTTATTATATGTCCACCATTCTCTGATATCAAAACAAAAACAATCAATTTTGAAATATTTCATAAATTGAAAGTGAAAAAAATAGTGAGCAGTGTAATTTTTTAAACATAACCTAACCCTAACTTAATCCTTAACCATACCCTTAATCATAATAATAAAAAATACAATATAATAATATATAATTAAATAAATAAATAATAGACTATGGGAAATTATTTTGTTTCATTGTACATCTGGTTTTAGAAAATACATCATTTCTAAATTCAATCTGTTGTATAATAAATATTTATACACTGGTCTATTCAAAACACATAATAATAAGAGTCATGCACTCAGAATCACGAATGAATACGAAAATGCATGTGGTTCAATAAAAATCCATCACAATGAGCACACTATTTCCCGCTAATTGCGCCTTGGTATATTTTCCTTACAACGCCAAAAGCAATCACATGCATATTACAGACTCAATTTAGAAATGGAATAATAATAACTAAAATACAAGTTGGTGTGCAAACCAATAAATTACTCATTATTTTCCAGTGATTACTTTTTTATTTTTCAGTTTACAAAATTCGGGTATTTTTGAATTTGTTTCCATTTATAGCAAGTTTTAATAATTTTTAAGTTTTTTTATTATTTTGTAAGGTTTATCATTTCAAATTTGTAAATTATAACATTTTGGTATTCATTTTTACCGTTTACGATGAAATTTGACTTAAACATTTACAATTTATTTCTTCATTTTCTCGCCAACTCATAGAATAGTAAAATTTTTATCTGTAATTGGTTTTTAAAAAATTAAAAACAAGTCAATGTTTCTATAATATAAGTTTATTGATTTTTTAAATATTGTTAATTCCACAATACCAGGAGTAATAATGAAATTTTTTTTAAAAAATTTATTATTTTTTTTATTTACACAATGAGTTATGATTATATTATAATATAATGTGGTCCATTCTTGTTTATTACTAATACGACGAAAATTCGATAAATATTTTTAGAATTATTTTGATGACAAAATGAATATATTCGATTTTATTGTTGTTTTGGGAAGTTTTGTCGATGTCATTTTTATGAATCAAGAAGTGAGTAAACTATTTTATTTTTTACATTTTAATTCGTACTATTTTGGTATTAATAAAGTTCAAATCTTTATTTGACAGATATATTTAATATACACCCATCCCCCGATTTGCGCCGTTTCGATTTGCGCCCTCACCAAAAATGACACCATTTTTTCGATTTGCGTCTTAAATTCGATTTGCAACTTTGAAAAAAAAAATTTTTTTTTTCGCATTTGTTACGCTCTTCAGTTTGTCTTGTTAAAAGTTAACAAGAATATGTAGTAAGAGACGACCGCATTCAATTTTTTTTATTTTGACAATTAAAATATTAAACTACAAATCGCTTACCACATTTTGATATTATTAAGTTGGTGTTTGACAATTCAATTGACAATTCTATATAACCTTTTGTTATTATTAAGTTGGTGTTTTGCAATTCAAATTACTGGTTGACAATTCAATATCACTTTATAAGTTGGTGTTTGACTTAAATTGCCAGTAAACAATTCGAATTTTCCAATTTGACAATTCAAATTAGAAATAAAATTTAAAATTAAACATTTAGAAAAATGGATCACGGTAAGAGTAATTTAAATTCTCAAAAAAATATTATAAAATTTTTTATATATAAAGTGAACTACTATATTTATTTTATTATTTATATTTATTTAATATATCATGAACTACTAAGAAATAAAATTTATTTTAATTTAATACAGAATTTTAATACTAATTTCATTTATTTTTTTTCCTTTTGAACTGATCCAAGAATTTTGTATGCAAATATATGGCAAAATGAGTTTCGATTTGCGTTCACTTTTGTTGGAACCAATCTAGACGCAAATCGGGGGGTGGGTGTATTTGATATATTTTTTTAATTATATTGGATTTACAATAAAACACTTAATATACGATATGGTAAACCATTTCTGCAAATTTCAAGTTTATTATAAACAAAAATGAAAATTTTCAATTGACGAGAGCTATTTCATAGACAAAAGTTTTCATTTTGATTTTAATACACATAAATCTTGTGATAAAGCCTTTTCTTATTTTTTGCTAATTACTTTTACTGTGAATTGATATTGCTACCAGGAAACCAAAGCTTTATATTATGTTTGATTTGTTTATGAATGTTTAGTAAATCTATGTTAATAATAAAGTCATAAAGCTCTGGTTTTATTGAATAGATCTTTGAAACATTTAACTACGGATCGAGACTTCTCTTTCAATTGCTCTTGGTTTTATGCGTCTGTGGGTAAAATTTGAGACTTTGTTCGAAAGATTACTTGAAACTTCATTAATATTAAGATAAAATTTCGACACCTGAAATATCACTACGATTATCTGACAACTGAGTTAAACTTTTTTTAATTTCAATCGTTGATTCCATAGATGTTATAAATCTTTTAACGTTATTTATTTTACCTCAAAAAGCGCTTTAATTTTTATATTTGATGTTTATATTTCTGATCATCGGCCACACAAGCGGTCCTCTGTGCTGATCTCGATTACAGATATCGATCAAGAATGAATTTTTGACATGCTGTTATACTTGTTATCATTGAAACTTTAAAACTTGTATGTAGCGATGTTATAGTTACCATTAAATGTTTGTCGTTAACTTGATATGTGTTGTTTAATAACTTAATTACGCCCACGTTTCAAATGAGTATACAATTGATTTTGCGTTGCTTGAAAATATACAGACGTTTATTTGGGTTTTATCTCAATTTTAACGTTTTTGTTAATGATTGATACGATGATTTTTGTGCATAATCTTTATTTCTTCTAGCCGGCAGTAGATGGTGCTCTTCGTATTAATATATTTCGTTTATTTCGATCTTTGAGATTAGTGAAATTATTGATGAAAAACAAATCCATTCGAGGAATTCTCTGGACTTTTATTAATGCTTTTAATGTAACCTTATATTATTAAATATGTATTTTACCCTCTTTAGACCTTACCCTGGGTGATATTGTTGGTTTTAATGATTTTATATATTTATGCAATAATTGGAATGCAATTTTTCGGAAAAATCGCTTTAAACAATACCGGCAGTGAAATCACGACAAACAATAACTTTCAAACTTTGTTTAATTCGTTTATTGTTCTTTTGAGGTAGTTATTGTTTGATATTATTGTTATTATTATCATTATTATTATTGTTATTATTATCATTATTATTATTATTGTATTTTCTACAAAATTTGATAAACATAAATTGTAGAGACATATGTCATTTCTGTACTCGAGTTCTTTAATAATGTCGATTATAGAGATTAACCAATATTAGTGAGCATAATAGGCGTTGTATGAGTGAAACATTGTCGATAAGGTCATTGAGTCCGAAAATTAATGTTTTTTTCACAATTTTTTCTTCAACAAACACTTTGTTCCGTACAGAGGAAAACTATCTAATATAAATATAAATAATGGCCTTGCATGATACTTCATTTTCATATGCTTCACATCGCTAATAAATGCCATTTTATCTGTCTTCCTCAAAATCATAAAACGAATAATGCTGCGAAATTCGACTTCCTGGTACATCGTAAACAATTTCAATTGACGTTCTCTAGTAAAGTCAATTTCAATAATATTTACCTATTAATACTCATATTCATGATTTTGAGCTGAAAATTATTTTTTGTGTGAATTAAATAGCATTTTTTAAAAAATCTATAGCATATTTTTGAAAATATTTTTATTTGAAAAATAATTGATTATTTAAATTCAATTAAAAATTTTTTAAAAAATAAATATTAAGTGTCTTTTGTAATTTTTTGATGAAATTTATAAATCTATATACATAATTTATGCATAATATTATAACAAATTATATTTATTTTTGATTTTTATTTATTTTGTAACTTTAGATGTATAACTGGTGAAAAATGGCATAAAATTATGATCAGCTGTGTAGATGATAGTAAAACATTTTATATCTAAATATCCTCTTACTTTTCTTACTCTTAGATAAATCTAGGTGTCAACTTTCTTCTGGCACCTGTGGAACACCATTTGCATATTTCTATTTCATTTCTTTTATCATTTTATCCAATTATTTGGTATTGCGCATTTATTAACTATTTTCAATAATTTTTAAATTCAGATTATGAACCTATTTTTAGCAGTTATCATCGAAAAATTTGATTATCTTACTAAAGATAGCTCAAATTTAGGTCCACATCATCTGGAAACCTTTATTGAGCAGTGGTCCTATTATGATATCGGTGCTAGGTAAGTAAATAATGTCTTT
>CM039679.1:5845939-5938439 GCA_022537955.1 Schmidtea mediterranea | reverse complement strand
AAACTTAGTAATTTATTAAAACATTAATTAATTAGAAAGTTATAGCCGTAGCATAGCTAGTATAACATAAAGGTCTGGGAAATCAAATATTCCATTACAATCACAGAGTAGGTTTTTAATATTGAATAAAACAATATTAACCTTTCTTATATGATGGTACATTTTTCCTGATTCTTAATCCTGGTAATGTATTGTACCATTTCTTTATCATTTATGGCTTCGTATCCAGGCAAACTATCCTCGGTTTTTATTCAATCCCACGTATTTTCATACGCAGTATTCTCAATTGTCTTTACCTTTTAGTTAAAATCATAATTCCTTTCGTCATTTTCTAATATAAGTTTACGTATTGATATTTATGGAAGACATTTTTGTTTGTCGAAAAACATTAGATATTTCAATGTGGACATTCAAAACGGTAAAGTTTATTGAAAGCGCAAGCAAATTAGCACAAATTTGTCTTTTTTTTAAATATTTTAGTAAATATATAAAAGTTTTGACATTCATTTATTAAATTTTGGATATTCGACATTTTCCAAGGCTGGAGCTGGATAGATAGCTTTAAAATTTTTTTTCTCTATAGCGGAATATAATTTAAATAAAAAAAACTATATAAGAATGCTAAAGCTTTTATTTATTATTCAAATTTTTTATAAAATGCAAATTGGATTTTAAAATAATTAAATAAATTGTTTAGATCTATATAAAAAAATTTATTCGGTTCTGTTCAATTTTTAATATTAACAATTGAATTTGAGAAATTTGTTTAAATATATATTGTAAGCATTTGTGAGAGAAACAAAAATCAATGAGGGAAGAGGTAGGAAACGAAAGTCTTGTCAAATTTTGTTTTTGAGTGATCAATACCTATTTTATGTCGAAATATTTCATTTTATGAATAAATATTGCAAAAATTGACTAGCATGGTTATTTATTTAAATTTAAATTATATAAAGATTCTGCTATCGATAAAAATTATTTTAAAGTTTAAATAATAATAATGAAAAGAATAAAGTGAATAAATTTTTACTTATTCAAATTTTAAAGTAATTATGTTTTATCATATTACATAATTGATCACTTAAAGTATTTGCCGTGACTTCTAGTTTAGTATTTTACATAGATTTATTTGAAACGTAGAAAAGTCAATCATTATATAGTGAAATATATAAATTCAAAAATTATGCAAAAACAAATTTATCATTTTAAAAGCTGAAAAATATGTTAATTTTTAGCCAAAGACCTCAAATCAATTGAGGAATACAATGAAGAATTGCGATTAATTATCAAACGGTTGTGGCGTAAAACTAGTGATGCTGTGCTGGAGGAAATTATTCCTTCGAATGGTATACGTTAATTTATGGTTGATTTAAATTAAATTGATATTTTTCCGAAATTATTCTAAGCATAGTCCATGATAAAAGTTTAAAATACTTAATTTTTTACCAAAAATTAAGAGAAACTGTCCGTGAATAAAATAAAAATCGATAAATGATGAGTTAAACATTTTACAAGAGCTTTCAAACGTAATTTTAACCGCCTTTTCAATGTTGTATAAAAAGTACATCTCAATAATCTCTATACTTTTTTCCTTAGTGAAATTAATTTCTAACTCAAAATCCCTTTTGCTATTCCAATAGTAATACAAAAGAAATTCTTTGTCAAAAAAAAAGAAAAAAGATTTTTTCATTTAAAACAATTTACTCAGAGAAAAATATAAATTTTCAGTTAATTGAATTTAAAAATTTTTGAAACGCGCGAAAAGTTATATTAACTGTCAAGTAAGTTTGAAGTTCACTAAATAAATAATTTATTAATTTTTAAAATTTATTTTGTTCACTTATTGAAACAAATTTTAAATTAGTTTATTTTGTTAAAAACTTGTTATAAAAAATGGTTAAATTAATAAATATTTTGGAAGTTGGTTACTTTTAAAATTAATAAGTGTGACACCGAAGGACACTAAATCGGATCTAAATAGACATTATATTGCACCTTAAATAATTAATCAAAAAGCTAATCTCCAATAAATGTTTGTGTATATCATTGCCAAAATAGATAATTGGTACGACCTGGGACATTAGGTAGTATCTTATACTACTGCCCTTGATCTTGCACTCGAGTTCTTGAGCATTATCGAATAAATGGGTTTTAATTATAAAGTCTATCAATAAAAAATAGTTATTTATTGATTACCAATTGGGAACGAGCAAATTGGGGTAAATGTTTGGGTACCACACAAACTAAGTGAAAAGAATTTGTGAAACCGATAATTCTATAGCTTCTCATTGCCAAGTAATCATGAATGAGAACCATTTTGGACAAAATTGTAACGAGTGATAAAAAATGTTTCCAAAGCTAATTTGTATCAAAATAAAATGATATTACACCTAAATGGGCATTATAATACACCTTAAATAAAAAATCAAGAAACTAATCTATAGTGTGTGTCATAGTCAAAAATGATATTAGATAAGACCTGAGAAATAAGGTAGGACCTTATTCTATAGGAGGGTAGAAAAATTTCACATGAGAAAAAAATTACTTGCATCATCTAGGTTCACAAAATTTCTATAGTAAAAAATACTAATTATTAAACATCAAATTGCACCTAATTTTTGAATTTTAAAATAAATTATGGATTTTTTGAAGCTTCCATAGTATTAACTCTCCTAAACAGAGGAAACTATCGAAATATGTAAGTTTGTCTTTTAAATTTAATTAATTAATAGATATCATCGACGAATATTTAATGTCGATAAAAAAGAAATAATTAAAGTTATTGAAATTAGAGAATTTAAAATGGAATAAGAATATAAGTCTTCAATGTCGTTCAGTATTCGACAATTTTCTGATGGTGAAATTAACTTCAGTGATGAAGATGGTAAAGCGTTTGATGAAAATATTTTATGTAATTCAAATTTTGTACCCTTGGGGGAAAAATGATAACTATATGAATATTTGTGTGACAATGGTTTGCAGCGTTGAATTCCGGTTTTAAATAGCATGGCTTATGGTTTGATGTCAAATGAATATGTGATTCGAATCAAATAAAACCTATCACTATAGAAAAATTATGACAATAATATATATTGAAAATAACAATGAAAATGATATGGAAAATTATTTGACATTGATTGTAAAAGAAGATTTTAAATTTTTAAAAAATATTATTTTAATTTAAATTAAGGTTTAAATTAAGATTTCTAAATTTTATTTGGATGTATACATTTTTATTTCATTGTAATTTGAAAATTTGAGCACAATATCCAAAATTTTGTTACACTATATTTTCAAGTGTTTGAAAAAAGAAAAAACACTAAAAGAAATTAAAAATTAGAAATTTTTGATAAATAATCGCAATGAAAATAAATGTTTATAATTTTGGTAAATCCTGGAATTTATCGATTTGTATTTTGTTACATTCGAAAATATTTTTTTATTTATAAAATAAAAATATTAAAAGTAAACAAATCAAAGTTGAACTAAACAATCCTATTTATAACAAGACAATAATTTCAGATCAATTATTATTAAACTATCATTATATTTCATGAGTTTGTAAATTGGATATTTCTGTAGGAATGTGTATTAAATAATAATATTATAATATGTTATTTTATGAAAAAAATGATCATAATAAAGTAAAATAAGTGTTTTATTTTTTAATTATATTATAATCAAACGAATAACATGTGTAATCAAAATTTTAAATATTTAATTATTATAAATATATTGATTTAATATTTATATTGATTTAATTAATTATCAAATAATAAATAATTAAAACTTCAATCAAACATCAATTATACAATATATTTCGACAGATCAATTGTCATCATCAGATAGAAACAAAAAAGCTAAATCGATTTTAAATTACAAAATTTGGAAAATTGAAACCAAATAATTTATGAATTTAAATTTTAAAATTTTAAATGATTTCATGGTTTTAAAAATAAATGAATTAAAATTTTAATTTTTTTTATAAATTTGTTTGAATAAACAATTTTTAAAAAAGTTTTTTGTTTTTTCTTATGACAGTGAAATTGTAAAAATATATAGTATAAGTGATGTTTGAGTGTACTTTTCTAATATTTATTTCATTGCCATGTTTATGTTATAATATAATTAATAAATAAAAAATTTCTGCACACTAACACTGAATAAAAAGATATTAAATAAAGTCATTTATCATCTAAATTTTTAATCAAGTATAACCTTTATAATTACTGCTTAAATTCTCATTGAACATATGTCTGTTTCTCCCGTTCACCACATTTAACTGGAATTTGGGGCATGACTAACATTAAATTTTAATTTATTTTTAGTTATGAATACTGTGACTGTCGGAAAATTCTATGCCACTTTTTTAATTCAAGACTTCTTTAGAAAATACAAACTTCTTAAAAAAGAAAAAGAAGAAAAGATAAAGATTGAGTCTTTGGTAAATATTTCTTTATATTGTTTGAATAATATCAGATTAGTAAATAATAAAATAAACTCTTGCTGATAAGTAATAATTTTTAATCAATATAGTAATTGCCTTTCAACAAAGGCTTATTTTATTATTTACTTATCTGATATTTTAATTTTTGAGGTTACCAAGGATGTTATCGTTTTATTATTATTATTATTATTATTATTATTATTATTATTATATTGATTATTTTAAATTTTTCATCAATATAATTATTACTTTGCAACAAAGGCTTATTTTATTATTTACTTATCTGATATTTTAATTTTTGAGGTTACCAAGGATGTTATCGTTTTATTATTATTATTATTATTATTATTATTATATTGATTATTTAAAATTTTTCATCAATATAATTATTACTTTGGAACAAAGGCTTATTTTATTATTTACTTATCTGATATTTTAATTTTTGAGGTTACCAAGGATGTTATCGTTTTATTATTATTATTATTATTATTATATTGATTATTTAAAATTTTTCATCAATATAATTATTACTTTGCAACAAAGGCTTATTTTATTATTTACTTATATGATATTTTAATTTATGCTGATACCAATGAATCATTTTATACTTTATTTGAATAATAATAAAATTATTAATAATAATTATAAATTTAACTAAGCAGCAAAAACGTTAAATAGTAAAAATATAAAACTTAATTTAAAAAAGTATTGAAACCTAATGTAAATTTAATAAAAACCCGATATACTTAAAAATTAAATTTTATTTCTATTTGTTATAGATCTAAAATACCGATAAGCGAATATAATTTCTGTAAAATACACTGTAAAAACCTCATCATCTACATCTTTAATTATATCTTCCTCTGTCACTGACTTATCATTAGTGATTTTTGTTTCCATTCATTGTTGTTTTAAGCAGTTGTTTCCATTTGAACTCATTTAGGTTTTTTTTATGAGGATTTTATTGTATCATATTCTTGTGTAACAGATTACGCAAGAGGATGATGAAGTTATCAATATATCTTCCATGGTTTTTCACAAAAATGACGGCATAGATGGCATACAAGCAAAAGGAGAAGAAGCTATTGCTGCAGTTAAAAACACTTATAACGGGTAGGTATTAATTGTCTATTTTAATTTCATTATTTTATATTTTATTTATATAATAAAATAATGTGAAAAATACAGTGATTTATTGACACAATTTATAATAACATTTGTCATGAAAATTTTGGTTTGCAACTTGTTTATGTTGTTTTATATATCTCTAATAATATAATCAACATTGTTAGTAGTTTATTCCGCCAGTTAAGAACATCCATATTAATAACTTTAATTTCAAATTTCTACAACAACCTAATATTAAAACAACGATCCCGTTTTGGTTTTATCATAATTATTTTTAGCAGGGCTGGGAAAAATATATTTTTATTGAAATAAATTGCAATATATTGGATTTCAATTAATTAATATATAATTTTATTGAAATAAATTGCAATATATTGGATTTCAATTAATTAATATATATTTTTAATAAAATATATTTTTATTGAAATAAATTGCAATATATTGGATTTCAATTAATTAATTAATATCGTCAAATAGAATGAAAATTGATTTTAAATATGTTATTTGTTGTGGAATTAAAGAACCGGAACAAAATATTTATTTATCGGTTGTTTAAGAAAATAAATTAGAATTTTCTTTAATTCTATAATATACTTTAATATTTTTAAAATAATAGAATTATTATAAATTACCCCATAATTTCAAATGAGAGTAGCGCCAATTAGCATAGACGATATAATAAATTTCTACAGATAATAAGTCGGACAGAATGAGACATGCCAATGGAAATGCTTGTTATGCCCAGACACCAGAAATACTATAAAGCAAAAGGAAGGTTCTGGGCTCATAAACTTGAGAAGCCATCTCAGCAATGTGTATCTAGACTGCACCAAAGTATTCCAAAGTTTAAAATCTTTTTGCTTTTAGATTTGTTAAATCTCGTAGAATATCTTCTTTGTCTATTGCTCTCGCAATATCATTTTTTCAAATTCGAATATTGTTTTACAATTTTTACATGCAAGTATTAAAATTACGATGGACGCATTCAGCCGCCTTCATAAAACGGCCGTCTGCTCTGCCTGTATGTAAAGCCGGCCCTGATTGTGTTCCTACAAAGATATTTTAGCACGCATAAGTTAACAACTGAATATGGAATATTAATACAATCATTCAATAAATATTTTATATTTTTAAATTACAAACATTCGTAAATATTGATTTTACAATCAAGCCATTTTATCATTCCATAACTTAACTTTTAAACTTATTTAAATTTATTGTTACAATTTTATTAAAGTTATTTAGATACTTTTTACATGAGAATTAGCATTTAATTATAAATAGTAGTGATTTTATTAAATTGATATTTATCGATATACTAATTAGATATTAACAATAATCTATTGTGAAATAAATTTTAAATATTAAAATTTATTTTATAAAATTCGAAATTATAACAGGATTTAAGAATGTTCAATAATATATGTTTTGACTCATACAATAAATTGTCATTATGCAACGCGAAATTGTGTTCATTAATATTAATCAATTCCCTCAGTAGACAGTGATCGTGAGAATGTTAGTTTGCAACTTACCTATGCTGTTATGTCTGTGATAATGTTATTATACATCACTATGTCATCGTTAATAAATGTTATAGTGGTAATTATATAAGTTAGCGGTTGGCAATCATACAAGCTTCAATTTCGGAAGCTAACATCTCAATATTTGGTTCATAGTTTGACTTTTTTAATTTTAGCGCATTTCTGAATTTTCTTCGGTTAAGCGATTTCGATACGGTTTTATGATATAGTATAGAGTTGTACCGAAAACACCTAAAAGAAAGATAGTGTATATTTTTATACAATTAAATCTATCTCGGAGTTCATAATTTCATTTCGAGAATTTTTGATGTTTAATTTTTAATTATACACTATCTTTATAAATAATTTGTTTTATAATAGATTATTGGTAATAAATAAATAGTATATCGATAAATATCAATTAAATAAAATCACTAGTTTTATATTAAAAATGTTGATTATGAATCAACACGTACGTAAAATATGCAATTCCAAAAAATATCGAAATGATATTTTTTCAAAATGATATCGAAATGTTTAAAATCAATCGTAATAAATCTCCAATCCCAATAGGTTTAGTGTCTTTACAACATTTCCGATCGAGAGGCGGGTGTAATATTATTGAACATATTGTGAGGTTTTGGCGATTAAACCACAATTCACTGCAATTGACATTAAATCAGCAACAAATTTATTGAAATTATTAAATTAAATCAATAAATAATAATTATTACATCAATATTGTTTCCGTATATAGCTATTCACAGAAATTATAATGACATACTGATGATGAGGCTAATTTCCATGAAATAAATTGCATTTGTATGGCATCCTGGTGCACTGATAGGCTTTGTTCAAAACACTCTTTCTTTTTCAGTCCAATCTTCTTTTAATTGTTTGATGATTTTGTTTTCTTATAATTGACAAATAAATTAAATTGTTCATTTTAGATAAAAGCGCAATTTTAAATGTTTTCGATTTGTGTGGTCCGAATTTGTGAACTTAAACTTCATTTTCTAAAATTTTTATTTTAATTTTTATATATGTTCTTAATTTTTTCCTTTTTTTAGATTGATTGACACAATTTGGCAAAATTTGAAGAGCATTTTTATAATGCCCGATGAGGAATTTTTTGAAAAATAATTTAAGTTTATATTCTGAACGTGATTTTAAAACCATAAATTTCTTTGTACTATATAATTTGTTTAGGTCACCTATAAATACTCGACTATTCCCATAGTCGCGATTTCATGGAGTTCACTGATCAGTTTGTGGGAAACTCATATTTTATTTTTTTATAAAAACATTTAAGGTACAAATATTCGCTGCTTTTCAGTCGACATCTTCTTGGGCTATGAACAAGTGGTGCAAATGACAAATCTCGTTCTATTTCGGTTGAAGTTGGCCTAATAGTTAATATGTGCTAGAAGAAGTGGACAATAGTTTTCTCGATCATTTCTATGTCAGACCGAGTACTTAATGAACCACGTATTTTGAAAAGACTCAGATAAATTTCCATTCAAAATTCATGTAACATAAGAATGTATTATTCTGTGTAACCGCAAAATTAAGAGCTCCCACATTAAAATTGCGTACAGAAACTTGTCGTTTACATTTACAGTATATACAAAATACACACAGACGCGTAAGAAAATATAAGAAATTCAAGATTCAACAATCATTATAACTTTAACAATTCTATTAAAAAGCAACATAAGTGCAAAACATTTATTCCATGACAAATATTCAACACGCTCTTTTATATCTCTTCGTTGCGTAATGTGTACAAGAGGATTTATTGTTTTTCTAATTATTGATACAAAGAAACCAACATCCAAACACAAACGTCATAACTAACCTCTGATCTTCAAACTAAAATTTGGACATTATTACTCAATAAGTAAATTAGATTAATTATAAAATGTTCTTTAATTATCCTTCCTTATAAATACAATGTGACAAAAATAGCGTATTTGTGGTTGGTTCGTTACGTTCTCGGTCTGACAGAAATAATTGAGAACACTAAATTTTCATTCATAATACATAAACTTCATGTATCATTTTCCCAGCCGATTACAAGTTCTGAAAATGCATTTTCGAAGAAATCTTCCGTGGTCTCCTTCAGTAAATCGTTATTTTCAGATATTTTTCAAGCTGCATGCTTCTTAAGGTTACAGAAAAGGTAAAAGTTACTTGAAACTTGATCCATGCTATAAAGAATATGTAAAAGTTCACTAAATCCAACATTGTCTATTGTCAATGCAGAAGCAGCCTCAGTGAATAGGGACATTATCATGGAGATAATATATTTGAATATTTCTTGATTTTCGTCATTTTGGTTCGTACAATTTCTGATAATTGGCAGTAATAATGTGCGTTCAATTTGACTTCAGTGGTTGCGAAATCCAACATGATTATTCCAAGAGAATCCCAGAAACCTGGCAGTATCATTGATTGTCGATGGTATTACAACTTCTGAGTTTCTTCGTAGAATTTTTGGCGGATAACCTCCACGAAGTGGATGATGTTTTTGACTCCGGTAACAAATATTAGATAGAAAATTGCGTCCATTATCACTATAAATCTTTAAATTGTTAATTCATCCATACAACCGTCTTTCCATCATTTCAGATGTTAGAAACACTGGTACAAATCTGGAACAAAACTTATGAGTCCCAAGACCTTTCATAACAGTATGAAGATTACCATCACTAATATTGTATCTTTTAGATAATCGCTTTATACTAATTCTGTGTTCTTCCTGTACGATTTCTACTATTTTTTCAGAAATTTCAACTAGTTGATCGGACCTTTCCTCATTGAAAGCTGACCTTCGGCCACCTTGGAATTCGCGTACTTAATATTTAATAGTTCTATATGATGGGACATCCTTACCATATGTATCCTTTAATTCCTTGAAAATTTTTTGTTGATTTTCTTCTTAAAAATAAAAAATTTATCATACTTCTGTATTCAGCAGCTTCCATACTTTTTTCAAAAAATTGCTGAAAATAATTATAAATTAATTTATACAGGATTTTTATGTTAACTATTCTTATGTAGCTATATATTCAAAAATTCGTTTATTTTGGACGACTATTTCTATGTCAGGTCGAGTACTTAATTAACCTAGTACTTAATGGCTACATCCTTTTAAATTGAAGATTTGTTGGATGATTTTACTTGACCTTACTAGACTACTCGTTTGCTTCGACCACTGGTAATTTCGTGTTTTTCCCTTTTATACTCCTGCACAGACTGTTTTCAGACAATTGTCAACAACATTTGCTGCCATACTAAATTATTTAAAATAATTACTTCTTACAGACCACCTTAGCCGACATCTGTCAACAACTATTGCGACTTTACTAAATTACAAATTAGGAAATAATTACCTCCCCATAGATAAGTCGCGCCCATTTTATATTGTTTAGACTAATATTATTTTATATTATTCCGTCTACAGGCCGGGTTTTCCTCATCTCTCGGGTTTCCCATTAGTAATTAATTTTTTTTAATTAATTTGTTTTATATTACTTTCTAGGGAGCCCTCACTAAATTTTTATTATTATTTCTGCACTCGTCTCTCAATTTGGCGTTCAACCATACCAATTTCCCCCGATCAATGCAACTTTCGAATTTTTGTAAATTTTTAAATTAATGTTGCACTTTTATCATTTTGGTGTTTCATTGATTTTACTGTGCATTTTTCATAATACCAAAACACGATTAATTAATTAGCTATTTTTTCTAGCCCTTCATAGTGTTGGGCCAGAACACAAACGGCCTTGAAAATTGTTTAAATGTATTGGTAATATAGCACGAAAACCCAGCACCAAGATAACTTAAAATACAACATCAACTAAACACTCTAAAATTTGAGAGAATATAAATAAATATAAAATCACAAAACATAAAAGAAAAAAAATAAATACAAAATGCATCAAGAACCGCATGAAATGTACCTAAAAATAACATAATAACAAGAAAACAAGAAAAAAAAGTTATATTAAAGTAAAAAATTAATGAATTAAATGAGTAAAAATAAAATATTTTTTGTTGAATAAATCCAATTAAAAATTTTAAAAATAAATTGCAAATTTAAATTAAGAAAATAATAAAAATTTAATTTAGATTTCACAAATAATTTCAAGGTCAAAATTTGTTTTATCGCAATAAAAATAACACGTAAGGTTAGGACAAATTATAGGTATATATACCGATGTGTTTTGACAAATTATGAATTTAATTAACGCATTGATTGCCAACTACGAGATAACTCGTAGTTAATACATCGGAATTAGTCAACATGGCAGTTAACGTGTTAACCACTTTTTTGCAGTCTTGCTTTGTAGTTTTATTTTTAGTTGGTGTGCATTACAACTATGAGCATGCATTCAGGCAATTAACACTGGGAAGTGTTTTGTCTGGACACGACAACTCTCAGTTGATGTGCACTGACTTATGATTTAAACGTGTACCTGCTATATGAATGACTTCACTATGAATTTATTGATATTGATTAAATGATTTATGGTGCTGCGAATTGACAATGTTTATTTATGAACTTCCGACAATTATGTGAGATGTGACATGCCAAATAAACGTTTACGACTGAAATTTTGCATCGAGGCTTTTACTTGGATTCGCTTAAAATGGTATCATTTACTTATTTATTTTCTTTTTCAGCCCACATCGTACAAGAGAATAAATAGACATTAAATACAATGTTAACATCAAAAGATCATAAGGACAAAGAAAGGGAAAAGGTAGCGGGGAAAATTGCGAAATCGTTGCAACAGTTAAAGTGAATAGCCATCGGAAAAAGATTAATCCAAACGACCAAAATCATGAAAAGGAATAATTTAAACAATATTTAAGAACAAAAGTAATTATTTTGAGTTGAGGCGGAAAATATGGTTGGAACGCTGTGCAAAATTTCGGAAATAATTAAAATATTTATCATAAAACTGTAAAATAAGAGCGGAATGCTGCTCAAATTTTTCGAATCAATCAAAATACTCCATCGAAAATTGAAAAATAAAGGCGGAGCACGCCTCAATTGTTGGTATAATATTCTGATAAAACTGAGAAATAAGGGCGGATCCCTACTGATAATTTAACAATAATAAGGATAATAGTAAGGATAATGGTAATTATAATAATAATAATAATAATAAATATAATGGTAATGGTAGTACTAAGAATAATAATAATAGTAATAGCAGTGAAAATTGATAAGAACAATACATATAATAGTAACGATGATAATACTAGTAACGACTATAGGGAACATAGTAGTTATAATAGGGATAAGGGTATGAGAGATACTGTGAGGATATTTAACATAACAGAGGGTGTACAGCCCATAATAAAATCAATAATACGGAAAACGACAAGGTTGACTATAGGAATAGACATAATGATAAATGATATAACAGTATAGATTAAGAAAACAATGTGACAAAAAACTTGAAATCGAGCATAGGCCTTCTATCAGCAGCTCGTTGGACCCATGGATCTTTCGGTCAATTATAGCATTAGTAATAGCGCTCACTTTTTGCGGACGATCCACCCACTCGAACTCATTTCCAACGTTGCTTATAGGGTTGTCTGGGTAACAACCATATAGCTTCAAAATATCAACACCCAGAAACCCACCAATAGGAATCTCTCTTCATTTTTAAAATTATTTTATACTAATTCAGTTTTACATTTGTCACTGGTTACCAGAAAAATAGTGAATTTTATATTTTTGCACATTTAGTTATTTTTTAATTTATATGTAACAATTTCCATTTTTTTTTCATTTTTATTTTTTACATTTTTGTATATCCCCAAAATGTTTTTAAAAACAGTTTTTGTAACCGGTATTTGGAATGTGACCAGCTTTTTTGGAGCGTTAACTTACGGCTCAAATTGGGGTAATAATTGATAAAAAGCTGTCTACCAAATAGTATATAAGCCGATGAATAGACAAAATATTGATACTAAAATAGAGAAGACAAATGTTGAAAACCAAAATGAAGAGAAAGTGGTGAGAAGCCAGGCATTTGACATAAACCAGAAACTGTATAGAGAGGTCATAAAGTATCGATGAGTCATTGGTGTGCTTAAATCATCAATCGTTGTCATTTAGTAGTTTACTTAGGTATACTTTACTCATTCATTTTATCGATTTGTGAATTAGTGAATAAAGCAAATTAATTCTGTGAAATTCTGATATAAAGAAAATAAACTTTACTATTTTTTCATTTTATGTTACTTAATCAAACGAACGCGAAGTCAAGATATGAAATCCTACCGATAAATTTAAAGACAAAATCCAACAAAACTTTTTTACATTAATGTTTTTTAATCGGCTTAATGAACTCCCTGTTTCCAGCCTTTAGGGAGTGAACACTGATGATTAGCATAAAATTACCAGAAAAAAAAGTTAAAAGATTGATGTATTGAAACTTGAAATGTTTATTTTCTTTATTATTATTCGAGTCTGTAAATTCGAATTTAATAGAATCTTCGGTATCATAACTGATATTTATATCATCTGGTTTGATATTTATTTCTTTAAACGTTTCATAAGTGTTGGTTCCATAAATTTTCCCGGAACATTAAATTCGTCCTCTGAATCAAAGTAATCAATATTTGTTAAGTTTATATATTTTTGAATGATTTGAATTTCATAATCTTCAACAGACCGATAATTTTCTGGTTTAGTTAAGAAATTAACAAGTTATTATTTGATATTTGAAGTTTGAAATAAACAAAAAAAATTATTAAAGTAAACAATAATATTATTTTAAAAGTTTTTAGGTTTGGTGGGTGGCGAAAGGTTGTTTAATTAAATAATTAATTGACATCAATAAATATATTTATTAATATTAATCAGCTTTTATTTAAAGTCAATGATTATTATCACAAAATTTCGAAGGTTTTTTCAGCATGAAACCTCAAAGGAAGATTCAACTAAGAGCATAAATAATTCAAAACTCGAAGATTCAAGTTTAAAGTTCAAAAACGAGGGGGACATCGAATGTCGAAGTAAATCAAAATATGAAAACATAATTTCTAATAAATTTTCAAATTATGAAATGTCAAAAAGAAAAACTCCAAAGGTTAAAATCTCAAAATCGAGCAAGAAGAAAAATAAAGAAAGGTCTTTAAAATCAGATACCTTTCAAAAATACTGTAATGATACTTCTGAGTCAAGTTTCCTTGATGAATTTATGAAAAGTAACAGCGAATTCTCTTTTCAGACGAGCCATTTGGAAAATTCTAATTTTAAAAGTCAACTATTAAATGTGACTAACTTAGATCCGAAAGAAAGATTATCAAAAGTTTCTAAAAGTAATATGGGAAGCCTAATTCCGTCTAATTTGAAAGAAATTGGATCATCAAAGAGAAAGAGCTTGGATTTAAAGAATGACGAAGAAAACATCTCAACGAATAAGAAAGTAAAAGATAACAGCGAGCTGACAAGTGACACGGATAATTTTGAACATGAAAGCAAAGATGTCAAACCTAAATCTAGGGATAAAAAATCTAATCCAAAAAGAGCTGGAAAGAAACCTAAACAGAAATCAAAAGAAGGCACTTCACATCGAAAGGAAAAGAAAACGGATGTTGAAACTAAAACAGAATCCAGTAATGAAGGTCTTCCGACGGAAAATTCATTAAACCAAGTTGAAGTTGAATCGAAGAAAACTGGTAAAAGACATACTAAAAAAGATATCGGAAAGAAAAGAGTTCAAAATAAGAAAACAAAAAGAATAAAGCAAAATCCTGAATCAAGCCCTTCTAGCGAGGAAACTTCAAATGACCGGAATTCATTGAATACAAATGAAACAAAACATCAAATATCTGCTTTCAAAGATTTAGATGAAGTAAATAGTTTAAGCAATGCAGACTTGTCAGGAGGCTCGACAGAAGATTTGTCTTTAGGTTATAAGCCATCTGAAACTACCAGTAAAATCCAAGAATCGGACGCTTCGTCAGCTGTGAAAGAAATTCCGGGGATTACTAAAACTAGTTCAGAGGAACTGGATAATGAACAACTTATGAAAATAATTGAATCTTCAAATGATTCAAGTACTAATGAAAAACCTATAAATAAATTTCCTATAATATCAAAGCAAACTGAAGATAAATCTTTGGCATCAGATTCTTCCATAAATTCTGAACAAATCGAAGTCATTGAAAAGAAGGAACCGAAAATAAATATCATAACACCACCTGAGAGTGAAAGAAGAAACAAAAAATTAAAAAAGACGCCTGAAAAAAAATCAAAAAATAACAAAGATAAAGGTCAGGCATCAAAAGAAAAAGAAATTAAAGATCCACAAAAAGAAGAAAGAAAATCAGATAAAGTAAAGAAATCTAAAATAAATGGAAGCAAAGATGCAAACATAGATGATTTAAAAAAGGATTCTGGTAAAAATTCCAAAACTAAAGAAGAAAAAGATCAAAAGAATCAGCCAATTAAAAATGAAAAATCGGGGAAAAAAGACAAAAAAAATAAAAAAACAAAAAAAATGGCTGACAGTGATGCAGATTCACAGCTTTCTATTGAATCAGAGAAAGAACCACCGACTAAAGAAGACGAAAAAAAGAAAAGTATAAAAAAGTCAAAAGCGAAAAATAGCACAGCTGGTCCAAATAAGAAAAGCAAAAAACAGTCAAAGAAACCGCCAGATGGCGATAGTGTTGAGTCTTCCGTTGACGATATCAAGGATCAAGAAAAGGTTTTGGAATCAAATAGAAAAAGTAATTTGGATAAGGATCGTTTAAACGATGATAAAAAATTAATGGAAGACGCAAAGTCAAAGAGAAAAAAAGAAACAAATATTACCGCAGATACTGTTCGTTCTTCTAAATCTGAAAATACTCAAGACAAATTGAAATATAAAGAGATTGGTACAGATGTACAGAGATTTTCTGAAAATAAAGGAACTCAAATCAGTAAGATCTCTTTAACCATAGATCCTGTGGAGGTTCACATCACACAGAAAAATACTAGCTTGGATCCCCAACAAGGAAGTCAATCAACTTCTCAACGTAAAAATATTACATTGGATAATCTCGTGAATAGTCCTTCAGACGAAGAGCCAAAACTAGATGGCAAAGATAACAAGAAAACATTGAGCAATGATGATGATTTGAAATATTTATTTGCTACAAACATGCAAGACTTAAGGAACATAAACCTTGGGACTCACTGCCGGATTTGTGAATTAATATTTGATTCGTGTTGCAATTGTGGTGGTTTAATGGATAAAAACAGGATTCCCGTCTATTCAACCGTCGACTGCAATTACGAGCCAAAGAAATATAACTGCAACTCGTTGACAAAGAGCCGATCTGTGACATTTTGTAAACCTAAAAAGTCCTGTGACTGTAATTATCCAGATCGTTATTCTTCTTGTTCCGATAGCTTGACTCTTTCATATAATTGCATTTTCGGCGACCCCTTATACAATAGTGCTTGTCCACAAAAGGTGCTCTGTATTTCCAGATAAAAATATAGATATTTTTACTCAATTTTTTTTTGTGAATTTTGTTCATACCTCAACAGCATTTTTATTCACATGCGCTTCTTCACTAAAGAATGTTTCGATAAGACTTCTGTCATTAAAATTTGCTGTCATTCTATATCGTTTTGGTTGTTTTTATATTATCGATGCCCTTATTCAATGTCCTTTGCATTATTATTATTCATCATGAGCAATATGTATTTCACAGCGAAACACAGCCAGAGTGCCGCCACTGAATGACATGCTATAATCAGTGAATAATACATAGCCAGGCTCGCCATCTCGCCCGTTGGGATCTTCCATTGACAATAATCAAGCCCAGATCATTAAATAATATTAATATTAATAGTAATAATAATAATAATAATAATAATAATAATAATAATTAACGCCAATAAAAGACTTTTCGTTCGATGTTTCGATAGCATAACTATCATCTTCAGGTACTCAAAACCAACTAAAAATATTATGAATTAACATTTAATTTAAACAAATTATTTTTTATTACTTTAATTTTTTAATAAATAAATATTTATAAAATATATTCAAATAACTTTTAATTAATTTAAAATTTCATTTATATTATAACTTTTAAAAAAAATTAATGTAATTAAAAATTTCAATTATTTTAATAATATTAAAAAAAAGTTTTTTTTTAAAACAATACATAAACATGATTTAACATACGTAAACTATTTAAAAACATTCAAAACATTCGTAGTCACAGCACTTTGCACATTAATCTTTGGATCCAATGACCTTATCAACAATGCTTCACATATCACGCGTTCCCAATAATTATTAAAACTTTTCAACAAAATTCTAAAATCAGACATTCCTATTTCAGTTTTACAGCCTCTATTGTGCTCACTAATATTGGTCAAACCCTTCAATCGACAATGCTCTAGAACTCGAGTACAGAGATGACAGGAAGTCTCTCCAATGTATGTGGCATTACACCCATTATATGTAAATTGATAAACGAGATCAGAACACAATCCAACCGGAGTTTTTGATTTATTAATAAACATATTGCGTACCTTATACGAATTAGAGACGATCTTATATTCTAAATTTCCAATCTCTTTACTTAACTTCCTTTTATAATTTGTAAAACCTTCAGAGTACGGCAATACTAACACATATTTAGGCTCAATTTTTTATATCCATTTTTACATGTTTCTGGTTTTCAAATACAAGAAAAATATCATCCACATACCTTTTATAAACAAAAGGTTTTTCAAATTGGAAAGAGCCAATTTTCTTTTCCAAACTAGCCAAAAATATTGATGCCAACGTTGGTGCTAAAGGGGAACCCATAGCGACTCCATCTATTTGTTGATACCATTCATTATTGAAAAGAAAATTGACATTTGAAGTAGCAAATTCAAGAAGTTTACGAAATGCACTTCTATCCAAAATGTGATGTTCCAAATCATTTTCATCCCACAACGCACAGCATAAGTCAATTGTATCAACCAGTGGTACATTTCTAAACAAACTACAAACATCAAACAAAACCATAACATCATTCATACTTCGTTTTTGTAGCTTTGCAATACAAGACACAAACTCAAAGCTATCCTTACATTCAAACTCTGATCGCATTAACGGTTTAATAATCCATCTAAAAACTTTGCTATTTTATACTGGGCAGTTCCAACCATCGACACCATCTTTATGGATTTTTGGAAGTCCATATAGTTTTGCTGGCTGCGATCCTATTGGACGAATAGACTTACCTACCTCTTCATCAATAAGCGTCTTCTCAATAAAACCATTTAACATTTTTGCACAAACTCTTCATCCTTAAGAGGAGGCAATTTTCCATTCTTCCGACCCTTTGGCAATTTCACAAACTGAGGAGAATTTAACAAATCATTCAACTTATTTACATACACATCATGGTCAAGAATAACTATCCCATTTCCTTTGTCAAACTTACAGATATTTATATTTTTTAGCTAAGATTTTTAAAGTCATAAAATCCCTAATATTCTGCTTTTTGTTTTATTCGATATACTCCATCGTACTTGCACTTAACGAGCTCTTCACATAATTACGATTAATGCCTTTTATCGATCGGGCTATATGAAAATATAAACTTACAATTTTTGCACACAATTTTTTTTCATCCAAGCGATTCCTAATACAGTGATTTGGACCAAATTTCGATATTTTTTGAATATTTTTAAATAGTTTATGAAAGTTAAATCATGTTTATGTATTGTTTAAAAAAAAAACTTTTTTTTAATATTATTAAAATAATTGGAATTTTAAATTACATTAATTTTTTTAAAAAGTTATAATATAAATGAAATTTTAAATTAATTAAAAGTTATTTGAATATATTTTATAAATATTTATTTATTAAAAAATTAAATTAATAAAAAACAATTTGTTTAAATTAAATGTTAATTCATAATATTTTTAGTTGGTTTTGAGTACCTGAAGATGATAGCTGTGCTATCGAAATATATCGTACGAAAAGTATTTTATTGACGTTATCTTTTAATTAAATCGTTGCCAAATTTATTTAATTATTTATTAATAATAATAATAATAATAATAATAATAATAATAATAATAATAATAATAATAATAATAATAATAATAATAATAATAATAATAATAATAATAATAATAATAATAATAATAATTAAACAGCAAAATGAAAACAAACAATTAAAATATATTTCAATGAAAATCACATTTCAAATACATAAAGGAGGATATTGAGCAAAACTGTAGTTAAATTATTTATAAAATGTTTATTAATTTTCTTAGAAAATAATAATAATAATAATAATAATAATAATAATAATAATAATAATTTATCATAGAATCTGCATAAATTATTTGGAGCAACAATTTGATATTTTATCTGTAAAGCTTGAATTTTTATTGTTCAAAGAAACCGTGTCCAATTTAACGGTATTATTTGCTTTGTTGAACGTTCCAATAGATGAGGAATGGAGTTTATAAACTTCTGTTCGAAGGTATTTATTAAACATTTATATTAATTAATTAATAATAATAATAATAATAATAATAATAATAATAATAATAATAATAATAATAATAATAATAATAATAACAATCAATAATAATATTAACAATAATATTAATAATAATAATAATAATAATAATAATAATAATAATAATAGTAATAATAATAATAATAATAATAATAATAATAATAATAAAAATATTAATAATAATAAAATTGCTTTATCCAATCAAATTTCTTCGTTTAAATTTTAAAAATTATTATTAAAATATGAAATTCTGTTTTAATAAAATATTTTCAAACTTTTAAATAAAAACATTTTACATTTATTTTCCAATGTATGTGGCATTGCACCCATGACATATATATTTATAACCAAGTTCCAAAAGAAAACTTTATTTTATTTAATTCAATGCCAATGTTATTGATTCTTTTAATCAATTTGAAAGTGTTACTTCGTTTGTTCCAGTATTCAAGAGAAGGATTTTGGAATTGAAGAGATGTAGAAAATCAATGAATGAAAAACTATCAATGGTTGAATTTAGATGGTAAAGTTGGTTCTTGGATTTGGATTTCACATTTTAGGATCATAATTGTGTTTATTGGTAGACTTCAGGTCTTTCTTAGATGGTATTCAGATCTTGGCTAAGAATATTTATGTCATAGTGCAATGCCACATATATATTTTGTGATGCAAGATGAAAATGAATGTAAAATGTTTTTATTTAAAAATTTGTAAATATATTATTAGAAGTTTGATTAAATTTTGTTAAATCTCAACTTTATAAAACTTAAAATAAATGGAATGTTTAAAGCATAATTTGATATTTTCAATGAGAGTAATTTTTAAAATTTAAAAGAAGAATTTTGTTTGAATAAAGCATTTTATATCAATAAAGTTTCAAATTCAAATCTAGCTGACGAAGAAAGTGAGGCTGTCAAAATATATTGTAGTAGAATATATATTTTTGGATTGGTCCTTTTTTTATTTAGTTAATAGCCAATGTTGTATGATTCTTTTAAATAATAATCAATCAATAATCAATCAATAATGATAATCAATAATAACAATAATAAATAATATTAATAACAATAATAAACAATAATCAATAATAATAATAAACAATAATAATAATAATCAATAAAAATATTAATATTAATAATAATAAACAGCAATTTTAGCAAATTTCCGCAATGTTTATTCATAAAATATGAAGTATTTCGACTAATTAATGGCATTGATCACTCATAACCAAAATTTAACTAGACTTTCGCTTTCTCCACTTCTTCTCTGATTGATATTTTCTTTCACTACACTGTAGTCAACAAATATATTTATTTAAACAAATTTCTAATGTCTTTCAATTTATATTTACCAACATTATAAATCTAATAAATTAAAATAAAAACTTTTAATTTTTTTTAAAAAAATTTAAGATTTTTTATTTTTATTTGATAGTTTTATAACATTTGTTGAAATTGAGTGAAAAGCTTTTATTTTTTAAAAAAACATTAAAAGTTTTTATTTTAATTTATTAAATTTATAATGTTGGTAAATCTATTTTGAAAAACATTTTGTTAAATTGCTTTTTGTGATTAATATTTCTAATCACAACAGTAGTCAATAAATATATTTATTTAAACAAATTCCTAAAATGTTAATTTTGTTTATATAATGAGGAATTGTGATTAAACAGAATTTCAAATTTTGGTTTTAAGTTATGTTTAATCATAACAACTACAGTGGAGTGAAAGAAAATATGAATCGGAGAAGAGAAAGCGAAAGTTTAGTTTAAGTTTGGCTATGAGTGATCAGTGCCATTTATCAGTAGAAATACTTCATATTTTATGAATAAACATTGCGGAAATTAGCTAATATTGTTATTTATTTAAATTTTATTTATACAAATGATTCCGCTACCGCCCAAAAAAAGATTTTAAAGTTTAATAATAAACAATAATCAATAATAATAATAATATCACAGATTCAAATTATTAAATGGCATAAACATTTTATGTTAAAATTATTTACAAAATGGTAGAAATGACAAATCTAAATGCAATAAATATACAGATTTATCAAACTTAGAGATCTTTTGAATGGAAAAAATTGTTTATGTAACACAAGGCACATTGACCAGCACAGTATTTCTTTCTATTTTGTTGTCATAACATTACAATAGCTATAATCAATACTACATTTTTCAATACTACATAGCATCTACACCAAACAAATTATTACCAATACGCCATCGCATGTAGTATAACAGAGAAAGATATACGAGTTATTTCGAAACCTTGCGGTGAATGTGTCAAACGAAATATTGTGTCAACAAATTATTTTTTTGAAGAATATCAAATAATTTTGTATTCTACAGAATTCCCTGAATTAGTTTTAGAAAATCATATGATATATCCGTATAAAAATTAATTTAATGCATTTTTTTTCTAATTTCATTAAATTTCTTTCCGCTTGTATATAAAATGGAATCAATTTTTTTCAAATATCATTTATTATATCATTATCGATTGAATTATTTATATATTAATTTCTTAAAAATATATATTTATGAATTCATATTTCTGTCATAATTTATGTATTGAATTTGAATTGTTTATGCCACTATTCAAATGAACAGTTTGAGATAGTTGAGAAGCCATTTTGGGATCAACTGTGTTTATCTGCACAACGGGCAGATTAAAATAGTTTATATTTTAATTGATATTTTAATTGATATATTAATCCTAATGAGTTTAAAGAACTAGAAGAAAGAATAATAATGATGAATCAATTAGAGTTTTTAAGTTACCTAATGTAGAAAAATCTTATTAAAAAAGAATTTAAATGTGATCAATGCAGCCAGTTTATGATTTTAATTGAATCTAATGATTTTACTAATAAATTTTGCTGGAGATTTAATAATAAAGTTAGAAGATTTGAGAAAATTCTTGACTTAATAAAAATAGTTAACTAAATTTTTTTTATTTGCTCTAAACTTTTACTTTATATCATTTATAATTTATTTTTAAATTTTAATTTAATTTTGGGCAGATAAAAAAAGTTGATTTTAAATGATTAAACGTGATTTTTTTTATGGAATAGGATAAACTATTTATGGTGGAAATATGTGGTGGTAAAACCTTCAAGGAAAAGATAAAATGGACAATTACAAAGTCAATTAAATATCGTAAATTTATCATTTGAATGGGAAAAGGTTTTAAACACACAAAATTTATAAGTTGTTTTTTTTATGTATTTTGATGATTTTATATTATTCTGTTCTTACCTTTTAAATGTCAAAGCAAGTAAAATATTTAATTAACCTACTGCTTAGTAAAAAACAAAAATTTAATATGTACCTTAATTTAAAAATAGTTTTTTTAAAAATTTTAAAAATTTAAAATATTTTTTAAAAAATTTAAATAAATAGAACTGCAGTAAATATTAAGTAATTTGGGTTTAAAATAAGTGCCTTACCGTTAACCAATTCTATAAATGCTTGCTCAACGTTTTCAGAGTTGTAAGCAGACGTCTCGACATATTTCATTCCATTTTCATCTAACAGGTAGATTCCCAATAAACTCTCGAACATATACATTTGAAAGCATTACCTGCATACAATTTGGCTTCCTCTGAACTCACTTCACGTTTATTAGAGAGATCTGTTTTATTTCCAATTAAAATGACTTTCGCTTTTGGCATATAGTCCTGCATATTTTTTAACCACCGATTAAGGTTAACAAACGAGCTTCGTTTAGCTAGATCGAAAACTAACAAACCTCCAATTCCGTTTCGATAATATCTAGATAATGGAATTGTTTTAATGTATGAAATTTATGTTCTTTTCAATGTTGTATTCGTTCTTCAACATAAGAACTTCTGACTAGAAGAAATATTCAGACATTTATAGGTTGTATAAGTTATTGGGGAACGGGTGGGGGGGGGATAATGCTTATGTTTACAATTTTAAATCAAGTTATAAAAAGTGATAGATACACATTGAGTCTATTGTGGACTCAGCTGAGTGTGCTTAATAAATTACTGTAAATTATTGCGTAGCTGCTACATACCCAGCAACAACAATTAATTATTCAAACGTATTTTTGTAGAAATTTTCACATCTATCCGCCTGTATAATAATAACATGAGTGCTCTTTGTCGCCATTATATAGTCAAATAGTGGGACTTTTGAAAGGATTCAAGGATTAAGTGTATTTACTGAATATGCAATCTGATAAGACTAACTACTTGATCAATGTAGAGTTAAACATTTGAGATGAACCTTTGTGATAATAACTTGTATTTGTAAGCCGGTGGAAACCGAAATCGGAAACTACTCAAGGACGTTGATAAAATAAAGGATAATAGATATAATTCTGAATAGGTAAGATCTCCGGCAATGATTTTACGGATAAACTTCAATTTAAATAAATATCCAGTTGATCGGAACGATAAAAAACCCGTAAAAATGCTGATACAAAAATAGATTAAAACAAGAAATCTTTGTCTATTTTTAGAACGGAATTTCCCATTTCAACACGCAAACTCATTGTGAAATATTGTATAGTGAATTCTAATTTTTCTGTGAGATTCTATTGATTTCCTTCTCAGATTCTATTTCGGGAATTTCAGGAATTTTATAATTCTTTGAAAATAAGAATTTCAGAAAGGCGAAATAAACAATTAACTTGATGGAACTTCCCTATTCGACTAAAGCTTCAACTTTGTCATTAGCAACGACGTTGACGGTTTTATTATTTTGTGAAGGTGAAGTTTAACCAATAGCATCTGGATCGAAATCTTTAGTTCAGCAATTGCAGCATTCAATTCCTAAAGTCCTGTATGGTTCAAAATAATGTGTCAACGAAAGAAATTTTTCAATGATTCTTCCAAAAAAAAGAGTGGAAAATGTTAAGTATTACTACAAAAAATCTTTAACGGTTGAAAATTTATTCAACGCACTGGCATTAGATCAGCTCACGCTAACCGACAGTGAGCGAATGTTTTTGGTCGGTGGGAATTTCTGTACCAAATAACGTTCGTATGATATGATGGATGCAATAATTTTCATTAAATATTATAAATGATGTTACATTTCTATTCTTTTCAAATAATGAAATATTAATAATATTATATCAATAATAATAATAATCATGATAATAATAATAATAATAATAATAATAATAATCATAATAATAATAATAATAATAATAATAATAATAATAATAATAATAATCATAATAATAATAATAATAATAATAATAATAATAATAATGAAAAAGGCTGTGCCGAATATTTGAGAATATCAATAAAACATCGATATCATTACTAATTCATAGCCAATTATTAAAAGTTTCTTAATATCATTGAAAAATAAAAATAAATCAGAAGTGAAAACCAAAAGAAGTTGCTATAATGTTATGTTATATTAATAATAATTCTAAATGGTAAATTTTGAATTGTATTATTTTATTTATTTTTCGTGGTTTACTGCTCCGCTATATACTTAATTTAAAGAAAACCAAATACAAACCGGTTAACCGGGTTTTAAATTTACTAATACTAAATTTATTAATAATAATAATAATAATAATAATAATAATAATAATAATAATAATAATAAACAATAATAATAATAATAATAATAATAATAATAATAATAATAATAATAATAATAATAATAATAAACAATAATAATAATAATAATAATAATAATAATAATAATAATAATAATAATAATAATAATAATAATAATAATAATAATAATAACAATAATAATAATAATAATAATAATAATAATAATAATAATAATAATAATAATAATAACAATAATAATAATAATAATAATAATAATAATAATAATAATAATAATAATAATAATAATAACAACAACAACAACAACAACAACAACAATAATAATAATAATAATAATAATAATAATAATAATAATAATAATAATAATAATAATAATAATAATAATAATAATAATAATAATAATAATAATAATAATAATAATAATAATAATAATAATAATAATAATAATAATAATAATAATAATAATAATAATATATTTACATGTCTAGTTATTGTAAATAATCCAAATATTCAAGATCCAAATCTTGAGAATAACGTTAAAAGTCATGCGAATTGAAGCATGATAAATACAAGTAAAATATACTATACAATGACATATAAATACAAATATATAAATATATATATAGGAATTTTTATGTCGGTACTGCTTAATAATTACTAAGACTGAACTGACAATGAAATTGCAAATATATTTTACAATTTGTTAGAGAAATTTGTGTAAAACAATGAGAAAATTGCTATTGTGAAGTGTAGTTGTAAATTATATATAATATTTCATTTGTGATAGATGATAATAGAGATGATTAATAAATAAATCATCAACAAACAATGATGAATTGCAGTGCTTTCTGACAGAATGTGAGCAACTATTTATCATATTGAATGGTCACTACTATTTGGGGGGGGGGGGGGGGTATCAAGGTTATTCTTCATAATAATGTTTGCTAGATTCCTACCTATGCCATGTGTGCCACTTAGGCAATATATTCTGGCACTCTTGGCCTTACCTTAATTGATTCAAGCACATTTACCGAGATTTCATTTATCATTTTACAATGTTATTTGAAATGTCAAGTTGTACAGTGGCTGTGGTGGCAGGGTGGGAAGGTGGGGGGCAGATAGAATTCCTTGGGTTGATTTAGTGTAAATGAGATAACAAGATTGTGTCAAAAGGCAGAGGGACCGCGGTAAGCCACGGCTTCATGCGTAGAATGGCAGAGAAAATATTTTCATTCAATAGTAATAAATTCCACAATAACTACAGAACTAAATGTAAAACAATTTTCAAAGCATATTAATTATAGCACAAAATTTATCTGATATTTTAAAGGAATTTTTGCGCAAAGAATAATATAAAATAATAAACTTATTTACAAGCATTTCCATTTAATATTTATTTTACTACGATGTTTTAAAATCCCCTTTGTTAGTCTTGACCTTGTATGCAACATGACAAAGTACCTCTTTGGTTCTTTTGCATGGCTTACGCGGTGCGCTCAATAAGTACCAGGACTACCTTGTAATATATCATAATATATGCACCTGCATATACATAGCAGTCGGGGAGAGTATATTTTCAGTTTATTTATAGAAGTGAAGTTAATCAAAGTGGCATAATCTGTACGGATTTTTCTGAAAAAATTATGTGAGAAACCTCGTGGACACATACAGTCGTAATCGCGGAAAGCAATGAGATCCCTTTCTGTTGCTTCTCCGAGATAGCGCCCTATTCCACAAAAGCGCGGAAACAATGGTAGTGTTTGAAAAAAATGAATTTGTTCTCTTATATCACCTTCTCTATAGTCATGATCTTGCGCCCAGCGACCTTTATCTATTCAGACACGTGAAGAAACATTTACGAGGGACAATGTACCAAAACGCTGCAGATTTCTAATAGGATTTGAAACTTTTCTTTCAAAAAATCGAATCCCAGTTTTCTTTAAAAATGCCTTTTCGGAACTCTTGAATTGCTGAAGGAAGTGTGAGGACCACACTGAATCATATATTGAAAAATAAAGCTTACATATTCTTGTTCTTATGTTAAAACAAACCGTTTCGGTTGGTTTCCTTTAGCAATTAGTTCCGGTTATTTATTTATTATTAAATTTTATCTTAAATGATAAAATTTAAGAAGCATTTGTTTTAACCAAGTCAGATTGGACACGATTTACGAACAAAATTCTATACATATTTTTACTGAATTTCGTTATTTTGACGAATACATTAAAATGTGGCTTTTAGGGCAAAATGAATTGAAATTTTTTAACATATATATTACCATATTTAATAGTTTATGTCATTTCGAAAATATTGAAATCCGTCAAATTGAACGGTTTCACAAATCTAGGTGCTAATCTATATAGGAGAATCTCTAAATTCAATAAAATATTCATAATCATTGTAGATTCATCTATCATAGGTTCTTTAAGTGTGGGTCTCAGACTGGGTTCAGGTAGGCCGTGAAAGACTTGAAATAAATAATAAGGATAAAAACTGCTATTTTTTTCGGTTACTTGGAGTTTGTTCTGATAGTTTTTAAATTCTTAATTAAATAGGTTAAAATATAAAATAAAAGATATATCTTTATTTTCGCGAAAGTTCCCACTTTTATAATTGGTTCTAGTAGCCGAAAAATTGAGAACCCCTAATCTATATTGAATGAAAGAACAGCATTCCCGTAGGATAATTGTTGAATATACTGCTTTAATATCACATGATTTTTTATCCAACATATATTACTATAGCAAACATTATTAATCAGTTGATGTATTGCAAATTTAATCTAGAAATAAATTCATTGGATTTGTATTGAAATTACAATAAATATGTTGTTTTAATAATTAGAAATTGAAGATAATCAGATATTTAAATATTTATCAATTATTACTGTGAGGATAATTAAATCGAAGAGTTAATGCTCGGATTAAAATATGTAACGAATTTTAATAAAATTATAATGATAAATTTAAATAAGTTTAAAAGTTAAGTTATGGAATGATGAAATTGCTTGATTGTAAAATTAATATTTAGGAATGTTTTTAATTTAAATATATTAAATATTTATTGAATGTTTGTGTTTTAATATTCCCTATTCAATTGTTAATTATTGCTTGCTGAATCATCCTCAAAAGAAATATTAAAAAACATTTATGATTAAAAACAACTTTATATCGTTGTTTTAATATTGTTTTGTTTGTAGTTTTTTTGAATAAAGTTTGGAATTTATTATAATTTAGTTTGTAATGGACGTATTAAATTTACGGAATCAAAATGCTAATAATTACAGTTCAACTTTTTTTATTCTCAAAAGAATATCAAATGAAAGTGATGACAACAATTACAAAATTTAATAATTTCACTATTTTTTTTATTTTTTATAGATAAGCCGAATTTTACAAATTTTGGAATAGTGTAATAAAGTTTAGATATTGTCAAGATCTGGCCTCGATTCCTACCAATTTTTTTACAAGATTTTTATCAACTTTTATTTGGAGTTATTGTAATAAATAAATATGTAAATTGTTAATCCTAATTTATAATTGTATTTTGATTTTATTCCATATGCCTAAAGTCGAAAATTTCTTTCAACATAATCACTTTTCAGGCCCGGCTTTAAGTTTTGCCGATTCTTATGGCCCTTTCGCTGAGAAGTCTTCCATCAATGATCTAGCCAAAGTTTTAAATCAAATTTATTGGCCATTATTATGTATAACATCATTTCACATTATTTTTTATCAAAATCAAATCACTTGTTAAGTATTATTTGATGTGTCGCTGTTGTATTTTTGACCGTTGTATCATGCACAAATTGAACCCCATCATTTTAATAAATAAAACATTACTATTAGTTTGTATCAAAAGTGTTGTAAAATCGAACCCAAAAAGTTTGTAATTAATTTTCATATTCAGCGAGAATCGAGAAAAAAAATTCAACAAAATAACTTTTATCTGATAGAGAATATATAAATAGTTTTGTTTTAATCAATAAATTAAGTTTTTTTGTGGAAAATAGATATTGTTCTCTTGATATTGATTTTATGAATTATTATATTGTAATAAAATATGATAATTATATTATATTGTCTTAAATTACTGAAATAGATTCAACGCACCATTGCACTAAGAATAAATTTTAAACAAAAAATGTAGTTGCATCGATTTATATATTTATCCTAGCTGTTGTACCCGGCTTCGTCTGAGTTTACATTTATTATAATAATTCATTTAAATTTTTTTATATTTAAATATAATTTCTGAAACTTGAATTTACGTTCTAAATAAAAATCAGTTATTAAACAATACACAAACAATCAGAAAATTGTAATAAATAATATTGTAATATTGTTTTATATTACAAAAAGGGGAAGAATCACTCATTTCAAATGAGATTAAAGACATGTATAAAATGTGGTAAACAATCCAAAATATTGTAGAAAAACACCACCCAAATAAATCTGTGGCAGTGCGAGCAGTAAACCTTTTTAATGACAATGTAATGCCACATTTTCGGGAAATTATAAAGGGAAGGCAGAAGCAAATGTCCATTGATAGTTTCATCGTTAGAGTTACACAAAAGGAAAAAGATTCCAGTGTTCCAAACGAAAATTAATTGTGTATTATTTTTATATACCTACATGTATTCTTTTTATTTTGTAATAAACATTTTATTTGAATAAATTTTATTTATATATATATATATATATATATATATATATATATATATATATATATATTGCAATGACATAGAAAATTTTTTATTGTTTAACTATGAATCAGTAATGATATTACTCGTTTTTTAATACTCACAAATTTTCGGTCAAGCCTTTTTCAAATGATTTAGATCATTGTTTAATTATTATGATAAATGGTCACAAAAAATTATTTTTATATTTTATATTGACCTTATTGGTTGATAAAATCGAAATTGGTTTCAGATTTTTAAAAATGTGTTTTAAATTTTAATTTTAAATCTAAATTCCGAATTTTGAATTAAAAAAAAATTTTTTTAATTCATTTTTGGTTTGAACCAAAAATAAAATAAAAAAGCAATCAGAGATGAAAACCAGAAAAGTGGTAATTTAATATATGGGTTAATATATATTATTTTATTTTACTAAATATATACATCAATTCTCCTTACAAAGAAAACAAACAAACTTTCATTCTTATAACCCTCACTTTAAAAGACTATAACAAACTTTTTCACGTTACGGTGCTGTGTATTCGATACATATACAAAAATCAGTGATATATAATCCAAAAATAGACGTATTATTCATGAATTAATCATATAATCGAAGTCGACAGATAATAATAATTGATAAAACATTAAAAAAGTCATCAAAATAATGAATTTGTAAATAATAGCAAGGCAACATTTCAAATGCATTTTGTTATATATAAACTTTGCACTGTATATAAATAATGGACTCTGCTATTATTTGTAATTTTATTAACCCTCTAATGCAGTGTTTCTCATCGTGGTGCGCACGCGCTACAGGAAAGGAGCAATTTGAACAAAAAATATATCTTAGAGACCAAAACTTCAAGCTACCTGTGAAATAATATTTTAAATTCAATAAATTTAAAATTCAAATTCAAAAATAAACTAATTAATAGTATGTTGTGTGGAATGATTGTGGAATGTTGAAAATCTGCTGAGCGTATTTATATATCAGAAAATCTCCTTGGAAAGATTTTGTTTTATCCAACGTTGTTGTTTAATTATTTGAAATTGTTATTTGAAATTATAGACGTTTTAAATACTAGGAGTTCGATAAAACCGGTAACTCTAATACTAACGAAGTTCTTTTACTAGAACCCATGCCCCATGGGGGCAATTTTATAGGCTAGCGTGTACAATTGCCATCGGTGCTTCGCGTTTGACTTTTTTCACAATGTAAATTGTATACTTTTTATTTAATTACCAAAAACATCTTTATTTTTTTCTAAATAATTATAGGGCGGCATTTGTCTATCCCTAATGTATGTAATCGACATTAACCTTCTTGTGTCTAGTAAATGCAATTAGAAAACAATTAGTCCAATAATTTTAATATCTCTAAAAATATTAACAAATACTGAATTCAGATTTTAGATAATTCTCCGCATTACATTTACATACTTTAAAAATAATAATAATTACTCGTTAGAGTAATTTTGATGACGTTTTTCATGTTTTATCAATTATTATTATCAGTTAACTGTGATTATATTATTAATTAATGAATAATATTTCTATTTTGATATATTATTATTTATTTATTAGCATTATTATTATTATTTATTATTATTAATTATTTTTATTATTTAATTAGTAATTAATATTATTATTAATTATTTTATTAACTATTTATTATCATTATTATTATTAATATATTAATAGTTAATTATTTATTTGTTATTATTAATTATTATTTTTATTTATTTATTATTATTACTTATTACTATCATTATTAATTATTTTATTAATTATTTATTATCATTATTACAATTACTTATTATTATTAATTATTTATTTATTTATTATTATTAATTATTTCATTATATTATTTATTATTTATTAATTTATTATTATTAATTATTTAATTAATTAATTATTTATTAATATTAATATTATTATTATTATTATTAATATTGTTATTTTTATTATTATTATTTTATTATTAATATTGTTATTGTTATTATTATTATTATTTTATTATTATTATTAATAATTATTAATAACATCATCATTATTATTATTATTATTATTATTATTATTATTATTATTATTATTATTATTATTATTATTATTATTATTATTATTATTATTATTATTATTATTATTATTATCAAACTATTATAATCAAACTTAAATATTTTAAAACTGAATAAAATCAGTCATTTAAAATTTTTTTTGGTGAATTTTGATTTTTCGACATTTGCCTGGCTTTAGCTGATTTAGATAAACTTAAAAATACTTTTTTTTCGATAGCGGAATCATTTATATAAACACAAAGTTAATCAGCCATTTTTTAAATATTTTTTATTGTGTTAAAATTTGTATAAATATGTTTTATTTAGATTGATTCATGCTTAAATGAAATTTAAAAAAATATTTTAAAAGTTGTTTAAATTTTGCTACTTATTAAAAACATTTGTGGGAAAGAAAAATCAAACAGAGAAATAGCAGAAAGAGAAATACTTTGTGAATTTTGTTTTATGATTGATCAGGATCTTATTAATATCGAAATATTTCATAGTTTATGAATAAACATTGCGGAAATTGGCTTACAAGTTATTTATTAAATTATTGATATTATTAATTATTGTTATTATTATTATTATTACTATTAATAAATAATTAAATAAATTTGGCAACGATTTAATTAAAAGATAACGCCAATAAAAAACCTTTCGTACGATATATTTCGATAGCACAGCTATCGTCTTCAGGTACTCAAAACCAACTAAAAATATTATGAATTAACATTTAATTTAAACAAATTATTTTTTAATAATTTAATTTTTTAATAAATAAATATTTTTAAAAATATATTTTAAATTAATTTTAAATTTTTAAATTTTTTTACTTATATTCTAATTTTTAAAAATTAATGTAATTTAAAATTTTCAATTATTTTAATAATATTAAAAAAACAAACATGATTTAACATACGTAAACTATTTAAAAACATTCAAAACATTCGTAGTCACAACACTCTGCACATTAATCTTTGGATCCAATGACCTTATCAGCAATGCTTCACATATCACTCGTTCCCAATAACTATTAAAACTTCTCAACAAAATTCTAAAATCAGACATTCCGATATCACTTTTACAGCCTCTATTGTGTTCACTAATATTGGTCAAACCCTTCAATCGACAATGCTCTAGAACTCGAGTACAGAGATGACGGGAAGTCTCTCCAATGTATGTGGCATTACACCCATTACATGTAAATTGATAAACGAGATCAGAACACAATCCAACCGGAGTTTTTGATTTATTAATAAACATATTGCGTACCTTACACGAATTAGAGACGATCTTATACTCTAAATTTCCTATCAGTTTACCCAACTTCCTCTTATAATTTGTAAAGCCTTCAGAGTACGGCAATACTAACACATATTTAGGCTCAATTTTTTTATATCCATTTTTACAATCACCCAGATCAACACTCAATTCACACCCATCCGACAAATTACATTCAGACTTTCCAAAACATGGATCCTTAGGATTTTTAATCAATTTATCAACAGTTTCTTTTATCATCAACAATAAAAATGATTTAGAATATCCATTCTTTATCAACAACTCAACCAATTTATCAACACTTTTTACCGAATTAGCAAAAGTAGAAGATAAAGCCCATGAACGATAAATCAATCCTTTCACCATATTTCTCTTATACTTAAATTCACAAAAGCTTTCTGGAGAAGTATAAAGACCAGTATCAGTTGGTTTTCTATAAATCTCTGTCTCATACTGTTTATCTTTGCGTTGAATTAACAAATCCAAAAACGCAATTGATGACTTTCTCTCCGTTTCACATGTGAATACAATGTTTTTATGTAAACTGTTCATAAAATGCATAAACGGTTCTAAATGTTTCTGGTTTTCAAATATAAGAAAAATATCATCCACATACCTTTTATAAACAAAAGGTTTTTCAAATTGGAAAGAACCAATTTTCTTTTCCAAACTAGCCAAAAATATTGATGCCATCGTTGGTGCTAAAGGGGAACCCATAGCGACTCCATCTATTTGTTGATACCATTCATCATTGAAAAGAAAATTGACATTTGAAGTAGCAAATTCAAGAAGTTTTCGAAATGCCCTTCTATCCAAAATGTGATGTTCCGAATCATTTTCATTCCACAACGCACAGCATAAGTCAATTGTCTCAACCAGTGGCACATTCGTAAACAAACTACAAACATCAAACGAAACCATAACATCATTCATACTTCGTTTTTGTAGCTTTGCAATACAAGAAACAAACTCAAAGCTATCCTTACATTCAAACTCTGATCGCATTAACGGTTTTAATAATCCATCTAAAAACTTTGCTATTTTATACTGGGCAGTACCAACCATCGACAAAACTGGTCTCATAGGTACACCATCTTTATGGATTTTTGGTAGCCCATATAGTTTAGCTGGCTGCGATCCTATTGGACGAATAGACTTACCTACCTCTTCATCAATAAGCTTCTTCTCAATAAAACCATTTAACATTTTTTGCACAAACTCTTCATCCTTAAGAGGAGGCAATTTTCCATTCTTCCGACCCTTTGGCAATTTCACAAACTTAGGAGAATTTAACAAATCATTCAACTTATTTACATACACATCATGGTCAAGAATAACTATCCCATTTCCTTTGTCAATCTTACAGACATTTATATTTTTTTTAGCTAAGTTTTTTAAAGTCATAAAATCCCTAATATTCTGCTTTTTGTTTTTATCGATATACTCCATCGTACTTGCACTTAGCGAGCTCTTCACATAATTACCATTAATGCCTTTCATCGATCGGGCTATATGAAAATATAAACTTTCAATTTTTGGGAACGCGTGATATGTGAAGCATTGCTGATAAGGTCATTGGATCCAAAGATTAATGTGCAGAGTGCTGTGACTACGAATGTTTTGAATGTTTTTAAATAGTTTACGTATGTTAAATCATGTTTGTTTTTTTAATATTATTAAAATAATTGAAAATTTTAAATTACATTAATTTTTAAAAATTAGAATATAAGTAAAAAAAATTTTAAAATTTTAAATTAATTTAAAATATATTTTTTAAAATATTTATTTATTAAAAAATTAAATTAATAAAAAATAATTTGTTTAAATTAAATGTTAATTCATAATATTTTTAGTTGGTTTTGAGTACCTGAAGACGATAGCTGTGCTATCGAAATATATCGTACGAAAGGTTTTTTATTGGCGTTATCTTTTAATTATTACTATTATTATTATTACTATTATTATTACTATTATTACTATTATTATTATTATTATTATTATTATTATTATTATTATTATTATTATTATTATTATTATTGTTATTATTATTATTATTATTATTATTATTATTATTATTATTATTATTATTATTATTATTATTATTATTATTATTATTATTATTATTATCGACATTAACTCACGCAGTTGCAACGGCCTGATATCGTTCTTGTCCCGCTGTATCCCATAATTGAGCTTTGATTAATTTTCCTTCAACTTCAACAATTCTAAATAAAAAATAAGAAAAAATTAAGAATATTTTTTTTTTAAAAATTGAATCATGAGATCTGCGTGCTAATTAATTCTGGCAATGATTCAAATACTCAATATATGATCTGAATTATTTGTACAAGCGATACAATTGGTAAATTGAGTATTTATAATCCAATGTTCAATTGGTTGATATGAAATCTACTTGTAATCGGTGCACATAAATGCACCAATACGAGGAGGCCATTATTATTAGTCAGTTCAATTCTAGCACTAATTAATAAATGCTTACAGAATTCAGTTAATTTAATAAATTAATTAGATGCAATAAAATATTTCAATTTTAAAATCTGTTTTAAATTTTTTTTATAAACATTCTTATGTTAAACGTGAAAAAACACCGCAGCATAGAATGAGTAGATTTTTTTATGCTGAGACAACAAAACTTAGTCGACCAAAGAAACCTGGGCCCTTGAGGCTGACAGAGCGACATTTCCCTAATTATATTACCATAACGGAAAAAATGTTGCACCAACTAGATGCTGTGCTGTTTGTTGCAACTAACGGGGCAGCAAAAGGAAGAAGAGGAGGAAAGAAACTCCATATTACTGCCAGACATGTAATATTGGCTTTAAAATTTATCATACAGAATTAAATTTTTAACTTTAATCTGAATTAAAACTTTATTTTCTTACTATAATATTCATGTATGTATATATATATGTATATATTTGAGTTTTGAATAAAAAATAATTTATATTCATTTTGACTATTTTTGACTATTTTGAATATTAAAAATAATGTTTTTGCATTGACATAGGTCTATATATTAATTATCACTAATAAAAAAATGATTTATTTTTGCCGTTGTATAAAAAAAACGTGCGTTAAGGAGTTAAATACCATACCTCATTATTAAAAAGTTATTAAAATTTTATATTTGTCATAAATTTTTTTGTATTGTAACTCTTAATTTTCTGGACAACTCATCAAGTAATAAGATTGAATTCAGTAGAGATTTTGGCAATAAATTTTTAATTTTTATGTCATTTCTTGAAAATTTTTAAATCCGTTTATTCCATGCAACAATTTTACATGTCGAAAATTTGTATGAATTTTGTGTGTTAAAGTTTTTTTTCTATCACTTTAAACATAAAATGCTTTTACAAATGTTTCAACAAAATAAAAACTCAGTAAATTTTTTAAAAATCAATAAACTTATATTATAGGACATGCATGTATTTTGTTCTAATGAATAGCAAATTTTACTATAAAGTCAGAAAGTATAAGAAAAAATAAATTTAACACACAAATACAAAATTTCAAGATTCGGAAAGGTTCAGATGAATAACAACTCTATATATTATCATATTATAATTATATTATTATTAATTTTAGTTTAAAACTAATCTTACTTACATTTTTAGAAATAAATTCAAAAAATCTCTTTTGTATTTATCAAATTTTTGGCTGATGCATAAAATTTCACTAAATTTTTCTTATTTTTAGTTATTATTTTTAGTTATTAAGTTGGATATACGAGTCAACTGGTTGTTATAAGAGTTGTTATTCAGTTGAAACAGGTGTATTTCATACAACATTAAAAATTAGCATGCAGGTAGGTTTGGTGTTTCTATAATATAAACTTATTGATTTATTTAGTTAAGTTTATTCCGTGGAAACAGTGTATTCACCAAATATCGACTATTTCCAATTTAATTTTCTTATAAAATATATAATATTCAAAGAAAATATTCATAGGTCAATTTCTAATCTTATTTTTCAAATGTAGAAATGATTGTACTTTATTCGAAATGTCGTCACGCTTTTGTAGATCATACAATCCAGTAAAAATTTAGGAATTGTGATTGTACAATTTACTATTGTTCAAGTATTTATTTTATTATTAATAAATTTCTCGGAAGAGCAAAAGCATCTGGTCGTAGAACAGCAAAGAGATGTTTGATATTTGGGATTTTCGAATTTGTATTTTTAAAGGTGCAGAAGTGATAAAAGTAGGACGGTTGTTGATTGGTAAATCTATTTTGTTGATAATGTTTTTGATCGTATTGGCTGTAGTATTATATAAAAAAGGAAATTTCAGACAAATTGTTTATTTGTTATTGTGTTTCTTAATGTTGTTGTTGCGTCTATTTCTGTACTGTTCGTTAAGAAAATATTTTCTTACAAACTTTTCAGGGAAACCGTTCTGGAGAAACCATATTTGAAATTTTTCTAATATTTCTTGTATTTTGTTTGTATCTGAAAAGCGTTATATTATTTTATTTATTTCTCATATTATAAGTGCGATTTTATATTGAATTGGAAAGTAGGATTTTCATGGGAGAATATGGTCACTGTCCAAAATGTTAGAATAGACATCGGTGTTGGTATTTAGTGTTTCAAGGTTTTCTATGAAACTTATCATGGAATCTAAAAGTTAGATCTTGTCTTCTGCGTTAGTTAATTCAAGATAGTGGAATTTCCGTGTGATAAGATCAGATTGAGAGGAATTGTGGAAATTATCGTCGATGTATCGTTTCTAGAAACAAAAATGTTTTTCTCCAGAAATAGACTTAATCTTAGATTCTATGAAGTTCATGTAGAAGATGGCTAAGATAGGCGAAATGTTTCTAATTCATGAATTTCTTTGAATTTCTTTCCTTTAATTATGGCAATGTCTGAATTCTTAATCTCCTTTGATCTATTTTTATTTAGCACAATTTTTATTGTTTTTTTATACATATTCTTTTATTAATTAAAATCTTTTGTACGCTAATCGTTGTCAGATAGAGTTTTGCAAATCCAAGTTTGGAGCTTATTACATGTCATATTGGTCTTTGTGAATAGAATAAAACATTAATGATGGAAATTTTTCGTGTAAAAACTGTTAGAGAAAGTCTAAAAAATTACGATTTTATATTTCAAAATCTAAAAAAAGGTTATTAATATTTTTTGGCATGATATTTTAATTTTAATGATTTGTAAATTATATTATTGATTTATGAATTTTAATATTGAAATTTATATATCTCTGAAACGAATTTAAATATTTTAATTGTAATTTGAAAGTTTTCATCGAAATTAAAAATCTTGAAAATTTGTTTGAAAACATTATGAGATGAAATATATATATATATGAAATATATATATATATATATATATATGGAATTTTATTGCAACTAACAAAAACTATCAAGGAAACGACAGAAATGACAGAAAGTCGAAAGACATTTTGATCTTCACAAAAGAGATAGACGTAATAAGATTCTTTTTTAAAGAATTTTTTTCACCAACAAATGTACAAGAGATGTATTCAAGAACCAAACTAACTAACTGACTAACCAAAATTTGGAGAACCGAAGGAAATTATTTACATATTAAATACAAAAATTAAAGATGAATTTAAAACGACTCGACAAAATAATTATTTAAAATTTAGAAATGAATTGAAAGGAAAAAAGAAATCGTAATTGGAATTCATGTGATTATTCGAATTCACTTATTGTAGCGTACCTTTCGTTCCACCTAGCGATAGCTCATTGTTTGAGTCAGTAACTGTATTAGTAACTGTATCAGTAACTGAATTATTTTTGGCGGGAAATTTCAATTGTTCTCCAGGGAGACTTTCCAGGGTAATTTGAGAACCTTTGAGATTTTATTAGATTTCTTTTGTTGATATGATAGAACTCATCGAGATCTTTCTATTTGCTGATGACGACTTTTTCATATTTCATTTGGAAATTGGTTAAAATTAGGAAAATCGAAATTCTTGGACTTTCGAACTTTGCACTAGTTATCGCGCACCCCATCGATTCCCGGCCGTAACGATAGCTCATTGTTTGAGTCAGTAACTGTGTTATAACCTACCACGCTTTTGAAACATTTTAAATTAATTTTAGCGGGAAATTTAATTTTTTCTCCAGGAAGGCTTTCCACGGTAATATGAGAATCTTTAAGATTTTACCAAATTTCTTTTGCGAGTATGATAGAGCTGATCAAGATCTGTTTATTTGCTAACGATGACTTTTTCATATTTTATTTGGAAATCGGTTAAAATTAGGAAAAATTGAAATTCTTGGACTTTCGAACCTTTCACTGGTTATCGCGCACCCCATCGATTCCCGGCCCTAACGATAGCTCATTGTTTGAGTCAGTAGCTGTGTTATAACCTACCACGCTTTTGAAACATTTTAAATTAATTTAAGCGGGAAATTTAATTTTTTCTCCAGGAAGGCTTTCCACGGTAATATGAGAATCTTTAAGATTTTACCAAATTTCTTTTGCGAATATGATAGAGCTGATCAAGATCTGTTTATTTGCTAACGACGACTTTTTCATATTTTATTTGGAAATCGGTTAAAATTAGGAAAAATTGAAATTCTTGGACTTTCGAACCTTTCACTGGTTATCGCGCACCCCATCCATTCCGGCCCTAGCGATAGCTCATTTTTTGAATCAGTTACTGTGTTATAACCAATTACACATTTGAAACTTTTTGAATTATTTTTGGAGGGAAATTCGAATTTTTCTCCAGGAAGACTTTCCAGGTTAATTTGAGAACCTTTGAGATTTTATTAGATTTCTTTTACGAATATGATAGAGCTCATCGAGATCTGTTTATTTGCTGACGACGACTTTTTCATATTTCATTTGGAAATCGGTTAAAATTAGGAAAAATTGAAATTCTTGGACTTTCGAACCTTTCACTAGTTATCGCGCACCCCATCCATTCCCGGCCCTAGCGATAGCTCATTATTTGAGTCAGTTACTGTGTTATAATATATCGCGCATTCAATATAATTTAAATCAATTTTGGCGGTAAATTCGAATTTTCCCCCGGAAAAGATTTCCCACCACAGCAGGAGAAATATTGAGATTTGAGAAAAAGCATTTTGTGGAGCATTATCAATCACATTGAATCCTTCCTATTTATATTCATATCTCATTTGGAAATCTGTGAAAGAAATTATCTGAGTCGATTCACGAAATTTACTCATTATTATAGAAATTTCTAACAGCTCCAGCAATGTGACAAATTTTACAATTTCCAAAATCAAATTCTCAACATAATAAATATAAAAATCATTAAAAAAACAAAAATTTGTCAGTTAAGAAAAAAAATTTATTTACATTAGATAACCAATCAATATTTAGATTATAAAAATAATTCGATTACAATTATGAATTAATTAAAATTTTGTCTATTATAATTGTTAAATTGATTAATTTCTAAATTTTTATTAAATGAAAAATTGTCTATGATTTATGTAATAAGCGATTATGTAATAATTACTAATCTCATTGATTACTTATAATTAGATTACGAATGGCATTTGATAAATTTTTCATTGTAAGTAAATACTGTGAAAGTTAGCATGTAAATTCCAATGGTTTATGACAATGTAAAATGCTAGCAAATCTTACTTTGATGTGAATTCAACTCCAATAGTTGACGCTGTATCTGATGTGAATTGGTTTTTGGTAAATCGGGATATTAAATTAGTTTTACCCACTCCAGACTCACCAACGACAACGACTAGAATTCAAATATGTTTTATTAAATTACAATTAATTTTAAAGTCAAATTTTTTAATATTAGATAAAAAATTAAATTTATCTTACTTACTTTTAAACATGTAATCATAAGAATCATATTTGGACATTTCTAAATAAATAATTGTCAAACTAAGAAATAATAATAAATATTTTTTTTCGAAAGAATAAATTTATAATTTTCGAATGTATCTATAAATTTGATACATTTAAACAAAACAAATGTTAGTCAAAAATTTTAGTGAAAATGGATTTATATTATTAACTTTTTGGAATTTTAATATATGACTATTGCTTCCGAAATTTTAATAGTTTCAATAATGGAACTTTTATTTTTTTATGAAATATTTGCTGACTCATCAGTTAAACTTTTGGTGGGGTTAGTGGTGTGGATGACTTTCACCCCAAACATACAAAATAGTTCTTGCTCCCGCCAATGGCTACCCGTTGCTAGGCAACGTTGGTACTGTAACCACTGGTCACAGGACGTCCAAAGGTGAGTTCCGATATCAGAACTGCTAAGGGTTAGCCCTATGTCGGGTTCAGCGGACTGCCGTTAGAAGGCCTATGTCCGTCTTCTATTTCAGGTCCCTTTATTACTTTCTATTTAATACCTTTCTTTGCTATATTTATTTACAAATAGTGACATGATAAACTAAACAATTTTTATTTAATATCAAACAAATCAAATTATCATCAGATATGAGTTTATTATCTCATTTGGCCACTCCTTGGGCGCGTCTTCGCAACCACTCGGTTCGACCTGGTCGAGCGTGTGATCGGGGTTTCTTGTTAGTTGATTGGGCTTTTTCTTGGTCGCGATAGGCTAATTGTGCCGGAGCGAATACCTGAGGGTAAGTCACTGCACTTCCCTCCTGGCACGCCGACAAGGCGACCTCCAGTCCTTTGATTTGTGTTCGCTGCGCCTAGTTTAACACTCTTTCCTCTTTCCAGCCCCGTTGTGCGGCAGTGAAGCGCTGGTACAATGCTTTCATTTTTTCGGGTTCGGCCCAAGTGGCTTTCAGCTGGTTTATCTCTCGACTCTGTTGTAGGAGTTGTCGGTGTAGGTGTTGATTTTCTCTGCTAAGTTCTTTCAACTCTTGATGTAATATTTTCGTGGCTTTCATTTCTAAAATTACAATATTTAAATGAATAGTCGTTTACCATATTGATTCAATCCTATTGATCCTCTCTCTTAATTATTTTTACGATGGATTATCGGCTGCGTCTCATGCGTCTCAGTTGGTTGGTGTTAACTCTCTGGTTGGTCAAAGTTTAATAACAAAACGCTCTATCTTTTCCTATCATTTATTGTATTCTTTAGTTACACCGTGAAGCATGAACATTTATTGTTATCAAAACTAAACATATCGGTTCAATTCATTTATGGTCATTGAAACGTTCGTTTCTGCGATTTTTATTGTTGGAGTTCCACTGGAGATGCCTGCTCGCATACGTATGATCGCCTGTTTGACGGGATCCGAGTCGATTTCGGAGTGTTGACTGAACGAGTTTTTCCGGTATCACCAATTTAGTCGGTGCTGTCATCTGCATCAGCCTCGGGTCGTCTAACTCGAAGGACACTCCATATTCTGGCGGGAATCCATCGGTGCTCGGGATAGCTCCACTTGCTATGTCCCGGTTCACTTGAGCTAGTCGTTGTCTGGCTAACACCGCTTTCCGGTGGTATTTTCTTTCTAGCTCCTCCATCTTTATGGCCGCGAATTCGGCTCGCTGGCGGGCTTCTCGCGCTGGATTGTGGCCCGGCTCGCGCTTAATCGCGATACTCGGTAATTCGATCTCCTCGGCTTGGTATTCTGATCTTCTTGGCCAACTGGAGTCTCCATAGGTGGATAACAGATATCCGTTATCCCACAGCACTTGGCGGTATCGAGCGGCGGAAGCGTTCGGAATCTGTAGAGTCACTCGGGAATTGTCACTCCAACTGCCAGATGTATCTCTACGATCTGAATAGGTAAATAGTTAATTGTGAACTAGTATCAATAGAATTATTCATGGACAAGAGTACTCCGCGTCATGAGGCTAAGACATGATAGCTACGGGGTTCTATTGGGTTGATTTTTGTGAAAATTAATGAATGTAAAATCGTGAAAATTACTTCGCCGGCCGTCCCCATCTGTCAAGAAGGTGTCGCTACTCGAGGGGTGCACCTGGATAGCATTCCTCGTCCGTTTATAATTATGATTGGCGTTCATTGGTCGAGCGTTCATGTTTAAATATTTTAAGCTGGCACTCAAGATTTCGCCAATTCTTTTATAGCCAATGGCCAGGATTTATGTTGACGTTTTCACCTTAAAGGTCTATTATCTATTTACATTTTTTATTTAATTAATTCGATTCAATTCATCGATGACTTTCACAATTTAATTATGATCTTGTATTGGTTTATTGGTGGGTAAATAATTTGTTTCACGTCGCTATTTATTTAGTACCTGTCATCTGATTTTTGTTTTTTGTTTTTTGTGGTCCATAAATCTTACTCTGTTGACCTGGTCAATAATTTGACGTATGATCCGTCCACGTATTATTTGCTAAGATCTGTAACTCAATCATATTTATTCATCGTTGATCTTCCAAGATGGATTTAAAGTTTGGCGTTATATTCAGTTCAAATATTTGGATTTTCTACTACCTCAACGTTGGACGAATGTCTTTCATCTATAGCCAAGTATTCGGGAGTCTAGATTGTTCGACTAGCCGGTTGGATAATTCTCTGGTCGATAGTCGTTAGCTGTACTATAAACTGGCTTAGTTTTTATTTATCCCCGTTTAGTCATTTATTCTTATTATGGTGTTCGATTATTCTTGGCTGCTTCGGACAATTAATCGTATTATGGTGATCATCAGTTTATCTCGTCATAAGTCAGTTAATACATTTGCGCCTTGTTTGATTTATTATTATTATTTTGTTGCCATTTCGTCATTATCGATAGTTTAATTATATCATTTAACTTATTCAATCATCGAATCACCCTTTGATCAGGTAATCGTACCTTTACCCTTCAATCTAATTTGTCAATCATTTTGAACGGTTAACGGATCTATTAGTTACTTCTACTCTATCAATTTAGCCTATGGTTTTGTATTCATGAACTCTATTATTTTGACTTATCGGGGGACGATTTAATCATCGATTATTCGTAAAAAATTACTTTCCTTTTTTATTTAAATAGTTCGATTATTAATTACATCGTTAACCACGTCGTGATTACTTTGCTAAATTTATTCTTTTATATTTTGGTCGTAAAGTCAGTTGGGATTCCCTCATTTTATTTAGATTAATTTATTTACGTCGCGTTGAGGTTAAGTTATGGATTCAATTACTTTAAATCAAATTAATTACCATTTAGTTATTAAATTTATCTGCATCGCATCGGTTTCAAGTCCCCACTACCCGAGCCTTAATTTTAGTCCTAAGGTTCTTGTGTTCATTTTAGATTTCACGAGTGCCCACTGGACTACTCGGTGTTATCATTTTAGCCGATGTGTAATTAAATATTTAGGTCGATTTTACGGGAGATGGGCGAAAGAGATCTAGTCAAAAGACTAGGTCTCCATCTTCCCACCGCCCCTATAATGGGTAGAATATTTACGTTCGAGGTCCGTCGTTACGCACGACAGAGCTCTCACGGGCACACACTATAGGCGGAGAAACCGCACTTACACAGTGTGACTAGTTGTGTTATGATTTTACTTTCTTTTGTGATGTATGGCTGTGGGCCAGAAAAATTTCGACATAAAACTGAAGATTCGCTTTTCCTAATACATATATTTGTTGAAACAATTTCATCATAGTTCGTTCATAGTTCATACATATCAACATACGACAAGAGGTTCCCATACATACGATCAAGTAGAGCTTACATTAAGTTACTTGATTTCGCAGAATGAAAACAGTTATCGAGAGTTCCTCCTTTGAATAAAATTGCTCTGACAAAAAGTAATTTATTCACTGAGTGAAAAGCATTAAAACTTTTTGAAAATGGATTGGTATTTATACCTGTTCTGTGACCCTAACCTTGCGTGTTATTTTTTATGCGTTAAAAGAAAATTTGACCTTGCAATTATGTGTCTAATTTATTTCTAATTTATTATTATTTTTCGATTTCTTTTACAATTTACTCATTTATTTTTAATTTCAATCATTTCTGATTAAAATTATTTTATTTTTGTTCGCTTTATTCATGAACTCTTTTAATTTTTCGTAAATTGTCACTTTTTCGGTCAAATCTTTTGATATCGTGTTATTTCTATGTCAATTTGTGCATATCTTGGTGCGTTTGTTAATATTTTAATTTAATTTTATGTTTTCTATTTTATATGTTAAATGATGTGTTTTTCTCGCATTTTAGGTGTTTATTAGATGTTTAAGGGTCCGATTTTGAAATGTGCGTGTTATGTTTGCGTGCTGTTTCCAATCCATTTAAACAAAAGCTTGTACTGGCCCAACACTTTGTCACTTCTCTTCATGCTAAATCAGTTGTAATATTTCTAACCTCACATTTGCTTCAGATGGTTATGTGGTGGTTAATGACTTAAATTTCATTAACTACTGTAACTAACAAAACCCTAATCAAACATTTAATCTAGCTACTTGGTATCCTTTTGTTATGGTGGGTTTCTGGGTGCTGATATTTTGAAACTATATGGTTGTTACCCAGACAATCCATACAAATATCTTTCGCTTACCACTCGGCACCCGTTGCTAAGCAACGTTGGAACTGTGTTCGAGTGGGTAGATCGTCAGCAAAAAGTGAGCGCTATTGCTAATGCTATAATTGATCGAACGATACATGGGTCCAACGAGCTCCCGATAGAAGGCCTGTGCTCGCTTTCGATTTTTAGGTCCCATTATTCTCCTATATCTTTCAAAAATTACTCCATACTGTTATATCATTTATCATTACGTCTATTCGCTTAGTCCTTCTTATCGTTGTCTGTGTTGGTGATTTTTCTATGGCCTGTAAACCCATTGTTATGTTAAATATACTAAGTATCTCTTTTACCCTTATCGCTATTATAACTACTATGTCTACTATTATTGTCACTAGCGTTATCATTGTTACTATTATATGTATTACCTTTATTAATTGTTACTACTGTTGGGCCAAAACACAAACGGCCTTTTAAATGTTTAAATGAATCGGTAACACACATGCAAATATAACATGCAGCTTTAAATTCAAAACCTATGAAAACATCAATTAAACCTATCAAAATATGAGAGAAAAATAATTACATATAAAATAATAAACATAAAAATAAATTAAAATAATAACAAAAAAGCAACAAGATCCGCACGATATAAATATAAACATAACACGAAAACCCAACAAATTCGACCGAAAGTTGATAATTTAACAAAAAAAAATGAAAATTTCATGAAAATGAAATCAAAATCAAAGAATTTGAATTAGAAATAATTCAATAAAAATTTCAAATAAAAAATTATCAAAGTAAATTAAAAAATAATTAAAATTAAGATTAGAATACACTAGAAAATACCAAGGTCGAATTTTGTTTTACTAAATCAAAAAGAACACGTAAGGTTAGGGACAAAAAATAGGTATATATACCGATTCATTTTTACACAAAAAAAACCGTTTTTGAATCGTGTTAAATCGTTTTTTGAAGTCATTTAACAGTTTTTAAAAATCTATTTTTAGGTGAGTGAGAGTTTTATTTGGAAACTCTCTCCACGTCACGTCCTCGCAACCTCGGTAGAGCTCTGTTTGGATGTCGGCGTGGGGAGAGTAGTATTTTTGTATGATTTTCATTATGGACAAGTAATTTGTTATATTGTTTTTAATATTAATAAAATATTTACAAAGCATAAAATCATTTGTTTTCATTAATTATTCGTTTTTGTCGAAATTTTTCCGGCCCACAGCCAAAACACATCACAAGTCAGAAAAATCATACACATTATTCAGATTCATGTAAGTGCGTGAAATATCGCCGATGATCTGTGCCCGTGAAGACCCGGCGTGCGGAACGCAGGGATCGGAACGTCAATATTATTCCGTATAGAAGAAGGGAGAAATATGGAAGTGGTCTTTTGGTTACTTCCTCGTTTCTCGATTTCTTTAAAATCGACCTAAATTACTCTACACACGGCTCAAAATCACCACACCGAGTAGTCCAGTATGCACTCATTAATTATAATATGAACACAGTGCGCCTAAGGTCAATTGAGGGAAGGTAACGGGGCATCATGAACAAAATCGGTGTTATAACTCTTGAAATTAATTGTAAATTTAACTAATATTATAAATCTAGATAGTCATAAATTGTAAACGATGGGCAATAATTTAATCGACAGTTATAAATATGGAACGACCACTCTAAACTTTTGACCATTAATAATCCCGAGTTGATCCTACGAACTCAAATAAACTATAGATCCAAATAAAGATTATAAAAGAATAAAAATGAAACTCCAAAATCATCATAATTAATTACAACATATTAATCGCCACCCAAGTGGCATAATCTAATTAATAGCCATAGAAAATTCGAATTGAACTAGCTTTAACTAGTAGAAGTAAAGTATATCAAAATCCACTAGAACAACCCACATAGTTATGGAATATAATCCGTTATTAAAATACACTGAAAGTTCAGGACGAATAGTGAGATTTTTGATTGGTTCCCAAAGGTTGAAGTTAAGTAATCTTCCTTTATTAAAAATTCCTAAAGGTACTAAGAATGTAATTACGAAACCATACCCATTATTAATAGAAGCCACTGGTACGTCCCGAACGCCTAAGGAATATAGTTTCCAAATCTTCGCCTCTAGTGAAACAACCGAAAGAGACACCTCTAAAAATCTGAATAGAAATGTTATAAAGTTGAATTCCATTTATCACCTGTACAACCAAGAAGACAAAGGTTCATCAGTTTTCATAACCCAGAAATTAACTATCCCGTATAAGATTCCTGTTCACTAACTCAAATTTAGAATAGCGTTAAAGATTTTCATAATATCCATAAATAATTCGCTAAAAAGGGTTAAAAAATCAATAACTGAAAATATACGTATTACTCGAAACTAATTTGATGATTTTGACCAGGAAAATTCATCCAAATCCCTAATTCCAACAAGATGAATCTATAAATAAAATCAATAAAATCAAACGTAATTAAAATAAACAAACCGGATCGTTAGTCACCCGATCGAACTATTACAACACTTAGCATAAACATTCATAGTCCACCGCGAATCCATATTGATTTCAATTTTTCACTAAATAAATAAGTTCACCGGAGATTTATCAATTACTTACCACTACCAGGCACAGTGTCCCAATGATTACAATAGTAAGCATGTACGAGACATACCCACCCAGTCGATTTAATAAAAGTACGTCAATAATCACCATTCAAACAGAAATTTTGGAATATTACAGTAACATGAATTCTCAACAAATTTTTAATGATGAGGAGACCTACGCTAAGGTACCCAACGAAGGTGCAGTAATGGATCTAGATTTACAAACTAAGGGTAAGAATTTCATATAATATCTTTGGTTATTAAATGATAAATGGTAATAACTAGATAAATACTTAGAGAGTTTTCTTTAACTACAATTAAGTCTTATAATATTTTAATAGTACTCCTATCACCCCTGATTTTTCAACATTATTATTAATTATGAAAATTATCGACCCTATTATCTTTGTAATAATATCTCATCAATCATTTTCACTATTATTAACCCGATCATTAATCTATTCGATTTAATCCGTTATTATTATTACTCTTCATTTTTCGACATCATGACTTATGGTAGAATTTACTCACCCTATTATATTAATGTCAGTTTTTCCCTTTTTAATTATCCTTATTACCATTAATCCCAATAGTTAGCCGGTTGGGAGTACCTGTTAATAGATAACATAAATATAAACATCACTAAAGTGTAGCGGAAGGAGCTTTCATATTATCGTTAATGTTACCAGGAACATCAAAACTAGGGCAATTATCCTTGAATTGAGAAGCTAAAGTTGTGATTCCGTAAATATCAGTATTCAGCGGGTTGGAGAAAAGATCCCTGCAAATTCATTTTCAAACCTAATCATAACCATATCCTACTGCTCTCTAAACCCATACACTTTAAAAATAATTAACAGGAGCCATCTCCAAGAGGGCCTAGCCAAACAATTGGTCAGATGCTGGGAATGGACCAGCTATTACCATCGACCGATGATCGAAAGGACGAACAATATCCGGCCCGCGAAATTCTAGGACATGCCTGTGAACTCCTCGACCGACTAAAAGCTCACTGTTCGCCACTGTAGTAGATTGTGAATATAATCTTGTAGCTGATTTGAATTTTTCCCAATGAATAGCCAAATTCGTCTCATACCTAATTAAACAATACTTGAGTTCACGTCAAATGAAATAACCCAAAAAGCTATCAAACGAACAATCATCCATTTAATTTGACCACTACCTTAGACTTAGGAACTCAGAACCATTCTCGCAGGTCGTTAGCAGAGAGTTGGAAGGAATGAATCTATGGTAATGTTACATATAAACCTGAATACATAGGAGTAATTTTGCCACACCCCAGTTCACCGGAAAGGGTAACTTAAATTACACTAATTGTTTATTGAATTTTATTAAGTTTAACAATAAAAAGTATATTTTTTCTTTATTGAAATAATTGAATTTCAAATCAATTAACGTACTTGCGAATTAATTAGATCATTATACTAGATAAAATACTTCAGAATTAATTAAATTTTAGATTAATAAAAGCACTTGTGAACTAATTAAACCTTGTATTACTTAAATTACTTATGAACTAATTAAATCTTACCCTAATTAAAATACTTATGGAATCACCAAACGCATCGGGTATATTCACTAAAGGACCATCAAAAATGTAATAACTAATATTAATCATATCGAAAGATAAAGCCTGTCTCAAAATTATTGGAATGAAAAACGCGTAAATATTATTAATGTTACTTACTGAATTAAATCTATCGGTATCCCTAGAAGCAAAATTTTACATATTAAAACAATAAGTCTTCGGGTTACTAAATTTAATGAGGAATTTCTACAAGGGTAAGTAGGCAGAAAGATTCAGATTAAACGTGAATGTTTCCATTAAGAATTTTAGCAAATTCTAAGCAAAATATTAATTAAATATTTGAGCTCTAATGAGTTACTAGCATGAGATCAACAAAAACTAACTAACTTCAGCAATTTACTCGGAGGGAGACCCCAATATAACAACCCCGAATTGAGTTCCGGATCACTGCTAACGAACTGTGCGAACTAAAAGGACCCTCCTAAAAATGCCCCTGTTAAGAGTTTTTTCTACGCGAACCTACAACAACCAAACCAGTTAACTTGTCGTACCCAAATCCGAGCCTAATTGACTAAGACCAAATGAAGTGTAGATTTCGCGTAACATTAACGTTTCTTTTAATTTTAGAAAACTCGTGGATTGACGCATCCCGATTAATATCCCGATTCCTCGCTCGCTCACCTGCCCGGTGTAGGTAGGCGATGTGAGATGTGGGATTTTCTATTTCTCCCGTACGTGAGACAAGATCCAGCACGCACAGAGACTCGGACGAGATCGAGCTCCGGTATGTGGCGATCAAGAGGGAGCCAGGACGCAACCGGGCCAGGAAGATGCGAGGCCAGGCTGAATTCTTACTAGCGCGCCTCGAACCTCACCAGGAGGAGACAAACAGGCAAGTGGAGCAGGCCAGGCGATATCTGAGGCAGGTCAACGCGGATATCGCAGCGGGCAGGATACCCAGCACTGACGGGTATTCCCGCGTTACAATGTCTCCTACAAGCTGGACGATCCGAAACTACAAGAAAGAATTTTGGACATGAACGTGGTAATTACACGACGAATCTTGCCGAGGGAGATGCGAAGTGAAGGAAGGCCCGTAGAAACTCACCGCGACCATCCATATGCAAGAGAACGATACGGCAAGAAATGGAATTAGGGATACTACGTGCTAGTACTAATGCGCATGACTTGAATGAAAAATTTGAAATAAATCTTATTGTTTTCGTGTTTCATTGTTTATTGTTGAATCCCAGGGTGAGAAATAAACCTTCTACGGCGACTTAGGAACAAATCATACTAATGAAATGATAAATTTCCCACAAACTGTAGAAACAGGTCTGATTAAACATTTATTATTTTAGAAATGAAGTTATGTCAGTTCTCCATCCTACAACAAGAGCTGGATAAGGCCCACGCCACCAACCAGAAACTACAGCTACCACTCTTGCAGATCACCCGGGAAATCCATCAGGTCAATGGGACATGGATCGAGCCGAAGAGGGTGTAATCCATATACCAGAAGATGAAGGCGACGCAAAAGGGGTGGGCTGAAGAACGACAGCTCACCCAAAATCAGAAAACGCAGATCAAGGGTTTAGAGATAGCACTGTCGGCGTGCCAAGAGGGTACGGCAGTGACTTATCCCTTAGTGTTTGTCCCAGCGCAACTGGCCTATAGAGATGCGGGGACTTCGTCCACGTCCAAGAATAAACCAACAAAGCGCCGGCCAGGGAAATCTGAGCGTGCAAAACGTCGTGCGGCTCAAGTTCAAGGCGTGTGCTCCTAATTATAGACATCATACTGTGTTATTTAATAAATGTTTACGAATAGTGTTCATAGCGTTATCTGATTCAACTCGACTAGAATATCCCGAAATTAAAAATCAGAGGCGATCACAGAAATGAAAATACTTCGGTAAGGGACCAGAGAAAGAAAACCGCACATGTATCTTCTAACGGTAGTGCGTTGAACCCAGTTTGGGTCGGGCCAGAGTAGTTTCTAAATGGAGCTCACCTTTGGCGATCTCAAAACTGATGGTTGCATTACCAACGTTGCTTAGTGACGGGTAACCATTGGTACAAGGAAATACTTACACCTGGGGTCAAGGTTATAAAAACCATAAACCCCACAGCAGTTCTATAGTCAGAGCTCACATTTGGTGGTCTCATAACAAATGGTTGCAGTTCCAAAGTTGCCTAGCAATGGGTAACCATTGGCGGGCATGAGAAGCCTATATGTAAAAGGGTCAAGGCCAGAAACCACTAATCCTACACATCTGTTGGGCCAAGACACAAATTTGTTTAAATGGATCGGTAACACACACGCAAATACGACATGCAGATTTAAAATCATACCCATAAAACATCAACTAACCATGCTAAAATATGGTAGAGAAAAACAGTTAAATATAAAATCAAGAAACACAAAAGTAAATTAAAATATAACAAAGTGCAACAAGATCAGCAAGAAATAAACACAAAAATAACATGAGAACATGAAAGTTTGACCGGAATTTGACAATTTACCAAAGATACGAAAATTTATAAAAATGGAACAAAAATTAAATAATTTGAATTGGAAACAATTCAATTAAAAAATAAAATTGTCAAATAAAATTACAAAAATAATAAAATTAAGATTGGAATATAGTAGAAAATCACAAGGTCAAATTTTGTTTTACTAAATCAAATTTAACACACAAGGTTAGGGTTGTTCAATAGGTATATATACCGATTCATTTTCACATAGTTTTTAACAAATCAACTATTCAGTTTTGAAGTACTAGAATCAGTTATACCAGTCTTAATCAGTGGAAGATCAAATTCTAAATGTGAGTGGAGGAATGATCGAGAACTTTTTCCACGTCGCGTCCATGCAACCTTGTAAGAGCTCTGCTTGGGCGTTGACGTGGAGAAAGAATTACTGTGTTATTATGATGAAATATGCTATGCCAATTATTGTCAATTATGCTTCAATAAATATTACTAGATAATGAATGATTTTTTTGTCGAAATTTTTCCGGCCCACAACCGACACATCACCGCAAGAAAATAAAATAGGCATAGCCCCATCGAATTGTGTAAGTGCGGTGTAAGTCCGCCAATAATTCGTGCCCATGAAGGCTACGGCGTGAGAACGCAGAAGCTTAAACGTAAATTATTGATCCGTATAGAGGAAAAGAGTTGAAAGGTAATGGTCTTTTGGCTATTCCGTCATCACTCGATTCTTATAATTTCGACCTAAAATTATAACTACAAACGGCTCAAAATGAAAACACGGAGTAGTCCAGTGGGCATTCCTAAATTTATAATATGAACACACTTTTTCTTAGGATCAATTAAGGGATTGTGACGGTGAATTTAATGATAAAAATCGTTGCTATAACTTTGAATTAAAAACTTTATCGTTTCATCTCAATTGATTCATGTGTAAACTCGATAAATATCGTCCCTGACTCTAAATTAGCCTAATCTCTGAATAGTTATGATTATAAATTCCTAGATCACTTCATTATTCTGCCTAAAAAATTAGGGATTCGTCTTGATTAAGCTTGAGCTTGAAAGCTTGGTGTTTTTGGCTAAGCTCGAAGGCTCGGGCTTGACAGGTAAAGTTTGACAAGCTTCTAGCTTAATATATTGCTTATGTACTGTTGCAGATGAGTGATAAAAAAATAAATTTTAGTTTAATTTCTTCAACTTCAATCAAAATTTTTAAAAACTTTAAAAGATAAATTTAACGTACAAAAATAATTTGAACTATCCCAAAGTTTCTTGTGATGGAACTGTTGGAATTCTCCTTTTTCAGTTCAATTTCTAGTTTTAATCCGTGTTGTCATAACGTATATTTCATATTTAAATACAATTATGTAAATAGTAGTTGTAAGCCCCTCAATAGAAAATAAATAGTTACTTTCTGGAAGTCGACAAGAAAGGTCGTCTTCATTACTTACAAGCCGTATGGCATTTCCTGTGTCTATATTACTATATAAAACGTTTGGAGTTTAAATGCGTGAAATTATTAAAGCCGGCGGCATTTGAGTGATTTCATTACTATTTAAAAGTGAGTAAACATTAGGAAATTGTAAAATAAAGAAGAAATAAAGAAAAAACTGAACCTCATCAGAGTACAAAATTAACTAGAAAAAGTGTATTTGGTATATTTTTTATTCATATAATTGCTAATGAAATATTTTATTATTTAGACAACATAATGGCATCAAATGAGAAGGAATCGTGGGTTTGGAAATACTTTATCAAACGAATTGTTAACAGAAATACTGTCGGTGCAAAATGTACAATTTGTAAAAATGAAAAGGATTTAGTTGCTAACACTTCTACTTTGGCTCGACATCTTACTTCTATTCACAACATTAACATCAAATCGGCTCATCTAGACAGCACAATTATAGCTACACAGAGAGTTCCAACAAATGTTATTTCGTTTTTGCAGCGAAAAACATTAGAATATCTTATCGTCGAGCTAGCAGCTGTTGATGGTTTTTCAATTCGAGGCATAACAAATTCAAAATTTATTCGCGAAAGCATTACTGCGAAAGGTTATCACTTGCCAAGATGGGAAACTCAAGTCATGGGTCTTGTGCACAAATTTTATGATAAAGTAAAGGAAGCTGCAATACAACAGATTATTGACGATAAATCAGAAAATTTAAAGTTTTCCATTACTCTCGATGAATGGGTTGATGCCACAGCACGGAAATTTTTCAATGTCACATTAAATCGATCACGCAACGGTTTAATTAATCTAGGACTAGTGAGAATAATTGGAAGCTGTAACGCTAAAAAATTATTTGAAGCTGTTAATAATCATTTATTGAGTTTTGGGATCGACATCACACGCGACATTGTAGCTGCAACTGGTGATGGAGCAAGTACGATGTTGAAATTTGGCAGATTTAGTCCCGTCATATATCAAATCTGTCTTAATCATGCTTTTCATCTGGGCGTCATCAAAACGTTCTATCATAAAAAGGAAAGATTACTTGATATAAATCAAGCAATTGAAACTGAAGTTCTTGAGGATAACTTTAATGAAGATGAATATCCTATGGAAGGTGACGAAGACGAAGAATTTTATCTCAACGAAGATATTGAATCAATGTTAGCTTCTGTCCGTAGAATTGTAGTGTTATTCAGACGATCTTCACTCAAAACTGATCTTTTACATAAGAAAATACAAGAACTGAATGTCGTCACTGAAAATGATATCAGTGCAGAAGATGAACTTCAAAAGAAACAACTTGATGAAAAAGTTAAGCTCCAACTTGATGTGAAGACAAGATGGAATACAATCGTCCACATGATAAGAATTTTCATAAAATATTATGAACCAATTAAAGATGCATTGATAGAGCTGGATGAAGAAAGAATGTTGTATGGTATTAATAAAGAAAACCTTCAAATGCTTACCAACATCCTTACTCCTATTGAATCAGCAGTATTGGAATTAGGAAAGCGAGATGCAACTCTTCGAAAAGCAATGGTTTTTATTGAATTTGTTCGAGATAAAATATCACAAAACACTTCGGCTATTAGTTTGAAATTATTGCAAAATATAAATGAATATATTGATGATAGAATGGATCCAAACCTTTTTCATCTCATCGAATGCCTTGACACTGCTGCTGTACCACCGAATTCTGTTCTAAAATTTGCTACAGAGATAATGAAACGACTTTTTGGCACGGATGAGACAAATGATGAAAATGAATCTGATAATATTCTGGCAACAGTTTCACGTGAGGATAATAATTTTTCCAGTCTGGCTCAAGAGTTAATACAACGTATTAATTCGTCTTCGATTCCAAAAACATTACAGTTGAAATTTGATAAGTTAAAACAAGAATTCCAAATTTTTAAATAGACTGGAAATAGAACAGAAAATCTAGAAAGACTACGAAATGCCCTGGACACAATTCAACCGACATCAACTGAATCAGAAAGAACATTTTCAGTAGCAGGAAATTTTTTATCAAAGTTGCGTTGTAAATTATCAGATAAATCGTTGAATGCTTTGATCTTCCTCAAATATTACTTTAAAAATCCTTGGTGTTAAATAAAATAAAAGTTTTTAGTTATAAAAAATAAATAGTGTGTATGTTGTTTTAAGTTTTTTTATTAAGTTCTGAAGCTTGAAAGCTTGACAAATATGACCAAGCTCAAGCCGAGCCAAGCCCAAGTCTGAAACACCAAGCTTTCCGAAACTCTGACAAAAATCAAATACAAGGAAATACTAGATCTTAACGTCCGATTTATTTACTTAGACCATAATTCGACTCTACTAATGAATGAATAAATGATAGTATTTAAAACGCGTGCATCTGTATATAGATGGGAAAATATAACGCCGTTAAACCAACTTATTGGTCGAAGTTCGAAATAAAATTAGGTTTAGAAGTACGATTAGAAATAAATTAAATTTGAATGTAGCAATTATTAATTAATTAAAAGAACAACAGGATCCACACCTAGTTTTCAGCGAAAAATTTCAACCAACACTAACAATAAATACTTTACTCCGAGGACTACCCTTTTGACCAACGCAATGACAATGCTCAGATTCGAAAGCGGACAATGAATTTTGACGTATATATTCTCGAAATAAATCTTAATCAGTTAAATCAAATTTTCTTACTATTGAAATCGTCGAAGTAGAACTTACACATACTATAGCCCTGATTAGTGCGAGAAATACACCACCCAAAAATTTGTCAATCCTACGTCTAAATTTCCACTTTGAGAGAGACCTGATTTCAATCCCCATAAACCACCAGTCACGGAACAATAAATCAAATAGGAGATTGGATACCAGTCACGTAATTCAGGATCTATTATTATTTACCTGCTGTATGTAATACATTCAAATTTCGTAGGTATCTGTCATTGAAAATTGATAAAAAAACAAAATTTTAGCCATAAATATAATCAATAAATACGGAAATGTTTGATAAATCAGGAGTAAATTTTCATTATGTACACTATCGATAATAACGTGACTATTAGCCAGGCAATGAACCAAAGCTCCAACACAAATAACTTTAGTGAGGATATGGAAATGTGCGGGATTAGCAGAACATACTATTTCTTGAATCCCGTTACTAATAAAATGTGGGTTCGTAGTTAGTGAATCAAAGTTTTAATTAGGAGTATTAATGATAATATGACAAACGATTACTAGTTTGCGGACCAGAGGTTAATTTCAGTTAAAAAGTAGTGAAAAAATCCGGCCGCAACAAATAATAATCATCGAAACACTTGACCATAATACAGATGTGATAAGAGACAAAGAATCAAGTCTAGATTTAGGCCTAAGTGATGATATGATGGTAAATAAGGAACAGAATTAGAGGTGGGGTCAAGGAGAATCACAGCTTACATTGTATAACAAATCTAACTGGAGACATGACCAATAAAATCCAAGCGTGCGATCGAAGGTAGGGCTAGTTACGAGAAAATTTTAATAATGTTTAGATTTTTGTTTGGTGATAGAACCGATTGTAATTATTGCTAACACTAAATTGAATCCTCAAGCAGATAATAAAACTATTAATAAGTAAGTAATAAATATGGTTATTAGCAACCTCGATATCACAGTAGTTCATGAACTTGACTCTAATCAGAAACTCCGGTTCTAATAATCTAAATTTCGGTAAAGTAACAAATCTAACTAACGAGTATTGTCAACAGTAATCCAGGTTCTTCCGAAAGGAATAAATTCCGCTGAATCAAACAATGTAAATATCAGTTTAAATTTCTCGATAAGTATATTTGCTTCGTTTATAAGAATTAAGGAACATAGTAGACTCGACGCGACAATGCAAATCAAGGTCAATGTGAATTACCTCTTAAAATGCTTAAATTTTATAACATGGCTTATTTTATGACAGGTATTCCTGCGTGATGAAACAACTGGTAGTATATGCGTACTGAAAGCCGCTATAGACCCATGCCACTAGTAAAATGTCCATAAATGAATTATACTATAATATGACCGATTACGTCCTTAGTCCAAGTGTACGGCTCGAGAGTGATGAGTACTACCCAGTTTATAAACACTAGACTATAGCCACTATAGGGATTACATTAGGTAAATCAAAATTAACCCATACTGTATTTTGTTCAGCTAAGTCCTGGATCGATGCGTCCTGGGTCACATTACGCTTTCCGGCACACTCAGCAGCTCGGTGTCGGAAGACGATGTGGGACGCAAGATTCTTGATCTCGCCGGTCAGAGAGTCCCGAGTGGAAGATCGGACAAATGCAGACGACACGAACTTCCCATTCGTCGCGATAAAGCGAGAATCCGGCGCGGGAAATTAGATGGCAAGCAGAATACCTCCTCTCGTGTCTGGAGGAGCACCAGAAGCAAACTAACCGCTACGTCCGGAGAGCACAACAACATTTAGACGAAATCAACCGAGACATAGCGGCTGGACTTATCCCAAGTACGGACGGGTATGCCCTCCGTACAACACGTCCTTCAACTTAGACGATCCCCGGCTAAATGTGCGAATGGAAGCAATCAACGTGGTGGTCCCCCGCCGGATTTGGCCCGAAAGAACAAGGAGAATGAATGAACCGTCCAATACTCATCGCGAGCATCCATATGCTCGTGGGTTCTCGCGAAGGAGCTCGGATCAATAACATCTGAAAATTAAACCACCTCGACGTTTTACATTGTCTAGTAAAAATATATGTTTTAGTTAGGTTATTCTTTGCCTCGTTGCTTAAAATTTAAATAGAAGTAACTCATTCGAGTCATAATTCGTTCCATAGATCTAAGGACCCATAATAAAAATAACCACTATTCATTATATAGAAATTGATTTCACGTATATGTACTCCGACCAGATCCTACAACGAGAGTTAGAACGACTGTAGAAAGCTAATTCCGTGCTCCTCCAACAAGTCTTACAGTTGACTACAGTTGACAACAGGCTAGGGCCACGTGGGTAGAGCAGAGTAGAGCAAAACGCATCTACCAAAAGATTAGAGCGGCGCAAAAGGGTTGGGCTGAAGAAAAACAGTTCAACCAAAATCAGAAGACCCAAATCAGAGGTCTGGAGGTAGCGTTGTCATTGTGCCAAGAGGGCGCGTCAATAACTTACCCGTTGGTTTTCGCCCCGTCGCAATTAGCCTATCGAGAGGTAATGACAGTCGCAAAACCGGCCACCAAACCAACTCGACACAGACCCGGAAAATCCGAACGTGCTAAGCGTCGGGCTGAAAAATTGAATAAGGAATGACACAACATTGATCCGTCTGTCATTTAATAAAAACTTTTAAAATCGACTTCCCATATATCTTATGTTATTAAAGATAATTTCATTAAAACCGAAAGTCCACAAACGATAAGTTAGATGATATTAGATTTAATAGTGAGGGACCAGAAAGGAAAATCTCACGCAAACCTTCTAACGGTAGTGCGTCGAACCCAGTTTGATATCGAGCTTGAGTAGTTCCCATGTGGTGCTCACCTTTGGCGATCCCAACAACCGATGGTTGCATCACCAGCGTTGCTTAGCAACGGGTAACCATTGGGGGCAAGAAAATATTTTACATCTGGGGTCAAGGTCATCAAAACCATAAACCCCACACGTCGTTTGATAGTGATTTTTCTCGTTAGACGGTGTGGATAATTCTTGTTGTTGGGGTCTGATTATTTTTGTCAGATTTCGGTTTTTATTTTGTACAAATATTTTCTTCTCGTAGTAATTTTGGTTTTCTTTTTCTAACTTGTCGATATAGGCCAGATTTTTTGCAATTATTTCTCTTGATCGTTTTGATTCATTTTACCAGTAATTTTCAAATGTTTCACGTGCTTGAAGTTGCGCATTTTTCTTTCTTAGACTTTCATTTAACTCTCGTTCCGTAGCTATATCCAATGTATTTTTATGAAAAAGTGAATTTTATTATTTAATTATAATTAAAAATAAGTTATTTGAAAACTTTGTTGAATAAATTGGCATGTATAACTTTCTAAAAACACATTAAAAATATACACCAAATGTAAAGTTTATTTTTCAAAAAAATTAATTTATTTTAAATTTTTTAATCATTTCATTTTAACTTAGGTTTTTTGTTTAAATATATTAACTTGTGTTTACTATTCTTGCTGTAATGTCTAGGAGAAAAAATTCATGTTTGTTCGTTAGGAATTTATCAGATCGAGTTCGGTAAGTTGCTAAATTTTATTTCTTATTCTTAAACTTTATTAAGATATGAAGACTTGGAAAAATTATTTGGTAAATATGGAAGAATATATAATATTAAGATTCCTCTTGATTATTACTCGGGACGAATGAAAGGCTTTGGCTTTGTTGAATATCCTTTTATTAATATTAAATATGTTTTATATTTACATTTAACACCTTAACTATCAGCTAAACACTAGTCAATCAACAACATTAAACTAATCTGCCCCAAAATCTAATCAAGCTTGTCAAACAACTTTCAATCATCTCTAGCATTCAATGGATTATCAAAATATATCTAACAAATTTTCAATTTCAATCAAAAATCTAAATTTCAAATTTGACAATGAATTTAAATAACGTTTTTTTCAATCAAACCCCAAATAAATGACCAAAACCCATATATTTAAGTAAATTTAGATACACATTAAATTAATAAATTGCGATTGATCACAGTTTGTCAATTCCAATCATGTTCTACAATTTTGACCAATACAACTGTTCAAAGACAACAATATCAAATCAAACGCTTAAAGGATAATTTTTCTTAACTTTCAGTGTACGTTTGAAGATTTTAGAGACGCAGAAGATGCTAAGACACGATTGGATGGAGCGCAGCTTTTAGGTAGAGAGATTGGTGTTGAGTTTACAAATGGATATAAAAAAAGTACGATTTGGTATTTTTTGTTGGTAATGATTAGCATGTGAATTAAGCCCCAGCTGAAATGAGAGACAAAGAAAAAACCACCAAACGTGGCCGATCACGTAGCAGAGGACGAAGTCGTTCCAGGTCAAGATCTCGTAACAAACGTCCAAGGTCTTATTCTCCCCGCCGCAGTAGTCCTGTCCGCCGTAGACGTGACTCTCCCAGAAGAAATTCTCGTAACAGCAGAAGTGATTATTCTCGTTCTCCTTCTCAATAATATTTCTAGTTATTTGCTCATTTGTTATTAATAAATATTAAAGCATTTATGATTTTGAGTGCAGTCAAAAGTGAAATATTCAATTTAGCCGATTTTAGCCATGTTTTGCGTTGTAATTTTCACTTGTTTCTTGAGTTTTGCTAGAATGAAATTTATTCAATTATGAATGCCATTTACCTATATTGATGATGAGTTGTTGTTATTTTATATTGAGGTTGTCAATGGTTATTGTTGTCAGTTAGACAGTGAATTGCACCTTTTCGCTGATGTTGCGATAATAAATGAGATTTGGTTAGCTATTTAGTGCGTGTTGAGCTGTATTAGTCTACTGGTTGCTTAGCAACGAATCAAACAATACCATTTTGAATTGTTATAGCATTAAGCCAAAGTCGAATACGTTGCTTTCATAAATTTCTCCCTCTTGCCAGGAATTAATTGCATGTCAAACTTGACTGCTTGTTCCATTATTTTTTGATAAAATATAATTGACTCCACGCGAAATATTCATGTGAAATCGAGTTCATCATTTCTCCATGTTGGGCCAGTACAAGGTTTTGTTTAAATGGATTGGAAATAGCACGCAAACACAACATTCAAAATTTAAAATCAGACACATAAACATCAAATAACCACCTCAAAATGCGAGAAAACACATAATTAAAAATATAAAATGGAAAAACACAAAAGTAAATTAAAATATTAACAAATGCACCAAGGTCTGCACGAATTGACATAAAAGTAGCATAATAACAAAAGAATTGACCAAAAATTGACAATTTACGGAAAAAGAAAAGAGTTCATGAATAAAATTGAATAAAAATAAAATAATTTTAGTCAGAAATGATTAAAATTAAAAGTTAATGAATAAATTGTCAAATAAATCAAGAAAATAATAAAAATTAGAAATAAATTAGACAAATAATATCAAGGTCAAATTTTGTTTTATCGCATGAAAATTAACACGCAAGGTTAGGGTCACAGAACAGGTATATATAACAATCCATTTTAACAGAATATATGTGCTTTTTCACGCAGTGAACAATTACTCTTCACCAGAAGTTTATAACTGACAGAAACAACTCTCGGCAATTATTTCCACATCACGATCGCGAGTATCTTACATGTAAGCTCTACTGGCTTGTGCGTGTGGGAATCCTGTGTCGTATGATTTTGAATGCTTGAATTGAGTTAATGAACAAATTATGGTCGAGTTGTATTGAAGACAAATATATGTATTCCGAAAACGAATTTGTTTAATGTGTCGAAATTTTTCTGGCCCACAGCCACACAACATGCAAGTCATTAAACTCAAATATACCTAGTCACACTGTGTAAGTGAGGTTTCTTCGCCTATAATGTGTGCCCATGAGAGTTCTGTCGTGCGTAACGAAGGTCTCGAACGTAAATATTCTATTCATTATAGGGGCGGTGGGAAGATCGAGAACTAGTCTTTTGGCTGGCTCTCTTTCACCCATCTTCCGAAAAATCGACCTAAATTTTTCAATAGACAAATCGGCTAAAATGATAACACCGAGTAGTCCAGTGGGCACTCGTAAAATCTAATATAAACACAAGAACCTTAGGACTAAATTGAGGCTCGGGAAGTGGGGACTTGATATCGATGCGTCGTAAAGAAATCAAATGATTAACAGTTAAAATATCATTAATTGATCAAAAGTAACTAAATTCACGAGTAAAATATCGAAAGCGACGTAAGGAAATCAAATGATTAACAATTAAAATATCATTAATTGATCAAAAGTAACTAAATTTATGACTAAAATATCGAAAGTAACGTAAAGAAATCAAATGATTAACAATTAAAACATCATTAATTGATCAAAAGTAACTAAATTCTTGAGTAAAATATCGAAAGTGACGTAAAGAAATTAAGTTCCGTAACAGGATTAATGATTAAAAAATCGTTAGGTGATAAAAGATAACTAAATCCACGATTAAATCCAATTTCACAATATGAATAATACTTAAAAGATCATTAATGGATAAAAGGTAACTACATTAATAATTAAAAGATTGAAACTGACGTAAATGTACTAAATATCGTAATGGGATTAGTAATTAAAATATGATAAATTAATAATAGTAAACCTCATAACGCGATCCATAATTAAAGGATAAAAGGGATTAATTGTAGTAAATTAGTAATGAATAATCAAACATCATAACTCGACAGATGGAAGTCGAATATCGTAAACTGATAACAAATAATTAGGCATCATAAATGGATAAAAGGTAATAGACAAAAATAACTTCCGACTAAATTGGCGAAAATAATTAAACATCATAACATGACGAAATATAGATCCCTACGTCATGGAACGAGGGTTGAACCATAAATCATAACACGAGAATTAAATAACGACAATACCAGATTTAATAAAAATCCAAAATCAGAATATCATAGCAGCAATTCAAGAGCAGACATCGGGTAACACCGTGTAGTAAACTTCTTCAGGACGAGTAGGTATGGTTAGGTACTCCAATCAGGCACATCATTAGGAATAATCAGAATCCGATGGAGATCTTGATAGAGCTCGTTCTTAGTTATCTGACATCGAATGGGAAAATAACTCGGAGATAAATCAGCTTAGGGATACATTCTTTTAGTTAATAATGAAATTGACAATATTGTAATCCATTGAATCAACGAAGAACAATCGAGTGATCTCAGCAACGATATAAGTACTCTGACAAGTGTTGGGCTCAGAGCCAAAATTAAAACAAAACTACAAAACCAATTTAAACAAAAAGGTGAAAATTGTATAAATTAAAACAAAATAATTAATGTCGTTTGGAAATTGTCAATATGGCTGCCGTAACATAAACACGCACCGAAAGAAGATACCAAAAATAAATTAAAACATATTAATTAAAACAAATTAAAAATATATCGAAATTAAATAAAAACAAATAATTAATTAAAAATCATAGAAAGCCTACAGCTGCAGAAAGAAACATACGAAAAATAAAATAAACTGCCAAAACCTTGCAAAATAAGGTTTAGAAAAAACACAGGCAGAAGAGGCGACCAGAAAACAAAATATTGGGGTTTAAAAATAATATTGTAAGAAAATAATAATAAAAATAAAATCCAACAATAAAATATTATTATATCAAAAAAATAAAGAAAAATATATAAAAAATTACAAAAATATTTCGAAATAAATAAAATAATTAAAAAGCCCTATAAATGGCGAAAAATCGCCCATTGGTCTCACACAGGCACAAAAATACTATATATACGGCAGTCATTTTCATAATTTTCAGACATTTTTCAGTCAACAAACAATTTTAGTCAGGCAGAAAATTTTTAGAAATTTTTAGACAAAGTGTTTATGCTAATTTATGCCAATTTATGTCAATTTTTCAAATCTGGTTGCATGACTGTGGATTGTAAGTATTGTTTTCTTGTATAAATATATATTTCGAAGTCTTGTTACTTTGATTTTATTCTGGATGGTCGTGGAATCTTTTGGTGCCACTGACAAATCCCCTAAAATCTTATTTATAATACGTATTTCAATAGCTATCAATGGGACAGACGTAGGGCCGGCTGGTGGATTGAGTTCCCTAGTTGTGCTTGTGGGTCGCGCCTTATCGATACCTCGGTAGTCCGCAGTAGGGTCTGGCAATTGCACAGGACCTCCACGCAGGGCATCGTTGTACAACTCAAAGCGGCTACTGAAAAGTGGCCGGGGCGAGTAGAAAATAAAATTCGGGAAGTGCGACTTTAGTTAAGGGAGAATAAAGTTTTGTAGGGAAAATTTAAAATATTTACGGAAAATTAATTAAAAATCAAGTAGGAAAGAATAGGATATGTAAATTTGAAAATAGTTTTCCAAAAGTTGAATGATATAATCTGACAGAAGAGAGTAGCGTTTATTAAAGTGACCGTAGAGGGTTGTAATTACCTAAAATCATGGGAAATGTATCGGGAGTTAAATTAACTGGTAATCAAATTTTTAATACAAGGAAGGCTACAGGTAAATTAGGAAAAATGTAGTCGTTACCGGGATTGAACAAATGAAATAGGAAATTTACCAAAAAATAAGGGAGGAACGCTGCCCAAATTTTTGAAGGATACATTTATAAATAACACGTAAAGATGACAAATAGGTATGGAAATTGTAGGAATAGACGAGTAAGGACCAGGATATAGAAAGAGAAAGACGTAAGACCTTCCATCGGCAGTCAAGAACCCGAAAGTGAAAATATCATGAGGAGTAGTTTTAGAAATGGAGCTCACCTGTTCATGAATTTTCAACCCTTATGTACATTACCAACATGGCAATCACCATGGGTACATAGGAGGGATAGAATAATAATCTTGATGGCGTTTAGGGGGTAGACGCACAAAAACCCTAGAAAAAATAAATAAAAATCCACCCTATTCGCCAACACAGGTCATAGTCCTAGTTATTGACATGACACATGAAAATAGAATTAATCATGGGTATGGATAACAAATCAACATCGCTGACTAAATAACAAACACTAGATCATGATTTTAATGAGAACTAAAAGTAAACTTCAATATTAAATAAACAACTGCCATAAATGATAATAAATTTCACCGATCATATAATCAACAAAAGACCATAGATGTATTTGAGATCATTAACATAGAAAATAACTTCAATAGAGATAAATTAAATTAATCAAGAATTACCGGCCAATCGTAAATAAATAAACAGGGTTTTACAAACCAGCCACGTCACCATCAACATATACTCACGACTATAATAGCAATATCAAAAACCACAAGACTCATAACCAGCAATCATGTAAAAGGTGATAATTTTAAAAAAAATTGATAAAATAGCAACTAGAGTAAAGATAATTACAATAAAATTCATTTCCTTCATATTGTTGGGCAAAAACTGATAAAAACCCTTTTCTTTTATTTTTGTTTAGCCAGCGCGATAACGCCTGTGTGGTTTTGAGCAGAAAATTTAAAATTATGAAAAAACGGAAATTTAAGGAAAAATAAATAAATAAAAATTTAATAAAAATTCTGAGATATAAAAATGTAAAAATTTAAATTTAAATCAAAAAGAATAAAAATTTTATTAATTATGGAATATTCGAGAATTCCTTGTTTTACTGCATCAAAACACACACACAAACAATCATGATATAAAAGGCGGTGCTGGTTAAGCAAAATTCAATGCTATTCTTTTCATTTTACCAGACAATTTTTATCACTTAGTAAATCTCTCAAAATCATTTTATTTGAAAGAAAGTAATTTATTTTGTTTGTATTTGATTTTATGATTAATATGACATAGTTATTAATGATTTTTTTTATTTATTTTTTGTTAAGCTTTAAAGAAACGTTCTTTTGTGATCGAGGAATTCTACTCCGTATTGTTGAACCTCCATCATGAAAGGATTTGTTCTTGAAGTATAATAATTAAATTTTGTCGACAATAATCAAATTATGACTTACTAATATAGACTTACATGCAAACAAGTTAATAAAATGAAAGTGTTTTATTTTCGTTACCCCGGATCGAACCGGTCGTTAGTGGGGAAGCCGCTGTGCCGGTAGTAACCAGGCCTGCCCAGTATTCTCCCCTTCCTAAATCCTATCGCCCGACCCTCGAAAGAGTAGTGTTAAGGTCCTGGGAAAGGTTAAATATAAAGTTTATAACACAACAAATGAAAAATACACCGACTAGCATATAGAAGAATCAGAAAGAATATTTTTTTTGATCAACAAATGTTATTCTAGCATAAACGTATGACACAGCTCATTAAAATTCGCGACTAATCACACTAGAAGGTTAAATCGGCCACAGATCAGATTTTCGTATCAAATCTACATGCTAAATCGATTTTTGAATGTTACCCAAAGGCTTTACGTTATCTTAGTACTTAGGTTTCAACTTTTCGTTCAGTTCATAGAATTAAATCCACGACTCCATAACCCCTAAAACAACTATTGACGCGACTATCATACTCGTAAATTTATTATTGTTACTAAACATTTCATTATTAATTTTATCATTTTTATTAGATATTATTACTGTTAAAATTATTATTTTTCTGATATTATTATCGTTATCAATATTCATATTGTGAATTTTCGTTAATTATTTTGATTATTATTACAAAGTTTTCGTTAATTTCACCCTAGTACTCCTATTGCTACCATCTAACATTATTAATATTGACACTAAACGATTATTAATGTTATTATTATTATTATAAATATTATTAGTACAATATTATTATTGCCGAAAAATCCATATAGCACCATTAATATTACCTTTATCATAATTCTGACGTTATTAATATCAATTTTATTACTATTATCATTATTTTCACAATAATATTATTATTAATATTATTATTATTATTATTAAAATATTATTATTATTATTATTATTAATATTATTAGTATAGTATTGTTATTTTTATAACTATATAGTACCATTAATATCGGTACACAATATCATTGAGGATAAACCAGTATCCCTAGAATGAATCTGATATAATTATTATTATTATTACTATTATTATTATTATTATTATTATTATTATTATTATCATTAGTATTATTAATTTAATATTATTATCAATATTACCAAAATATTATCATTATTATTATTATTATTACTATTATTAATACGTTATTAATATTATTAAAACTATATAGTATCCCTAATGTTAATCACTTACCTGGGTAGGCTCCTGATGTTAGCTATTGATATTATTATTATTGTCATATTAAAATTATTATTTTTGTTGCCTATATTCATATTGCTATTACTATTATTATTAAAATATTACTATTACTATTATTAATATTATTTATACCATAGTTATTATTATCACTGGAATATTATTATTATTATTATTATCATTATTATCATTTATACTGCTATTACTATTCGGGTTAACAAATATTATCATTATTATTATCCTTGTCGGTACTAATATTAATAGTACCCTATTATTACTATTATTATTATCATTAAACTATTATTATTATGATTAATATTATTGATATCATTAATCTTAAATGGATATGCTTATTAACGATTATAAATATTAAACTTAAAATAAAATAAGAGAGAAAAGGAAACGAAATCCTTACCATCATTTATTTCGAAAAAACGAAAAGGTAGTAAAATCCAAAAAAGAAGGATTAAATTTTCCAATTTTCCGGAATGTTGTTGGAGGGACTGATCCTATGAATCCTACAAGAGAAACTTAAAAACAATTAAATCAAATCATTAAACAGCCTTAGCAGGAAGTCCTCAGATCTTGTGAGGTCTTCTCTCCAGAGCCAATCCTTCGGGAGACTTAGAAATACCTAAAATAATAATTAAAAGAAATACAAAATTTACAACCTTGAAAATTTACCGATTGTTGACTCGTTGCTATGGCAACGAGTGAAAAGCAAAAGATTAATTGCTTTGATGTGTAAAAACAAAATAATAAAATTTATGTCGTTGGAGGAATAAATTTTTAATATCATATTACAATAAAATTTTGGTAACTATCTTAAAGTAATTTAAATTAGAATTTTTTTTTCATTTGCATTCAATAAATTTTGCATTTTATAAATTAGTTTTTTTTATAGAAAAATATAAATTTCACATTGTTATTTCAAGGTTGATAATATAATGAATTATATACCTAACCTCGGTTATCACAGGTATTGTCAACGTTGTCGTTGCTAATACCTGTTATAACTAATTGATCATAAAAAAACAGTAGATTCCGTTAAGATATATAAGTAGAAAAGGACATACCCATCCTTCCCCCATCCAGATGACAAGTGTTTGTTGTATTTAAAATGATTACCATATATTGTTACATTAATACTTATTATGCATGAAATAGAGAATAATAAAAATAAAGTTAAAAATTAATTTTGTTTAGTGGATCCACATAGGAAAACTCTAGAACAATTCCGAAGAGACATAGCCGGCTACCATCAAACCGCAGTAACACAAACGCAGAGGGCCGAGGCCATGGTACGGAAGTGTCGCTACATGGAGCAGACATGGCTTCGCCCCGAAGCGGCAACCAAGCTGAGGGTAGAGATCGACACATTGAAGAATCAATTAGCTCAGAAGGACGAAGCCCTGCGGTCGGCCGAACAGAAGGCCCAGGAGCTAGAGAAACAGGTCGCAGAATGGAGGTTGAGAGATAACATCCGGACAGGCCTCCTGCAGAGTGGTGTCAACCTGTCTGAAGAACAACAGGCAATAGTATTGAGGAATGCCACTGAAAAAGACGCTGCCATAGGAAACATAATAGCAGGCCCCTCACATACATCAGAGGAGTTGCCAAAGAGGAGTCGCAAGAAGAACCGGCCGAACAAAAGAGAGAGGGAGCGGCAGGCTAGGTTACATCGTGCACGCCTATTGGGGCACATCTTGGACGCTAATGGGTTTTGATTGTGAAATTTTGTACTTAACTTGACTAAATTAGTAGATGTCAATTATTTATTACATGTGTAATTCATAGATGTTAATTGTTTATCTATTATAATATAAATTGATAACTTGTTATTGAATTTGTTTGTTATTGACAGGTAGATATGACTAGAGTGGTTGAATATGGAGAAACAGAGTGATCTAATGATTAGATAAATTAGTAATTAGATAAGATGAGAAGGGGACGATTAAGTAAGAGCATGAAGTCTTCTATGACAGCTCATGGACCCGAGGGGGGTTAGGGCATTAGCAGTTCTTGAGAAGGAGCTCACCTTTTTCTAACCTTCCACCCACTAGTTCACAGTACCAACGTCATTTATGATGGGTGACTAGCGGTTCAAATTCTTATGCAGGCGCTAGGTGGGGATAATAACCCTTAGGCAGTTCAAAACTATTTTAAGGACCCATCAGTGCCCAGCAATATTTAGTCATTATTTTCATTATAACCAAATAAAAAAAATATGATTTAAGAAATTACTTGTATTTATAAATTGATTTCAGTAGATGTTCCACCAATTTTGCTTGCGAATCATTTAGGTGGGGTCGGCTAAAACCGTTAAAACCCTGGTTTAAATCATCAGAAGAAAAAATAAGGTTTTCCTCAAAAGATAATAAGGAGGGTTCTGCTATAATAACCTCATTCAATTTCACTTGTCTACGTTTTATAAGTCTTCCTCTCTAAATAAAAAATTACAAAATAACATTTATTTTATTGATAAATCCAGCCCGAAAACTTATGTTACATATAAACATAAGAAATATTGATCTTAATTGTTAATGAAACATTTTGTTTATTTATATTATTTGTTGAAATATAAACTTTCAAATTTTAATTATTTACGGAAATTATAACTAGAAAAAGTAATAATTATAATTAAAATCGTTCAATTAAATTTTGAAATGATTAAAATATTTTTGTATTTAGTCCGAATGATTTTCATTAGATTATTGATATTTTGATTTATTTAATATATTATTGATACAATCGAATTTATTTTAGATAAAAATGTCTGAAAGCGTTTGGAAGTTTATGAGAGAAAATGAAATAAAAGTTTCGTGTGAAGTTAGCAAAGAATTGCAATGCAAAATCTGTAATAAATTGATGATAAAAGCTTGTCATGCTCCTTGCGGATGTCGCTTTTGTTCCGATTGTATTGATCATTATTTGGACGGCAATGATAAATTCTGTCCAGGAACATCAAGGCGGTGTCAAAACCGAATGATAAGTTATGCAAATGACATCTCTATCGATTGGCCAATAAACATTCGCATATCAGAAATTGTGGTGAATTGCCCGAGGCAAAATTGTGAATTCAATGATGAGTTAGACAGAATAGAAAATCACATGAGAACGTGCGACAAGCGGCCAATTAGCTGCCCATTCAGCGCAATCAGATGCGAAATGAATGAGATTAGAAATGAGGAAATGAAATCACATCTCAATGAGGACATTTATTGTCATAGCAAATTGCTGATTGAGCTCATCGATAATTTACGCAATGAGATGGAATCAATGAAGAGTGAAAATATCGAATTGAAGAAAGAAATCAGCCAATCCAAACAGAAAATTGAAAACATCCAGCTGCAATTAACCAATCAGCAGGTAAATTGATTGATTGAAATATTGAGCTGATATTTGTGATTGCAGCAGAAAATGTGCGAGATGGAAGCGAAGGAGCAGGAAAACACAGGAGAAATCGAGGAGCTCAATGAGGAAATGGTCGTAATCAAGAATGCGAATCGCGCATTGCAAGATGAAATGATCGAATTGCGAAATGATAATATCCAATTGAAAAGAGAAATCAGCCAATCCAAACAACAAAATCAAAATATCGAGCTGCAATTAACCAATCAGCAGGTAAATTGATTGATTGAAACATTTACGGTTTGCATAAATTCGGAAATCATAAATCTTATGAAATTCTCAGATTTTTATAAAATTAACGATTTATTAAAAATTGATTTATTTAAAATTATAAAAATATAAATAGTTTAAAATTATAACAATATTATAAAATGAAATGCGAATTATCGGATCAAGTGATAATTATTGACAATGTGATCTCCAGAGTAAAATATGGCAATCATTTCATCAGTGAGTCGAATTGAATTCTCCAACATATCGAACCGGAAGTTTTGAATATTTGTATATGGTAAAAAACCTTCAGACATTTCATTGAATGATTTAGACCATTTTGGATATTCAGTTAATTTGGAACCATTTATATTTATGGCCGTCCATTTTTAACATATTTGTATGAAAACCTTCACAACAAACCAATTATCTGTTTCAGCGTGATTTACAATCTGTTTTTTAATAAACTTGTTTTTATAAATATTTGTGGTATTTTGTTGGGGTACTTTTAGACATGTGAATTATTTATAACTTTTCTCACGACCGGTTCAATCACTGATGGAGAAGGATTCCAATATTTCCTCACTTAAAATATTATCAACTGCAAAATAATATTTGTTATCTTACAATTGCTGTTGCCAGGCCCAGAGTCATTTGCTTCCAATTTCCGGGTCATTGCTTTCATTTCCGAGTCAAGGTAATTCTGGAGGGCTTGTTACAAATATTACTATTGACGTGATTAAATCTATGACACATTTGAGTTGGTATTGAACCAGAACTTATTCAATTCAAATTCAATGAATTATTTCCAGAATCGTGTAAAATAAAGTAAAAGGCAATTTCTAGATGAGGTTTCCGGATCATTGGTTTCTGTTTCTGCACATCGCTTACGACTTCAGTTTATTTTGGTTTCTCTTTATTCATATTCGGAGCTTCTGCAAAAAATGTGGATATTCGGATACAAAAAGCATTTTAATGCCTTAAATCTGTAACTTTTACTGTTAAATTTCTGAGAATAAATCTATTTATTAAAAGAAGCGCCATCCAAACACTCGCTTTACAATATATTTCGACAGATTAACTCTCTTCACCAATTACAAAAAATAATATGGATTAACTCATTTTTCATTAAAAAGTCTGTAATTTTTAATATTATTTTTAAATTTTTATTATATTAGAAATATTTTATATTTATATCAAATTTTAAAATTAGTGAAACATATTTGACTAAAATCTATATGTTAGGTTTTTGCTCTTCCAACTTCTGGCTCTTAGATATATATATATATATATATATATATAATAAATGACTCACAAATATTTATTTTTACAAATTTTTTGACAAAAAAATTAAAAATTTACTCTGTACAATAATCAACCGGTAACTAATATGTTATTATGTATATATCGGTGTGTGTTGTGTTGAATGCGACTACTTTTAACCCACAAGTGTTTGTCGGGTTTATTTTTGGTTTCGATCTGGCAGCTTCTAGGCTTTCAAAATAATAGATTTTTGGGTCCCCACAAAAAATGTTGTGTGAGCCAAAAGGCGAAAATTTATGTTTTCACTTTGTATTATATATCCGTAGTCAACCAATCAAAACGATTGATTTTCGGTTTTCGTGTGTTGGATTTGTTTACTATTTATATTATAATTAAAAAACGTCAGCTGTATATTCTATAAAATAACATTTCACTACATATTTCGACCGTTTATCAGTATTCTTCAGGCTAGAAATCACATTAACAAAATCTAAATGAAAATATGAAAATTTAAAAAAACTTAGCAATAATAATTTCAATTTAAAAAGTAAAAATTCATTTAAACAAGATTTAAATAAAAAAATTAAATTTTAAATTTTAAGATTATTGTTAACAAAACATCAAAAACCTCATAAACATAACTTACATTCAATTACTTAAATACATTCAAAATACATGTAGACTGAACTAGTACCGAATCTCCTATTTTGAAATCTCTTCTAGTCATAATTTTCTCTTGTGGTTTTTCATTGTTTAATTTACCGGATTATTACTGTACCATTGTTCTCAGTGTATTTTACTTCCGAATACCACATCAGCCGGACTTTTCCCAATTGTTTTTTGAAATGTTGCGCTCACTGTAAATTCAGTTTCTGACAATATATCTGACCAACTAGTCCGAGTCCTTCCTTTTAATGACACGTTTATATAATATCTTATTTTCCTGAATTGCCTCTCAACATTTCCATTTGTATTATGGTGATGCGGAGTCGAAAAACATACTGTGATTTCCATTAATTCTGTAAAATCCTTTATAACCTTTGACTAATACGCTTTTCCTTTTTAACAAATCTATTAACTTTTTCAACTACTCGCTTATCATTCTCTTCCTGGTTCTTCTCTCTGTCCTCCCCCAAGTATCTTTTCTTTATTGTCCTATCTTTATTGGAGCCTCTAACATCCTTTAGAAAACTGCCATGGCAATGCCCTCTCTTGTCGTTGGTCTCTCGTTTGGGGCCATGTAGAAACCCTTTTGTTTGCATTCATCACTTTCATTTCCTATGTATGCAACTTGTATTCTGTCCGTCCCGTAATGGATCACTGTTCGCATATCGTTTCTTCTTCCTTGACAATTGGCCTTCTTTTCGTAATTCCCACTTTGTCTCTCGTTATCTCTATTTGCTGATGTTTGCTTAATCCTGTTCAAATTTGTATAGCATTCCTCTGCTCATGGTCTCCTAATCCATATTTTTGGCATTTTACTTGATTACAATGGCTCCTTGCGTGTCCCTACACTCCACATCCATAACATGTAATTACTCTCGTACATCTAACCGGATAGTTATACTGTATATGACTTTGTTGTTTGCACGAAAAACGTTTTACAATTATATTTTCTGGAGTAACATTATCTATGTATCTTTAGTTTCCAATTTCCGGTCCGATATATCTATTATTTTTATCGTGACATCTCTATAGCTTTTTTATCTCTACTTCGGGTACACTTTCTCTTACCGTATAATTCTCTTCGCTCATCTGCCTAAACTTGTGCAACTTCTTGATCTTCTTCTTTATTTCTTCTGTTCCCTTGATTTTATCTGACCATAACTTAATTTTCAATTTCCTTTCCGCGATTATTATTATCATTATTATCATTATTTATTATTATTAATATTATTATTATTATTATTATTATTATTATTATTTTTATTATTATTTTTTGGAAAACACGTGGTAACTACTGGTTATTTAAACCTTTATACACTTAAGAGACAATAAAATATGATTCAATATGTTAACATGGCCTAAAATCATCATACGTACAAACAATAATATATCTTTTAATTTATCCTCCTTAAATTATTAAATTTCCAATTATCCATTTATTATTTTTCTCACTTCTAAACATTTTATTTCAAAAGTCAATCCTATCCGCAGTTGCAGCAAATAATACTAAAAATAATAATAATAATAATAATAATAATAATAATAATAATAATAATAATAATAATAATAATAATAATAATAATAATAATAATAAATAATAATAATTATAATAATAAAAAATAATAATAATTGTGATAAGTCAGATGTTGAAACATTTCCAACATCCGTCACAAATGAGCACTACTTATGAATTATTGTAAACCAATCATTCATTTTCTACACAAATTATTGATTATCGTTATTGATTTATAAGTTTATAAGATAATGAAAGCATTCAAAAGCGCCTCGACGGCCGCGGAATGCTCATATAATAAACCATTTTCAGTCGGGATCTGATAAAGTTTTGTAGCTTTCCAAGACTTTCTTGAACCTCGCCTGAGAAGCATTTCTGAAATACTCATTGACTCTCGACAATTTATCCGGATGATATCTCAGGGATTATTTCAAATATCTTTTCGTCACATCTTTATTACTGGCACCAAATTTCACTCCAAGCATGTCATAAAATGTTTCCTTTGAATTCCTTAATATTCCTTCTTCTGATTCACGAACTAGCATTGCAGTTTCTGGACACCGAGTGCGACTGTAAGCCAACAAAGTGTCTTCATAAGCTTCTTTATAAAGTTCTTTTTTCAATAAGCATTTCGATCTAAGAACCCAATTGTTTGTCCCCTGGATCCCATTTCAATGGCGTGAGACGTCACTGATTATTGTAACCCAATCATTCAATTGTTACCGGAGTTTTTGATTTATTAATAAACATATTGCGTACCTTACACGAATTAGAGACGATCTTATACTCTAAATTTCCTATCAGTTTACCCAACTTCCTCTTATAATTTGTAAAGCCTTCAGAGTACGGCAATACTAACACATATTTAGGCTCAATTTTTTTATATCCATTTTTACTATCACCCAGATCAACACTCAATTCACACCCATCCGACAAATTACATTCAGACTTTCCGGTTGGATTGTGTTCTGATCTCGTTTATCAATTTACATGAAATGGGTGTAATGCCACATACATTGGAAAGACTTCCCGTCATCTCTGTACTCGAGTTCTAGAGCATTGTCGATTGAAGGGTTTGACCAATATAAGTGAACACAATAGAGGCTGTAAAAGTGATATAGGAATATCTGATTTTAGAATTTTGTTGAGGAGTTTTAATAGTTATTGGGAACGAGTGATATGTGAAGCATTGCTGATAAGGTCATTGGATCCAAAGATTAATGTGCAGAGTGCTGTGACTACGAATGTTTTGAATGTTTTTAAATAGTTTACGTATGTTAAATCATGTTTGTTTTTTAATATTATTAAAATAATTGAAATTTTTAAATTACATTAATTTTTAAAAATTAGAATAAAAGTGAAAAATTTTAAATTAATTTAAAATATATTTTTAAAAATATTTATTTATTAAAAAATTAAATTAATAAAAAAAATAATTTGTTTAAATTAAATGTTAATTCATAATATTTTTAGTTGGTTGTGAGTACCTGAAGATGATAGCTGTGCTATCGAAATATATCGTACGAAAGGTTTTTTATTGGCGTTATCTTTTAATTATTATTATTATTATAGATATTTATCCTTATGTATATTTTTATACAAATTCTGAAAGGTCAAGCTCACAGACGAATTTCAAAATCTTTCACTTCACCTCCAGAGTGTCATGAAAGCTTATGGAGACTATCTTTAGGCTCCTTTATAGTTTGCTAACAATTTTAGTATAATTGCACATACGACTTTCACAAATAAATGTTTTAAACTGTATTTTTTAGATTTTGATAAGATTTCATCGACTTAGAAAACGAAACTTTTTGCCGGCCCTATGTTTTCAAGAACCTCTTAACTAGTGGCAAAGTTGTATGGGAAGATACCCTTTTCATTGACAATGGTACCAGTAAAAGTAGATATTTTCAAATGGTAAAGTTGTCAAAGTTTTCACAGCCCTAGCTAATGAGTCATTAACAAACTGATAAGAGTCGATGAAACGTATTCTAAGCTTACCAACATATACCAAAAGAGATTTGAACTTTTCACTGCTTATCGGAATACATGATAAATTCCAATTGGGAAATCGATTTATTCCATACTTGAGTATATAATGTAAGTCATACCCCCGTAAATTATGAAAAACTACAGGTAGTAATTCTTTGATTTCCCTATTAACATTACAACTTTTACAGTCAAGACCAATGTATTTCCATGTAAAATGGTCATGGTCTCTAACTTTATCTACCATATTCTTCTTCCAAAAATAGCAATATTCACAATTATCAAATGAATATTCTGCATCAAAAGTAAGCGGTAACATTAGCTTTTCCCCCTCTTCTTTATAATATTCAACTTTTATAAATTATTCATTTGTATTCAATTTAGTTTATTTATAAATCTATTTATAGTAACTTTTGTATAATTCGGAAATTTATATTTTATAAATTATTCAATTTAGTTAAAATTCCTGAAATATTGAATTGATATTTGTGATTGCAGCAGAAAATGTGCGAGATGAAAGCGAAGGAGCAGGAAAACCGAGGAGAAATCAATGAGGAAATAGCAGAAGTCAATAATGCGAATCGCGCATTACAAAATGAAATGATCGAATTGAGGAGGGAAATCAGCCAATCCAAACAGCAAATTGATGCATTTAAACAAATCAGTGAACAGCAGCAACTGCAGCAGAATATAAAAGTGATTTATTGATTTAATGAAATGATTGAATTTGTGATTCAGATTCAGAATGAAATGGAGAAATGCGCCAATGAAATTCAGCTGATTCAAACAAAATTTGTAAATGCAAAATTTATAAATTTCGGAATTTTGGATTGGCAAATCGATAAATTATCGCAACTGGAGAGAGGTAAATATATTTACAGCGAGCCATTTTATTCTGGGCCGGGCGGATACAAAATGTGCTTGGCGGTGAAAATTACCAGTATTACCAGTAATGCCAGTTTGGTTGGTGCAATTTGGGTTGATTTCTATTTGATGCGTGGCGATTGCGATGCCGGATTGGAATGGCCATTCAAATATGCTGTAAAAGTCGATATGATAAATCCGGCAGATGGAAATGTTTACAGCAGCCAATCAGTGAAATGTCCTGACAGCCCTGCTGCTGCTGCTGCTGCCAATTGGGGGAGGCCAGCAAGTGACATAAATAATCGGATTTCTTTTACTTATCATTTTACCATTTTATCAGCCATTAAAAACGACAAATTGCTGCTCAAATGCAGAATAGAAAAATTGTGAAAAACTTTATCAAATATTTCAATAAAAATTTTGATTTATTTTCTCACTTTTCCTCAGCTCAGCTGATAAATTTATGCAAATTGTCAGTTTTGATAGGCGCGCGATATCGGCCAATCAAAACACTGATCACAGCTGCATATGAATGCGGACGGGAGATTTCTGATTTGCTAGACAGCGCAAATATCAAATATTTGATTTATTGAAATTTTATAAATTTACTAAATTTGTCATAAATAATATTAATAAACAAATAAATCTGACATTTAGTCCGTTCTCATTAGCAACTGCCACGTCAATTTGCGCTCCTTCTGATATTTCCATCTTATTATCCTTATTATCCATCTTATTATGCTGTATTTATACAAGCATTTATACAAGCCAACAATAATGAACATCCCTAAATCAACAATAAATATACATTTATGTAACCTCATTAAGCAACAGGAATATTAACAAATACTCCTAGATTGCCACAAGGTATTTTTTTAGGCTTCTACATAAAATTTTTAAACATTTAAATGCCTATATTTTTAATTTTCAATTTAAAATTTACAAAATGTTCTTAAATTAGATTTAATTAAACAACTTTATAGGAAATATTTAATTAAATAAAATTTCATTAAATTTAAAATTAAATGTTAAAAACTTTGCCTTATAAATTTGCAAAAGTTCAATTGCGATTTAAAATGAATTTATTGTAAATTTTGAAATTAATTTTACTTACGTAAATAATGTAAAATAATTTCTTATAATTTTTCAGCCATTAAACAACTACATGAATTTTATCAACGGCCATAATAAATCCTTTGGGATAATAGGAGGTTTTAACACTTTAAATATTTTTGGTGTGTAACGCAATTTGATAATGACCTGCAACCTCACTTTAGGGCAAAACCTAATCACCAAGATTCTCATTTACAACTCCAACAAAATATTCTATTTTAGCACTTATGAGAGGGTTTATGGCCTTGGCCCCCTTACATACAAACTTTCTCGCCCGCCAATTGTTACCCGTTGCTAGGCAACGTTGGAACTAATGTGCTAATTATTAATTCTATTTCACCAAGATTCACAAAGTAACGATTTTAAATTTTATTGTTAAAACACTGTGGCTCCCTCAGCAGATTTCACTTCCGTTGTCCGTTGAAATCACGATAATTTGACGGATCCGTCGTCCAATAACGAGAGTATGAGTGCTCCTGGTCCTGAAGCGATATCTCGGTACAATTCACGGTGGTTGATTGAATTAAACGTCTTGGCACTACAACGTCGATGGGAGCCTCCATCTCTTCCAGTGCCGGGTCATCGAGTTAGTAAAAAATCCTGTAATCTGGTGCGTACCCATCGGTACGTGGGATTCAACCTGCGGCGATGTCTGCATTGACACGATCCAAACGACGCCTGGCCATGGCTACCTGCTAGTTCGTTTGCCTTTTATGCGCTTCCAATTTGGCCAACGTGAATTCAGCCCATTGCCGAGCCTCTCGGGCAGGTTTATGCCCGGGCTCTCGCTTGATTGCGATGTATGGTAGTTCTACTTCATCGTTACGAGATAGACGATGTTTGTTTGACCATCTCACCGGAGATATCGAATAACTGGCGTCCCACATCGCCTGTCTGCACGGTGTCGCTCTCCTCGCCGGAAATTGGATTGTAATTCTTGAATCTTCGTCCGCGAGAGTTGAATTTCATGCTAAATAACATCATTGGTATAAATTATAATTAATGATAATAAGGGGATTTAGGAGAAATGTTAGATGTTCCTATTCGATTTGCCCACTGAGGCATCGTAATTTGTGTGCAATTGTCTCTACTATGTAGTTCAGTAGGTTAATGAATAAATTCTTCTTTGTCACTCAATGATATAACCTACTAACCCATTCAAATTGTGTCATTAGATGATTTGCATCTGACTTCATCAGAAATTTGAGTGGTTTAATTAATTTCATAAATCGGGGATATTCTAATTCTACTGTATTCTTAGCTAAGCTTGAATCGATTACGATTTATACCTCACCTTCATGTTGCTGCTATATTCGGCTTAATATCTCGATGTGGGGTGGAAGTTCTTTTACTTTTGGTTAAATCAGCAATGTGGTAATAGTACAAAACATTGGCCAAAAACTTTATTGATAATTTTGATTGAAGCGTCATTCCTTCATTCAGTTTTGTAGATATGAACGGATTGCATTTATTTAAACGGGTGTTAGCATATTGTGTAACTAATTCCATGAGTTCCATGAATAAATCTTCACATGGGTAGATTATCATGCGGAAGATGAAGTAATGGCTCACCCTGATACATAAAATCGAAATAATGGCTCACACTGATGCATTAATAAACCGCATATTCAATATCAATTACAGCTGAAAACGAAAACCAGATATTAGCCACACCTGAGAGTATAATGAAAATCAGGAAGTCACGAGCCACTGCAATAATGTACACAATAAACTGCTCGCATCACAATATCATCATTAGAAATGGTTCATTGAAATTATGATCACACGTCTGTGATTTTAGTTTTAAAACACAATACAAAGGAAAAATAATTCTTATATAATCGATTTTATTTTAATAGAAATGGTTTCATGTGAAATCATAAATTCGGATCTATATCTTGATGGCATTTCCTTTTTTGATTGCATCATTGTTGAACTTAGGGTTCGGTAGCGTATCGAGATTTCTGGATGATAATCAAATTGTTGTCGACCTCTGCATATTTTCCTCGTCCAAAATTAATTAAAACTGGTTATAAATGAATTTAGATAATTACCCGTATGATACATTCCTCCGATAATTTCCTCTGCTTGACTCTGCGTTGTTCGTCGGAGTTGGTCCGTCTCGTATTCTAGTTGCTCGTTTTGGGGTCATTAGGATTGCTTCCTTCTTTTTGTCTTTCGTTCGCATATTCATTTTAGTTACAGAAATGATATATTTTTCAATTGCAAGCTATTTATAACTGTCTGGTTCACTGATGTGTGGTGTGACATTTACTGATATTGAATCGATATAGTTTTCTTCCCAACCATTTATTAGTCGAAATAATTTAGTTTTTCTGAATGCGGTTAATGTTGATGGTTAACTATTGCAGGGTGTCGTGACTCAGTTTTATTTTGATTAAATCGTCATTTTTCTTATTTTAATTCTATTTTAATTCTATTTTAATTCTTATTTTAAGTCTATTTTCCTTTTCGTATATTTACTTGAGGGCGATAGAAGTATCCGAAATTATTAACAAAGAAGTCTCGATGGCACTAAAAAATTTGATTTGGGCGACTTTCAGTACGTTAATTATTTTATTAAACTTATTAAACTTTCTTAAGTGCGTCATTCGGCGAAGAGTCTTTCTAAAACTTTCATTTGATCTCGGTTTTCATTGCAGTAGATGACAGAACTACTCTCTACTTTAGCCTATCTCTCCAGATTTCCGCCTTGAGTCATTACTGAGTTATTTATCTATCCTCATGGAAATATTATAATTGATAGCTCGAATTATTGTTGTGATTTTTAATGCTTTATATTATTATGTTTTGGACTATTGGGTCATTGATAAAGGTACTTTAGTGTTCCTCTCCTACAATGAATGATTGTAACTGTCTCATGGGGTGACTGATTTGAACTGATTATGACTCGAAATTATAATTGATTTACATATGCACGTTAAGGAGGTATTTTATTAAGCAATTAACTAAGTCCTTCACGAGTCTTCGCTACTGGGTTAATATATTCTCATTTTAGTACTCATTACGAGGGGTATCCTATTTTTTGGGTTTTTTGGTTGTATTATTTACATGCTTTATGATGTTTATTAATTTAATACCATCGTATATTTAGTAGAGAATTCAGCAATGGATATCTATATTTTATCACTACATTTTGTTGGGTTATTATTATTGAAAGTCGGTTCACCCTGACTCCTCGTGTCTTTTTCAAATCAAATAAGTAAACCCAACACAGAATAATTTTATTTGCACTTTACCACAGTTAGAACTCAATCCGATTTATTTCAATGTTTTGTAATTACAAGTTGTGATTTATTTGTACCCTTCAACCTCTGAATAAATTTGATTACCTTAAAGTAGGTTATTCAATAGATAATCAACTTTTCTGTTAGATAACTTTTGACTTTACTTGGGTTTAGACTCTTTTACTAACCTGACTAGACTACTCGTTTTCTTCGACCACTTGCCATTTCATGTTTTTCCCTTTTCCTTTTATACTCCTGCTCAGACTGTTTTTAGACAATTGTCAACAACATTTGCTGCCATACTAAATTATTAAAAATAATTACTTCCCACAAACCACCTTAGCCGACATTTGTCAACAACGTTTACTACATAACTAAATTAAAAATTAGGAAATTATTACCTCCCCATAGATCAGTGGCGCCATTTTATATTGTTTAAACCAATTTACCCGTTTATATTATTCCGTCTACACGCCGGGGTTTCCCATCTCTCGGGTTTCCCATTGCCTTGGACTTCCCATTGGTAATTAATTTTTTTAAATTAATTTGTTTTTTGTCTTATATTATTTTCTAGAGACCCCTCACTAAATTTTTATTATTATTTCTGGACTTTTTTCTCAATTTGGCGTTCAACCATATCAATTTTCCCCGATCAATACTACTTTCGAATTTTTGTAAATTTTTTAATTAATGTTGCACTTTTATCATTTTGCTGTTTTATTGATGTGTTTTAACAAATTTTCAGTTTTACTTTTAAGAAATATTTTCTGTCTGAATTTTTAGTTGGTGTGTGTAACAAACTGAGAGCCGTGCATCGAAGCTTTTACCTGAATGAAACTTGGATTCGCTTAAAATGGTATTATTATTTTTTTTTCTGCCAATAAAATCAGACATACTATCGAACTGTGTAAGTGCGGTTTCTCCGCCTAGCGACGGGCTCGAATGTCAAATCATTGAACTAAATAGCGAAAGAAGATAGCTCGATGTGTGGGTATTTTTTATCAACTTTCTTACACCCATTTCGATAAAATGGACATAAAATTTTAAACAACAATCGGCCAAAAATCACATACACAGAGTAGCCCAGTGGGCATTCATTAAATACAATATGAATACAAATAACTTTCCACAGACCACCTTAGCCGGCATTTGTCAACAACGTTTACTACATTACTAAATTACAAATTAGGAAATAAATACATCCCAATATATCAGTGGCGCGCATTTTATATTGTTTAGACCAATTTACCCTTTTATATTATTCCGCCTACAGGCCTGGTTTTCCTCATCTCTCGGGTTTCCCATTTCCTCAGACTTCCTATTGACTCGGGTTTCCCATTAGTAATTAATTTTTTTAAATTAATTTGTTTTTTGTCTTATATTTTTTTCTAGGGACACCTCACTAAATTTTTATTATTACTTTTGGACTCATCTCTCAATTTAGCGTTCAAACATACCAATTTTCGCCGATCAATACAACTTTCGAATTTTTGTAAATTTTCTAATTAATGTTGCACTTTTATCACTTTGGTGTTTTATTGATTTTACCATGCTTTTGTAATACCCCAACAGTTTTTAATTTAAACTTATTTTCCTCGATTACTCCTAGCATCCATCGATTATTATCTTGGGGTTTTCTATCATTAATATTATTATTCATCATTACTAGCTAATCATAAACATCATCGGTTTTGTTCCTATTCATCTTTACTATACGGTTTCAGATCCTCTGAGATTTTCACTTATTCAATTTACTGTTTAATAGTGCCGTATTTACAACTTTACGTGATACTCTGCCTATTATTTACCGAATGATATTAAGTACTATGAAGTTTTAGTTATCTCTTGATTTAAATTTTTCCTGATCTAGTAATTTATGAATTTTCATAGTTATTAGGTGATTCTAATTTATTCAGGGCTTTTATTCAATTTATTAAATTAATTTATTTACTTTAGACAATTAATTTTATCGTTGCAACGATTTTTCACTCGTTCTCCCCACACTCACCTCCTTTATTTGATCCTAGGGTTATACATGTAGATATTAAGATTTTATGAGTGCCCACTGGACTACTCAGTGTAATAGATTTTGAGCCGATGAGTCAATATCAATTTAGGTCGAATTTTTGGGAGATGGATGACTAATGGATGATGAAATGGATGACCTAAAGACTGCTCCTTTATCTTTCATCTATCCCTATAAATTGTAAGTATTGATGTTTGGATTCTAGCGTTACGCACGGCAGAATCTTCACGGACACGAGATATTGGCGGATGAACCCTCACTTAAACATCTCGTATTGTTATGTGGATTTTAATAACTTTCGGTATGTTTCGGTTGTGGGCCGGAAAAATTTCGACATAGAAAAGAATCAGTCTCCTGAATTCATATAATTGGTGGTTTCATTGCATTGTATCATATCCACATTGAGTTTGCACACACGTCATCCATCCTCACTTCAAAAGAGTTGTCGGATCGCGTTCGTAGGAATTCATAGTTTCGTCAGCTGAGGCTTTTGTTATACAACGCTATTTTTCCTGATAAAAAACAGTAGAGCTGTTTATGACAAAAAGTAATTGCTCACAAAGTGATTAAATTCTGTGAAAATGAATTGGTATTATACCTGTTTTGTGACCCTAACCTTGCGTGTTCTTTTTGATGCATTTAAACAAAATTTGACCTTGGTTTTAATTGTAATATCTAATTCTTATTTTGTCAATTTTCTATATTAAATGAACAATTTATTTTATTTGATTTTTTAATAGGATATTTCTTATTGAAAATATTCCATTTTATTCGTTATATGCTAACTTTTATGAATTGTTCATTTTTCGGTCAAATGTTTATGTTATCTTGCCATTTTTATTTTAATTTTGTGCTGATCTAGGTGCAATTCTGTTATTATTTTGATTTATTTTTATGCTTTTGATTTTATATTTAATTGCATTTTCCTCATATTTTTAAGGTTGTTTATTTGATGTTTATGGGTTAGATTTTTAATCTGTATTGCTATATTTGCGTGATATTTCCCATTCATTTAAACAAATTCCAGTCCTGGCCCAAAATAAAACACTCGAGGGCCCGTAAAATTGCGACCCGTAATTTCCATAAGATATAAGTTGTAACAGATTCTACTTTTATACATTTATTTAGGTCTACGACCTGTCTGGTCGTGACCTCAATACCCACATACATAAAAAGGTTCTACTCTGAAAATAATAATTAAGATACAGGTGGACTTATAGTCCGACTACTATATACAAAATCAATTTGAATTCAAATAAGGTAATTCAGTTTTTACTTCAGTTAAAATAAAATCAGTTATCAAATATCAAATTTACTTTCGAAGGGATCATGATTTTCCTTGATAATGGCCTGGGTGATTTCCTCTTTTTGTCGGGTTTGATTGGCTAGGTTTGTTGATTGAGATATACGAAAGGTTTAATGTCTCTTCCTGCCTTTTGATGTTACGTATTCTGTTGATTATTCCATCGGGTTTCTGGGTTGATGTTTTGCAACTTCGTCCATTTATTACCTCCAAACAAGTAATAAAACAGCATATCAGGAACATGATGTTCAATGTTAGACTGATTGACAATGTTATCTCCATAAGGTAGAAAATATAGTAAGACGCTGAATTATTGGTTAGCCTTAGTCTTGATTCGTAACTTTGTCGCGATTCGTTCTGTTGGTGATTTTTGGTTGATAGAAGGTTTTTTAGAATTTGTTGCATTTGCTTGGATTTGGGGTTGGTTTTAGTGATTTTTTGAATTTGTTTGGTAATTATCTCGAGGGTTTTCCTCATACTCAGATTTTCATATTCTACCCTTGATATATCGTCTTTTCTATCTAAGAGGGTTTGTATCATTTGTTTGATTCTTTCGCTTTCTTTCTCGATGCTTTGTCTCAATTTATCATTGGCACTTTCGTCTCCTTTCATGGGGCATTGAATTCATAGTAGGGTCAATTATTGGCATTCTTCGTCGTTTGGATTTCCACAGATTTTTCCATAGCTTGGCATGTATTATCCTCTCTTCCGAATAGGTGAGCTTATCCGCACATTTCTAGGGGTTTTTTAGTAATACATAACTTCAGTACTGCAATCATCATCATACACAGTTTCTTTAGATTCTCTTCGATTCTCATTCTATTATACATTGATAATTCGCTTATTATTTACAGGTATTTATCTATATACAGTGAAATTTATCCCTCTTTTAGGGTTTCTTTACTCTCTCTCCTCACCAGATGGTGAGTGTATCTCACATTCCTCTTTTTTTTGCAATTTTGTTATAAGTACTTGTGTCTTTATCAACCGTTCTGTTAGTTTTGGAAGCTCTTTTAATTGCTCTCTGTTTCTCTTGAGTATTTTTAGCTGGTTATTTAATTATTTTCGTAGTTTTCTTTCGTTTGTCTGCTTTCGCCTGATTTGGTGTTTGTAATTTACTTGACTCGCTTTGTATTTCTCGGTTTTCCGTTGTTGTTTCTTGAGTTTTTTCTTCAATTTTTCAATTTCTTCTTCAGTTTGTTGGTGGTTTTGTTTTATTTCTCTCGCTTCTTTACAGACTTCCTCCAGCTGGATTAGTTATCGTTGTTCACTTTTCCAACTTTCTCTCATCCTTTCTGTTTTCGTTTTCCAATAATCTTCCAGGACTACTCAGGTGTTTACTCTTGCCAATTCTTGCTTTAGATATTCGTTCTCCATTTTCTTCTCTCTCGTATTTCCCATTTCGGTTGATAGTTCTCGTTTCACTGTATTCACTAGCTGTCTCGTTTGAATTAGTTATTGCCTTTATCGTGCAATTTCTATTTCTTGTTCATCTACCGCGTCGCGCCACTCCTTTCTCTCCGTTCTCCATTTTTGACTGTTACATTCCAATGGATCCTGTTCAATAGGTTGTACTAGTTGTATGGGGTATGGTTGATATCTGTTAAACTCGCTTGTCCTACACTCTTGATTCATTTGGTTTTCTTCTTCATATGAGTTCATTCTGAATGTACATTAGTTTATTTCTTTATACAATTTTAGATTTTTATCGTTTATATTTTCTATCATTTTACACATTTTACAATTTTCCCTTTTTTCTCTATACGTACGTTTCTTCTGCTTCGCCAAATCCCACGTCTGGCTCGGTTAAAATTTGGGTTGGAATTTCCATTGGGTATAATGGCATAAGTAAGACTAGTGGTCGGCTTTGTAATGTGGCTCTTCTCTTCCCGTAACGAATTCGTGATTTGTATTTCCTCGTCCAAAACGTAGGTGAGGTAATCCACGTTTTCTGTTAGTCCTCCAACTTGTGCTTCTAGATGCTGCGCATTCTCTGGTGCTTTCAGCTTTTCGATTTCTTTCTTTAGGTTTTGCTCCTTTTCTTCGTAGCTTTGTTTTATTATTTCTATTTCTACTTCTACTCGTTCTCTGCGTTGTTCGTTTATTTCGAGTTGGTGTCGTAGTTGAATTTCTTTATGTACGGCTACTTCTAGTTGTCCATTTACGTCTTGCTGGACTTCTGTTAGCCTATTGCATAAACGTTGATTCTATCGTTTTTCATCTGCTAGTTGATTTTGCGTCTCCATGAATTTCTTGTTTCATTCCTCGATCCATTTCTTAAGATTTGTTTCATTCTTTTTGAGTCTTCCTAATGAACTTCGCATGATTTTCTCTTGAAATTCTAGCGTTTGGATCCTGTTATCGCGTTACTCGATTATCTGTGTTTGTTATTCAATCTGTTTCCATAGTTCCCAGTCTTCATTATTTAGTAGTTTCTTAAGTAATAATCTCATTTATCTTTTGATTTTTTCATACTGTCCTTTAAACTTTCTTGTTTCCCATATGATCCATTTTTCTTTATCTTCTGCTTTATTTGTTGATTTTGTCGTTGTTTGAGAGTCCTTTCTTGTTCTATTTGGATTTCGTTTATTCTGGTTTGTATGAATATTATCTCGTGATCCTTCCTTTGAATTTGTTCCCATTGCATTAAGTTTTCAATTTTAAATAATCTGTGTATTTCTCTCCATCTTTTAGCTTGTTCTGTTAGCTGTATTATCATTTTTTCTTGTCTGTCGTCTTTAGTTCTCTGATCTTTCTTGTCGGTTTTTGTCCTTGATTTCTTAGTTTGCTGACTTCTGTCTTTGTCATTTCCCATTTTCTTTTGTACATCCTTGTTCGATCTTCCTATTTGTTGCGCGTATTGTCTTGCGTGTGCTTCTCGTCTGCTTCTTGATCGTTCTTTGTCTTCTTCCCACTTTGTTTTCCAATGTAGTTTTGCTCATTCGTTTGCTTGTTCCATACTTGTTCTCTTTGCCATCTCCTCTGAGTATTTGGTTCGCATCTGTTCTAATTCATCTTTTGTCTGACCAAATTTTACACAAATTTCCTCTCTTGCTTGTTGTCCTTTCGTTTCCGTATCCTTGATTATTTGCTGTAATTCCTCCATCTGGTTTTGTTGAATTTTTTTATCTGTTCTAAAGATTGTATTTGTTTTCTTTGGTTTGTAATGATTGTCTGGTTTTGAATTATAGCCTCTTTTATCATTGATTTTTTGAGATCTTCTTTTGGCTTTTCTTGGTATCGTTTAATGGTTCGGATTGTCGATTGCGTTGAGTTGTACCATTCAAGATTATTAGTTAATCTTTCGTTGATTATTTTCTTCGCCGTTTTGGTGTTTACACCTGATAATAGCATTATAGTCCTTGTCTTCGGTTGATCCAGTATATCTTCTATTTGCTGGTTTACGATCCATACTTCTAGGTTTTTCGGTTCTTTTTCCTCTTTTTATATACATTTTTCTTTATGTTTTCAGTTTTGTAACGTTTTATATCCGTTTTTCAACTATATATTGGTGGGCTGTCTATCACGTTTTGTGATTCGTCTTTTGCTCGTTGTAATTTCTCTGCGAATCCGGTTATTCTCCATATAAAGGGTGTTGTGGGTAGTTTTCTAGATACTGGGCTGGTTGTTTCCAAATACTGTAAGCTGGTGATTATTTGTTTGATTCTCTCTTCCATTTCCGCGATTTTCTTGGGTGCCTGTTCTTTGATATTTTCGAAATTCTCTCTGGATTTCAGTATTTCTCGTATTAGTGCTTTTTGCGAGTCTATTTCTGTACGTAGGTTCTTTACTTCACATGCTGTTACTCTTATTGTTCTCATTATGATCTTGGTGTGTTCGATACTGTTGTCTACCATATGTTTATGCATTTCCGCGATTGGTAGTCGCGCTTGGCAATTGAATAACTCTAGGGGGCATTTGATTGGTCTGTTCGTACATTCTTTCCAATGTGTTTTTAACTTAACTCTATCCTTCCTGTTGCAATTGTTGATACATATTCCTTCTTATAAATCGCAAATTTGCTCTTCCCTTTGGTTTTTTCAATGCTCTTTTTCTATGGCTATCCATTTGTCTATAGTTCCGCAGAATTCACATTTTTCGCCTCTCATGATGCATAATTTTTCGTGCTCTTTTTCGTTCCTTTTCGTCTATTTGGTTTGGCACTTTTCGCATGTTATCTTGTTATATTCGCATTCTTTTATTTAAGAAAAATTAATGTTGTTAGTTTTCTTCGAGCTATTTTGAATTTTGTTGAATAAATAAATTTTGGAATCTTAAAAAATTCTTTTGTGCTTCGAATTTATGTATTTCAAAAATTTATCACCGATTGAAGAATCTCACCGAAACGATTTGTTAGTATTATCGACACCATCTAAATCTCAATTGATAAATGAACTGAAAACTGAGAAAACAGATGACAGTTTGCTCAATTCTATTAATGACATTGGATCGTCTGTTGATTCTGTTAAAACATAAATTAATGCAACTAAATGTGGATATACTATGAGGATCAAAAGTGGGAGTTGGTTTTTATTGCTGAGAGAAGTAAAATCGGCAAAGTTAATGGAATCCGATTTCGAAATTGAATCTCAGTTCTTTGTCTCCAGTACAGATCCCAATATCAGTAATGGTTGAGTGGAACCGGAATCAAGTCTCAATCAGCCACTAATTGAGGAAATAGTGTGTAAATATTTATTTATAATTTAATTATTTCTTATAGCAGACCTTAATTTTAATCATTAAAAATTATTATCTCGAAATCCCATTATTAATTAATTGCCGCTCGAATTCAAAAAACTCTTAAATAATATTTTCCATTTAAAATAAAAAAAAATTGGAAAAATACATAGAGAAATTCCAGCTGTAATTGTATTGGATTTGATCCCGGTTTTTACTGAATTTATTGTCAATTTAATTTGCCTAGGAGCACTCATTTCATTTCCTGTGCGTGCTTTATATCTGGGAAACTATATAATAAAAAATATTTTAAATTTACCCTTAAATTTATTTTAATTGCTTTAATTGGTTTAAATTTGAATAATATATATAAAAGACATTGTATTTTCTACAAAATTTAACTATGAATCAGGTTTATTTATGGTATTCACGAATTTCCGGCAAAGCCTTTTTCAAGGAAATCGCTTGACCTTACCAATTTCGTTTTGGTGTAGGTGTGTATATTTTTATTGATAATTATTTATATTTATACCTTTCTACCAATGCTCTCTAAAATGTCTAAAGATGAGATATATATACCGTATATTTCGGCGTATAAGTCGACCGTCAGATAAGACGAGGTACAAAATTAGAGCAAATTTTTATGATTTATCATATATCGGGTTTTAGATATGTATAAAAGTAGTATAAATACTACTACCTGTACTGTAATACTTTCTTTTATATCGGTTGTATAAGACGACCCACAATTTTCAAGGGTGATTTTTTGACTTTAAGGATCGTCTTATACGCCGAAATATACGGTATATATATATAATCATTATACGAAAATCCAGCAACATTAAAATGTCGCAGCGGGAAATTTAATGAAAATGAATGAGATTATATACATTTTGTTTCATTAATTGTAACAATTCTCCAAGTGCTATTAAAATTTGTATATTAACACAGTGTAATCGGATCACGTATTAATACGTGTTTAGCAAATTAATGCTAGAGAGCGGATCACGTATTTATACGTTTTTGATAGATTGTTAGTGGAGCGCGAGTCACGTTAAAATGAGGGTTCCAATATACTTTTGAAGTTATCGCAATTTTTCTAGAGGTCTACGTTAGCGCGAAATTACGCGAAAAATCACCCGTTACCAGCACTAGTACGCGGCCGAAAATTGCCCGATCACAATGTGTTAATAAAGCAGATTATTTAATAATTAATTAAATTTAAAATTTTAGATTCAAGTGAGCTGTTGAAAATATTTGCACCACATTTAATCTATTTGCCCAGTGCTCCAATAAGTGCCCAGGCTGAACAGAGAGAATATATATTAATTATCGATATGTTTCTTTATTTCCAAAACAACATTCTAAAAGCAAAACACAACTTCCCATCTTATTCACTTAACTCAAAACTCGTTTATGTGTCTCCTTCAGTCCTTCATAACAATAACCTTTTCCATCATCATTGTCCTTCCTTTATTATATAACTTATCCAGCACTAGATCATTTAACTTAAATTCCCTTTACTCTTCTTTTTATTTCTTTGTCTCGTATATTTTCTTATTTCTACTTCCTTCAAATATTCCCAATTGTATTTTGAATTGTTGCATTCACTGTAACCTCAATCAGCCAATCTCAGCAATTATGATTTGGACTTGAAATTGCAAACGTTTTTCATGATTTCTCACTAACTTCTTAATTAGACAGCTTTTACAATTTGTTTTCTTTAAGCGAAATATATCGACGGCACGTTGAAATTATTTCAAGGATTTATTTTTTTGGTTCTTTGTGGTCCATAAAAATCAACTGATTCAACTTCAAATGGCATTACAACCTCTTTTGGTATTCCTGTCTCTTTTGTTATAGTTGGCAATGTCCTTCTTCTTTCATATATATTATTTCTGAATTATATTTGATATAATTGCTCATCGCTCATCCATATCGAAATCCTTTACATAGTCAACAACGTTTTATGAACCAGTTTGACACGATTCATGCGATTTCTTTATTGTTTCGGGTATCCATATTTTGTTTTATATATCAGTATTCGTCAATTATTTTGAATTTATCCTGACGTTTTCACTATCAAAACTTTATGATTTTGAGCTTCTATCCTTTGTTTAGGGGCTGAGATTACCAATATTCTCGTTTAGATTCATTTTAGCCTTATTATTATCTTTACCAATAATAACGGGACAGCGCATTGACATTTTTTGTTACTTTCTTTTTCGTATTTAATATTCCTGTCGTAATTACTCCAGCAATTTATCCTTCTTGAAATTGTGACGGTTTTAGTCACAACGAGAGTAATTTCCTTGACTGTCCTTAGCTGACCTCCTCCTCTCGTATGAGCAATTCTTGAAGCGTTTTGTGAAATAGTAAATTGCCAACAACTCATTCATATTAAATATTGAGGATATTTTTCTTCCGGTAATTGTTTTTACATGTCTAAACTCTAAACACAATATCGTATCTTTTTTATCCTTTTCACTATACATACCAATGGAATGTTCCAC